>JBBPBS010001075.1:14286878-14377420 GCA_037974835.1 Cicer judaicum | reverse complement strand
TATATATATAATTTATATGCATTGATATTTTAAAAAATTTATATTAACATTAATAATATCTATTTTATAATTCATACAAATAGTACTTTATAATTAGTTCACGATGTAAAAATATTATACCAACAGAATACCAAATTAATGCATTATATATATATATATTATTTTATTTTAATATTTATATAGTTTATTAAATTAACCATTATTTTTTAAAATAAAAAAATCTAATTGCATGAAGAAGATGAAACCTTTTATAAATTAAAATTTAAAATCTATAAATTTAAATATAAAATATAATAAAAACTTAAAAAAAAAGTTATAAATAAAAATAAAGTATGTTGATGTTGTAAAAAGTATGGAAGCTTTTCATACAAATAAATGAGAACTCAATTATATACCAATGAGTTGACAGTTGACATGAAATTAAAATTGCAGTATCGGCCACGGAGCACTACACAATACTCATTATTTATCACTATATATATATATATATATATATATTATCAGAAAAATTTAAAATGAAGCTGGAGAATCCTTCGCAGCTCAGCTCATAATGTACATCCCCTGTTTGGATCAGTGGGTTGTAAATAAAATATATTTTTTATTAAAATAATAACTAGTTTTAAATACTTGAATTTTTAAAAATCATGAAATTTTATCTCAATATACATTTCAAAATACATTATAAATACAACAAAATTTTTAAATTAATAACAAAATTTTAAATAAAATTCAATAATTAAATTAAAATTGTACATTAAAAATAGAAAAATAAATTCATAAGTTTAAAATGTTAAATTTATTATAGAAATTAACATCATTAAATTTATATGTGTTGATTTAAGTTGGTCCTAAACTTATATATATATAGTCATTAAATTAAGTCAAAATACTCACGAAATTTATTTAAATGATGTAGTTTGCAGATTTACCCAATAAAAACCTACCTATTAATGATGATTCAATTGATTTGTGTCTTGTTTTGCTTTAATTAATGTTGAATAATGTGATCCAATCTATTGGGCCCGAAATATTTAAGCATTCATGAAATATAACCATCGTTCTACGATTTATAATTATTTTTTGTAAAATTTCACGGTAAACAATATAAAGGGAATCTAAAACTATACTTGTGTAGGAGATTGATAAATATAATTATTTACAAAGTTGAATGCACTTGCCATGTTAGATTAATAGTCGTGCCATCAATTTATCACAAATGCCTCATGGACAATTCGTTTATAAAAAAAATGTCACTTATTAAAAAAGTACATTAAGAAAAAATAATAGTAGAAGTCAGTGAATGGTGTTTACTAGCCTAAGTATAAGCAAGCAAGTAAAAGAGAATTGTAAAATAATTCCACCAAGATTATCCTTAATTCTCTAATATAGAAATGTACACAACACAACATAAAACTTCATAGCATAGAAAACAGTTTTTAATTTTTGCAAATGTATTATGATATCAGAATGGTAAATAATTGCCTTATAGGCAATTTTTTTTTTTTTTTTAATTTCAATTAGTATATAGGTATCAGCTTTCTTTCACATCACAAAAACATCTAGCCTCACGATTCATGACAAAATTGATCTCAGAATCCAAATTTATTTAGAAGGTAATACAACAAGAAACAAACTTTAAAAGTATCGAGAAGGTAATTAATATTTATTTCATTAATTAAAAACTTTAACTAAGAGGCAACTGGGCAAGTATTTGTGAAGCTATTAAGGAAGCAAAAATACTTGCTATAGCTTACTCAATTCATTTCCTCCTCCTCCACCACGGAATCTATAAAATTAAATTCAATAAATAAGAAAGCATAATAAATAAATAAATAAAAATAGAGCAAAAAAAATGTCTGAGCCCAGGTTCGAACTGGGGACCTCTAGTGTGTGAGACTAGCGTGATAACCAACTACACCACCCAGACCTCGATGTTCATATACATCCAAGATATTTAATTAAAGCATAAGATCTACTAATTTTTTTCTACACGATTGTATGCACTTATTAATCCTATAAACTCCATAAAAAAAATCCTGTACATTACTTAAAAAAAAAATTAAATAAAGTGTAAAAGAAAATTAGTTACCTGGACCGCATCTAATCTGGCACTTTCCCTCACAGCGTTGCATAAGTCTTGCTGCATATATATTAATTAATTAATCATAATAATAATAAAAAGAAATGGTTAATTTTGTATGTTATAAGAAGAAATATAAAAATGAAGTGACAAACTGTCTCTTTGAACGCAGGCAGTGGTGCAAGCATCAAGACAATCAGCAGAAGAGGGATGAACGGTTTCCATTTGAGAAAATATCAAAAATAAAATCATCACAACACCCACCGTCTTCTTCGTCATCTTCACACGATTTACTTTCCTTCTTCTTCGATCCTATCTGGATGATCTAGATATTTATTTATTGAATCTTGTTCTAACAAATGACCATAATCATCTGCAGAAATTACGAAAACGCCAAAGTCATTAATGCATTTTATCCAAAAACTGGCTACACCTGTCCGCCATTAACTACTTCCGTACATTGCCATTCATCTTTAGCCGCCTGTATTGAAATGCCCATTTTTCCTATTTTGGGCTCAATACTGTGCGCCAATAATCATTTTCTTCATTATTTTATAAATTTGTAATAAAATTGTTTATTTTTTTCAACTATTAATTAATTTGATTCCCAAATTCTAAAATCTCCATTGTCTTAAATATCTACCTTAACTAACACAAAATAAAATGGGATTGTAAAATGATTATGTCTTTCACTTATAAAATTAATTTTAAGAAAATTTACCTTATGTTTTTGGACATTTATGAATAATTTAAATGTAAAAGATTAAAATTGTGAATTTATATTTTAAATTATAAACAATAATATTTTTCTCTTAAAATCTATTTTTTTTATTATTAGGCATTCATGAGTATAACTCAAATAATTTTTTTTTATCTTTATAAAAAATTGTTGGTAAAGTATATTAAGCATTCGTTTAAGTTATACATAAATAACAAATTAATTCTCTATTTCTTATTTTAAAATAAATATGTTTTTTATCTTCTATTTAGTGTCAAATTCGACATTGATATTTATAAATGTTTGTATCAGTAATTTTAATTTTAATTTTTTTTAAAATTAAAATTCAAAAATTATTCTAATATTTTCAAAAAAGACTCGTATAATTTTTAAGTTATTCTGATTGCAATAATTACAAACATATAAATTCTTAATTAAATTTTTAAAAAATAATTGAATAAAGAAAATCAAATGAAATATATTTTAATTTTTTTAAAATTAAATACAAAACTATCTCGGTCTATCAAAAAATAATGTAAAAATTTATTGTGTTGTTTTATATATAATTGATAACAAAATTCATATTACTATTTTAAAAATTTATAAATATAATAGAGATGGTCTCGCCTCCCTACAATTTGGATAATTTGGTAGCTCTAATGGGTTAAGCTCAATCTAAAGTTGGTTCATGCGAATAGGACTCATTTTGAGAGAAAGAAAGGAGAGAGTCGGCTTTTGTTATACCCCATCATTTAAGAATTTTATGTTTAAAATATTTAAATTACTCTTAATGAAAAAAATTATTTATCATAAATTTTATGATAAATGAAATTTCCAATAATTATAAATGAAAAAAAAAATTATCAAAAATTTAAAGATGAATGAAATTTTCGGTAGTTTTCCTTTGAAATTTCCTATAGTTATTTTCCTCAACATAAAACATATAAAATTCGGTATGTTATTGAATTAAATTTACCAAAAAAAATACATAAAATTTAAACTTTATCATTATTATTATTTTTATCTATAAAAAAAAGTTATTATAATATAACAAGTTGTTTGTTTTGACTCATCTATTTAACTGTATTTTTTTATCTAATTTAATGTATTTTATTTTATTTTAATAATAGAATTTTGATTTTCTAATTAATTTTTAATTATTTTTAATTTATTTAAAAAATAAAAATACTGTTAATAAAAAAAATTAAATTGAAGAAAAAAATAAACATCAAATGGTTGACTAAATGTGCCACAAACAAACGTGTCCCGAATATTTTGCCTACAAAATAACAACATATTTTTTTAACAACTCACTCCTATTTTTATTGAGAATATTTTAAAAATGACAACTTATTTTTTTAACAACTCTCTTCTATTTTCATTCCGATCTAATAAAAATAATAATAAAATATTATGAATGTAATTAAAAAATAATAATAAAAATATTTAAAATATATATAAAGTTTTAATAATATAATTTACTTTACTTTATTATTATTATTATTAATATAATTTATTTTATTAATTAATTTATAAATAATATTTGGTATTTTAAAATATTATAATTATTTTTGTTTTACTAAATAAACAATTTTGTATTGTAAAAATGAGAAGAAAAAAATTTGTAAACCTAATACATGATAGCATCGTCGGGAAATTTCAATGAGAAATGAAATTTTTCTCTTGTAATTATAAATCAATATTGGAAATTTCGAATTTACGGTGGTACTCTCAGAAATTTCAGAATGAATGAAATTTTAAAAATGAAATTTCCAGTAAAAAAACATTCTTTCATTCATAATGAAATTTACGGTAAAAAAAAATCTTTTAAATTTTTATAATTTTATCAAGGGTAGTTTGAACATTTAAAAATAAATTTTTTAAATGAGGAGGCAGAGGATTAATCGAGGGGTACAAAAACCAAATTTTCAAGAAACGAATCCAATATTTTTGCAGTTTGGGTTGGCTTTGTTTATTACTAATGTTGGGATTTTGTACCACGCACCCTCCATTTTACCTGTCACCCCCCATATTTTTTTAAAGACTGTTTTATCCCTCTCCAAAAAAAATTACTATTCCAATTTCACACCTCATATTTGAAAATTACTAGAAACAAAATTATGATTCGGAAATTTTAAAATTTCGAAATACGATTTCAGTAAGTTATTCGAAACTTTTGTAATTTTAAAACATTCGAAATGATATTTTTTTGAAACAAAACCAAATTTTCGAAAATTTGGATAAATACCAAATTTTCGAAATGTAACTTATTCGAAACTATGGATGCATTTCAAACCTTCGAAATGAAAAAATGCTTCGAAACTTTGGCATTTAATAAAAGTTTCGAAGTAAACATATGCGAATCTTTCAAAGTTTCAAAAAAATGCATTTCGAAGATTTGTTAAAACTCAAAGTTTCGAATTTTTTTTTTAAATTTAAAATTTATGTTACAAAAAAAAATTTGAAAAAAAATTAAAAAATTCCATTTTTTAAATTCCGTTTTGTTTTGACATCTTGTTTTAATTAAATTTTTTATTATTTTTAAATAATTATTTGTTTTAATTATTTTTGAAACTTTTAATTTTTATTTAAATTTAAAGTTAATATATATTTAATTTAAATTTTAAATCAAATACATATTAATTCATATTTATAATTGAAATATATAATCGTAGATTGTTTATCCTTAACCACTTGAACATCGTTAGCTTTACAATTGTATGTATGTTCTACTAGACACCTCACCACGGCTTTGCAAGGGTGCAACAAAGAATGTCATTTGTTCAATGAAAAAAACAAGAGATTTCATGTTTTTGTTAACAAAATATAATTTAAGGGTTGCAAGCTTTATGTATACATTCCTAAAACATCACTTGTATACCAATGCTTGTATAAGTGACAAACTTTAAAAAAAAAACAAAAACATTTTAAAAGACGATCGCATAATTAAGATGTCGCTTTTTTAAAAAAAATCATTATTGTCTAAAACTCCATTTATTTTTAAAATAAAAAACAAATGCATTTTTATTTAATAAACAATGTTAAAAATACACAATAAAATCTATATTTTAGTACAGTGAATATACTTTTTCTAATAAAAAATATAAACAAAAATAAAAATACATTCAAGGTAAATTTTAAACCAAATGCATATTAACTTTTGTTTATATCTAAGCATTACAATTATTTACTTCATTATCATTAACGTTGAACTCATAGTTTTGTGATGGCACTAATTGATTCTTCTTTTTAATCTCTTTACTTTTACTCCAAACAACCGCATACAAGCCACATACTATTAGCACTGCTCCAATAATGTTGAAATTAACAAAATCAATAAAGTTCAAGTGAGCCATTAAAATTAATACAATTTGATCCAAAATAACTTTTTTTTATTCAATTACAAAAAAAGGTAAACAATTAAACAACAATTTAAAGTATAGTTAATAATAGATAAATAAATATTAGCATAATAATTAATATGATTAATTGTACTATTAGTCTCCTTATTTTAGTTGAATCACGAAAATAGTTTATCATTTTATTTGTCCTCAGTTTTAGTTCTCTAAACAGACATTAGGTTCAAAACTTAATGAAATGTCATTTTTTTTAATGATGTGACAGAATCCACGTAGATTAATTATATGTTATGGTTATTTCAAATTTGAAAAATATAATTTCTATTTAGATTAATTATATGTTAATATTATTTCAAATTTGAAAAATATAATTTCTATTTTTAAAAATAAATTACTTATTTTATTACAAGATTTAATTAAATGTTATAATAAAATAGAAATTTTGTTTTAAAAAAATAGAAAATACATTTTTAAATATAGAATAATATTAAAATTACAATTAATTTCGCCCCATCATTTTTTTACACATCATTACAAAAATGACATTTCATTAAATTTTAAACCTAAATTCTATTTGAAATCAAAATTAGTAATAAATAAAATGGAGTGATTTTTTTTTTGAACTAAAATAGAGTGATCAAAGTACAATTAAACCTAATTAATTACTATTTTTTTTTATAAAAAAGAAATTATATAACATAATTTTTAGTAATTATAATGATTAATAAAAGATATGAAAATAGTAAAAAAAAAAAGAAGTTGATATACCTTCCAAGGTGTAGCTTTTCATTTAACATGGCACAACTGGTCAACGCCACAACGACCAGCGTTAGAAGGCTAAAAACAGAGGCAAAGACCTCTCAAGCGTCCATATCATGAAATTACAGCCACCATTACTCCCAAAACCACTATACCCCGCATAATCCAATTCACATGAATTATCTTGAGCCTCACGTAGAATTAATAATCAATAGCAATATTTAAACATTATAATTAGATATATCAATTTAAATATTATAATTAATCATATAATAAATAACAAAAGTAATTAAAAATACACAATAATATTTTTGTTTTTTTTATAAATTATACTAATAAAAAAAAAAGAACATACCGCATAAGAAACAGTTAGTAGCCTAATATTCCAACCCAATCTCCACTGATTCCAATCCCTCTCAAAGTAGAGAGCAAATACAATAGAAAGCAATGACCCCAAAAAGACATTAACGCTGTACTTGTGTAATTTGTCGGGTATTTTTCACTGATCTTTGCCTGTGTGCCACAATATTAATTCAATTACTTCATTAATTAAGCAAAATATATTTTCAAAATACTAATTGGTATAATTAATAAGTGTATTTCCAAAACTAACCTGAATAATAAGCCACAATGCATAAGAGGTGCAACTACCCAATGAACAGAGAGAACCTAAAAGGGTTTTACCATTAGAGATAGTTGCGTGTGGGTGAGCAACGACACCGTTTTGATAATGCAAAAGATTTAAGTGGAATGTTTCCATCTTGATTTCAACACCTTTAACGAAAGTAATGACCATTGTCCCTCCAATTCCAGTTAGTGTCCCTATTATCTTTGCCTTCATTGCTTTCGTTCTCAAATTAAATTTTTTCATGCTGAAAATAAATATTTCAAAGTTAAATAAATTATTTTTCTTTTTTATTTTATTTTCTTAAATTTAATAAATCATTTTTTAAATTTTTATTTTAATCAAAATTAAAATCATTATCAACTCACTTTGATCTCAAAATATTATATGTGGATTATCTTGAGCCTCGCGTAGAATTAATAATCAATAGCAATATTTAAACATCATAATTAGTTATATCGATTTAAATATTATAATTAATCATGTAATAAATAACAAAAATCATTAAAAATACACAATATTTTTTTATAAATTATACTAATAAAAAAAAACATACCGCATAAGAAACAGTTAATAGCCTAATATTCCAACCCAATCTCCAGTGATTCCAATCCCTCTCAAAACAGAGAGCAAATGCAATAGAAAGCAATGACCCTCAAATTTAATTTTTCCATGCTGAAAATAAATATTCTAAAGTTAAATAAATTATTTTTCTTTTTTATTATATTTTTTAAAATTTAATAAATTATTTTTTAAATTTTTATTTTAATCAAAATTAAAATCATTATCAACTCACTTTGATCTCAAAATATTATATGTGGATTATCTTGAGCCTCACGTAGAATTAATAATCAATAGCAAATATTTAAACATTATAATTAGTTATATCGATTTAAATATTATAATTAATCATATAATAAATAACAAAAGTCATTAAAAATACACAATAATATTTTTTTTTATAAATTATACTAATAAAAAAAAAAGAACATACTGCATACGAAACAATTAATAGCCTAATATTCCAACCCAATCTCCACTGATTCCAATCCCTCTCAAAGCAGAGAGCAAATGCAATAGAAAGCAATGACCCCCAAAAAGACATCAACGTTGTACTTGTGTAATGTGTGTGGTATTTTTCACTCATCTTTGCCTGTGTGCCACAATATTAATTCAATTACTTCATTAATTAAACAAAATGTATTTCCAAAATATTAATTGGTATAATTAATAAGTGTATGTCCAAAACTAACCTAAATAACAAGCCACAATGCATAAGAGGTGTTACTACCCAATGCACATAGAGAACTTAAAAGAGTTTTACCACTAGAGATAATTGCGTGTGGGTGCGCAACAACACCGTTTTGATGATGCAAAAGATTTAAGTGGAATGTTCCCATCTTGATTTAACAAAGTAAAGACCATTGCCCCTCCAATTCCAGTTAGTGTCCCTATGATTTTAATTTTTCCATGCTGAAAATAAATATTCCAAAGTTAAATAAATTATTTTTCTTTTTTATTTTATTTTCTTAAATTTTTATTTTAATCAAAATTAAAATCATTATCAACTCACTTTGATCTCAAAATATTATATGTGGATTATCTTGAGCCTCACGTAGAATTAATAATCAATAGCAATATTTAAACATTATAATTAGTTATATGGATTTAAATATTATAATTAATCATATAATAAATACAAAAGTCATTAAAAATACACAATAATATTTTTTTTTTTTTTTATAAATTATACTAATAAAAAAAAAGAACATACCGCATAAGAAACAGTTAGTAGCCTAATATTCCAACCCAATATCCAGTGATTCCAATCCCTATAAAAGCAGAGAGCAAATGCAATAGAAAGCAATGACCCCAAAATAGACATCAACGTTGTACTTGTCTAATGTGTCGGGTATTTTTCACTCATCTTTACCTGTGTGCCACAATATTAATTCAATTACTTCATTAATTAAGCAAAATGTATTTCCAAAATACTAATTGGTGTAATTAATAAGTGTATTTCCAAAACTGACCCTGAATAATAAGCTACAATGCTAAGAGGTGACATTATTAAGTTTGACATCAAAACTATGCCTAGATAAGCTCCCGAAACTATCACGAACATCACGAACTATGCTACGGAATGACATTCTGCAGAAGGATCCCAACAATAATTATATATATCTCTTCATAGAACTTCTGAAGCACTATATCCAACCACTGTGAGCATATGGCTGCCATCAAAGGAGAGTTTCAGCTCAACATTCACATCACCATTTAACATTATTGTTTGAGTTTAGCAATTATTAAATGTTATCCAACCAAAATACTATCCAGCGAGGAGAAGACTACAAAATGAATAAGAAAGCATCCAATATATCAATTTTTATAGACAGTCCACTTCAAGCATCCATAGCCATGAATCAATTGCAAGAATAGTTCAAAATAGCAATATTTACTCTTTTTTGGGAAACGGTGAAGATTACTGAAGTAAAAATGGCATCAATTTGCTTCTACTGGGGGGGAAAACATAATTTGGTTACTCTGTAAATGTTAATTGGATTTCATATGGTAATGAAAAGCCTTACTAAGCAAATAAATTACTACAACAACAAAAATGGCAAAGTAATCAAATACTTACCAGCTAATTTTGCAGATATAACTCTCAAAAGTAAGAGTTATTTAGCTATTTTAAGCAAGAATTTAAAAGTCAAAAGTGAGTTTTAAATATTCAATGTGTGTCTTTCAATTAAGTTTTAGAATATTTAGTTTAAAAAAGGGAAAACAATCACTTGTAATTATTTATTTAACTATCATTGTTAACACAAAGAAGGACCAAAATGTAAGAGATGCAGGAAGAGAAACTAACTCTTAAAACTTGTGAGTTAATCTCAGTTGACCAAAACTCAAAAGCTAGATCACAAGCCTTCTTTAATCTGCAAAGCATGACCAAATAAGTCATCAAAGCTTAAAATATCAAATCCAACAATCTAATTCAAGATTTCATCTTACAAACACTAGAACCAAATTAGCTCCATTACTATGCTTACCATCTTCATTACCTCAAAAAAAAAAAAAAAAACTTTTTTCCTAGTAATTTCAACAGAAATCCAGTTGACCAAAGTCTCTAGATTTGAAGAAAAGCTTCAAAGATAGTTTAAGTGAATAATGAAAAGAAAAGAGAACAGTTTGGATTTGGAAGAAAAAACTTACCAAGTAATGAGAATAGATAGATCTAGAGTAGAATCAGAATGAGAACACTTGTATTCAATGAAACTGAAATGAAAAATAGTTGCAAAAAAAGCAAAAAGATAAAAACTTTAGGTCACAAAATGCTAACATCTTCAGTTCCTCACCCCTCTCTCTCTCTCTCTCACTCTTGTATCCGGACTCCAAAACTTAGTTAAATCTAGTTGATGATACTAAAAGAAAAAAAATAAGATGAAAGAAATTGAATTACTATTATATTATTGTATAGTAGGAGTATTTTCAAAATACAATTAATGTTTATGTAATTCTGACGTAGAGAAGGTTAGTGATAATAATAATGACAATAATATAAGTAGCTAGTTTTTCTCAATCTCTTTCATCTTTATCTTCGTGATAGATCAGAGATGATTTTAAACTATTCTTTTATTTTAAATTATTATTTCTCCTTCATTTTTAGCTTACTTTTATTTAAATAAATATTTTTTCTATTTAGCCAACTAAACATGAAAATATTTAAATTTTTTTGTTTTAATATAATGTTTATTTTAATTCATTTCATGATATATCAACGTTAATATAACATTATATATATTAATTATTATAATTTCATTAAATTTATAGATATTTTTTATTTTATATTAGTAATATCAATAATGCAGATTCGTTTGTAGGAATTTATATTAGATCGTTCTGGATGTTTATAAATGAATAAATATTATTTTGAAATAAAAATAATAATAATGATAATTATAAATGTGTTTAAGTAACGTACCCACCTCAGCTGTTGTCCACCACCAAAATCGCGTCGAAAAGGTTGCGGCGATTTATAAGGAATGTAATGTCATGGACTTTCCTTATCTTATCTATATCGTTAAGTTATCATTCTTTTTTATTTTTTTTTTTATTTTCAGATATACTTCCAAAAACATCTAATATTTGCCTAGTTCTTTTCTTCAGGAATTTATATTACTATCTCTCTGTCACCAAATTAAAATATCTTCCAACTACTTTCATAAATATTTGAGATTAAATTTGTTGTGGTTACATAGTGACAAAATAAAAATAAAGTCTATCACATCTCGCAATTGTGAATTTTGTACTCAATTAAATTAATTAAACAAGTTATTTGTTGATGAAATAAGAACTAGCATCAAAGCCATTTCTTTAAGAATGTGGTCAAGAGCTTGACAATCAAATGGACTTGTAAGATGATTATGTCTCTTACTTATAAAATTATTTTTAAGAATATGTTAACTTATGTTTTTGAACTTTTATTAAGAATTTAAATATATAGAAAAGGCTTAGTTATCGTTTTGATCACTTTATTATAATTGAATTGCGAAAGTAATCTCTCTATTAATTAAATTTATTACTAATTTTAAAATATATTATTAATTCATTATTAATTAAATTTATTACTGTTTCAGAACTTTCCACCGAATGAATTTTAAAATTTTCAAATGAAATTTGAAACTTTCATTGAATTTCAAATTTTCGAGAGTTGAATTTTCGAAAGTTTCAAAAATTTATGCATTTCTAAAGTTTATATTTAATGAAAGATTCGAATGTTTCATTATTTTTGGTAAAATTATGTTTCAAATATTTAAAAGTTTCAAATGTTTACTTATTTTTGTATTTCAAAAGTTTCTATATTTCGAAGGTTTAGTAGGATCAGATTCGAATATTTAAAAGTTTCAAATGAAATGGGTGAAAAAAGAAGAGTGAATTTTTTTGAAGGTTTTTATATATGAAACTAGGAACAATATAGTCTTTTCCATATGAAAGGGGGTGGGAAGTCAAAGTGGAGGGTGCACGGTACATTCCTCGCTTGTTTATGCGAATAAGGCCCATTTTGAGAGGAAGAAACGAATCCAATATTTTTGCAGTTTGGGTTGGCTTTGTTTATTATTGGTGTTGCTTTTAGTTGTAATGGATCACTAGTTTTGCTACACCAGCTTGGCCTCAATTGTTTTGTAATTTAGTACGTGTACATCCTATTATTATATAAACAAAAATAGTACAATTAAAATTTGTAGACTTTACTTTACTAATTATTAGTACCAATTCTCTGCAACTTGAATACAAATATTAATTAGAAGAATATTTGTGTATCTATCGATTCCCAATACTTTTAGTTTCGTCATTTTTTGACACATTATCATCACAATCTTTATCAACCTCAGTAGTGGACATAACAACAACTTGTACATCTTCGGATTCTTGAGCAATTTTGGATGTCATTAATTGAGCAATCTTTTTCATCTCTTTACTCTTTCCCCAAAGAACCATGTACAATCCACACATACGTGAACTGAGTTCATGTAAGGTTTGAATTTTTGAAATTTTTTTACGTACGTAAATTGAGTTCACGTAAGGTTTGAATTTTTGAATTTCTTTTTACGTATGTGAATTGAGTTCACGTAAAATTTGGATTTTTTTATGTACGTGAAGTAAACTTACGTGAATTGCAGTTCACGTACCAAACTTTTTTCAAATTCGATTGAGTACGCAATTTCAGTTTACGTACGTGAACTTAATTCACGTAAACGTACGTGAATTTAAAATACGTACAATATGTGGATTTAAGTTTCAAACTCCAGTAATTACGCAATCTGAATTCACGTAAACATTACGTGAATTCAGATTGCGTAGAATTTGAGTTTTTTTATTTTTTTTACACATACGTGAACTCAGTTCACGTAACAACATAACGTACGTGAACTGAGTTCACGTAAAATCCCCAGATATACAAAAAAAATACGAACAAAAAATCAGAGCAACAAACAAACTTTTTTATGTAGTTTTAATTACAATGTGATGATCAAACTGATGTGTTGTAGATTATTAGTGAGTGATGTAACTTTTTAATGATTTTGAGTATGAGTTAGTGAGGTATGATGATTTTTGTATGTGAGTTAATGAGGTGTGATGAAATTTGATAAAAATGAGTTATGGGAGAATAAATGTGTAATATTGATGACAGGGGCATTTTGGGCATTTTGATTTTTTTAAAATTTTGAGGGGTGTGAATAGCAAAATGGGGGGTGTTGGTAGCAATTTTAAAAAGGTTTTGAGATAAACTTCCTCTGCAATATTAATTAATTACATAATAACCATTAACATATAATTAATTAATTAATGTAGATGCATATACTTATATATTACTACATGTTTATTTACATACATACCCAAATAAGCCGCATAGAAATGCCATCAAAAGTACCCTCCAAGTAAGCTTTGGCATCTTGTTCCTTCATAGAAGAAAAAATACAAAAGAAAAATGCCAAGTTAAATTATTATTGCTAAAAAGTAATTAATTATAAATGGAATTAATTAAAAAAAAATTATGTATAGGAACCTTTCAGTAATGAGAGCCAGAGGAATAGTGAAAACAGAACCAAAAGCAAGACGATAAGCAGTAGCAACTTTAACAGTCATTCCATCGTTGATGGCAAGCTTGTAAAGCACATTAACAGCAGCATATGCAAGTTGTACTAACACCATAAGCATCACTGGTTTCCATTCATGCACTCTATTCCATATCCCTTTCATCTTCTCTATAATATTGGAAGAAAGAGATAGATAGAGTACTGTGAATTAAGGTGCATGTACTATTATATATTTGTAGAGGTATTTATACTTGCTTGCTGTGGAATATATTTGAAGATTCATATTCCAAAAAGAATTATGAGCGAAGGTGCTCTCATATCACTTTATGTTTCCCCTCTTTTCTTTTCCTTTTTAACTCTTTTCCTTTTTTCCCCTTTTTTTTAATATTTATTTTATTCTCACTTTCACATTTTAAGTCATTGCTTCCAATGCCTTTTTACTTTTTTGTATGTTCTTTTGTTTCTTTTCCATCTCAATTTTGTTATTGAATTATCCCTTATATTTGCATCCATATTAGTCAGATTTTATTTTATTTTATACTTTTTTTTTAATTTGAAATACATTATGTTCTATTTTCATATTGAAGTTAAGAGGATTAAGGCACTATATTTTATTTTTTATTTGAAATACAATATATGTTAAATTGGTCAAAAGGGTTGTAGAAAAATCATAAAAATAGAAGAATTTTGAAGATGAAATATTATAGGGATGAAAAAGCAACATCTAGGGAAGGGAATAGGGAATGAAAAAATTGTAACAAAAGCATTACTTAGATCAGCTACATAGCCAAGTTTCAATGGAGCAACTTGAAATCCCTACAAGAAAACAAACCATAATCGTGATTCTTATTATTGCTATGGTTTTAAAAATTAGAACGTTACTTTATTTAAGCAAACATCACATATAATTCCAAAATTATATGTATGCATATAAAGAAAAGAGACTAACAAGTACTATGAACTCATGGAATAAATTTTTGCATGCATATGTTTGTACTATATCGTCCACTTCATAATATATTATAGGGATGAAAAAGCAACATCATACATCAAACACAAAATAAAATGGGCTTGTAAAATATTATGTCTCACTTATAAAATTATTTTTAAGAATATGTTAATTCACGTTTTTGGACATTTATTAAGAATTTAAATATATAAAAAAAAGTTAAAATTGTGTAATTTATATTTTTAAATTATAAACAGTGATATGTTTCTCTTGAAATCTTTTTTTTTTTATTATTAGGCATTTATTAGTATAACTTAAATAATTTTTTTAGGATATGAAATTAAGAACAATATAATCTTTTCTATATGAAGAGGGGTGAGATGTCAAAGTGGAGGGTGCACGGTATATTCCTGGTTTGTTTATGCAAATAAGGCCCATTTTGAGAGGAAGAAATGAATCCAATATTTTTGCAGTTTGGGTTGGCTTTGTTTATTATTGATGTTGCTTTTAGCTGTAATGGATCACTAGTTTGCTACACCAGCTTGGCCTCAATTGTTTTGTAACTCAATACGTGTACATCCTATTATTATATAAACAAAAATAGTGCAATTAAAATCTGTAGACTTGACTTTATTAATTACTAGTACCAATGCTATGCAACTTGAATACAAATATTAATTAAAAGATTATTTGTGGATCTATCGATCCCCAATACTTTTAATTTCGTCATTTTTTTGATACATTATCATCACAATTTTTATCAACTTCAGTAGTGGACATAACAACAACTTGTACATCTTCGAATTCTTGAGCAATTTTGGATGTCATCAATTGAGCAATCTTTTTCCTCTCTTTACTCTTTCCCCCAAAGAACCATGTACAATCCACACACAATCAACACTGCTCCAATCATACTATACATATTACAAAACAAAACAAATCATCATCAAAATATTATTAGTTAATTAATATATTATATTAGTAATGTGAGTAACTATATATACCTTCCTAAATATAATTTTTCATCCAACATGAGAGAAGCAACAAGAGTAACAAACAAAAGCATTAGAGGGTTGAATACAGATGCAAATAGTGGACCCCTCATCTTTATACACCAAGAAATCACAATAACCACTAATCCAGAGGCAACGATTCCCTACAACAATATTAAAATCAAACATCACTTCAATTCAAATTATTCTCATTCATTTAATGTATGATACTGTCAAACATAAAAGTTGAAGCTTATGTTATCATATCCTACAATTATTCAGAAGCTTCACAAATTTGAATTCCTGGTTATAAAATACACATATTTAATCTATAGGATACTCTTAAGCAATTATCAACTTCATACTTACTCAATCATGCAAATAGTAAAACTTTACATCAATCATTTATTTCATTTCCCTCAATAATTTTCTCATCATAAAGTTTTGGACCATTAACTAACATATAATCTTAATTGCAACCTCTATATCACAACCCCTATAAGATTCACTATGTTTTAACCACGCTTCCGTCGCGCCACTCTGATAAACCAATTAACCACGCTTCCATCGCGCCACTCTGATAAACCAATTAAGAACACTATTTGTGTTCTTGTGCAATATGCACACAATATTTAGATGAAAAAATATTTCAATCAAGATTCGAGTGGTGCATAAACTCAAACACCATCTATTGAGGACTTCCAAGACACATGACCAACACTAACAAGACTAAAAACATTCCCACTAACCTGCAGTCCAATCTAGATCGAACTGCTCTGATATTACCTGCAACATCCCACTTTTTCGAGACATTAACTACTGAAATTCTAAACATAAAATTATAAATTCATTTTCATATATTTATGATTATCTTAAATACTCATTTACTTTAAAATCATTTAATAACTATTTTTATTATATTTCAAAAATTAATGAATCAGAGTATTTGCAATTACTAAAAGTAAATTTAATACATTAAACAAAAGAAACTCCTAGAGTCAAAATATGACGACGTTTTACTACCCAAACATAAATCCTAGTTGGTCATAAACTTTGGACTTGTGGAAAACTCGTCAAACAAGTCTAACACCGATACAAAAGTATCTCGGAGCCTCCAACTGCATGCTATTGTACTTTATCGCATTTCTCCTATTGGGTTGACCATGACGTTATTCACTCAAGTAACACTATATGTGACATCCTGTCAGATGTAAAGGTCATTTCCAAATTACTTACCAATAAATAATAAATAAATAAATAAATAGATAAAAATAAATAAAGCACATATTTATTGGCATTATTCCATTCAAATTGCCACGTATACAGTAATAATTAAAAGATAACAATACAATATTTACGTAATTAATAACATTAGTTCATTCAAACAAGAGTACACTGAAAATACACATATAATATTATGATATTTGTATAATTAATAATAATAATTAATCAATACAATATTAAGGCATCTACATCATTAATAACTAAGGGGTATAATAATAATAACAATATATCGTGTTAATTCACTCAAAACCCTAAACTCTAAACCCTAAACCACGATATCTACATCATTAATAATATTAATTCACTCAAACAATTAAGAGGTACAGTGATAAAATAAGTAAAATATCACATAATAATTCACCCCAAAATTACCAGATATATTTATGAGTATAATATCCACATCACTACTAACATTCATTATTAACATTGCCTCATCCTAACGAACACATACAACCGTATACAAATTTATACATATATATATATATATATATATATATATATATATATATATATCATTAATAATATTATTTCAACCAATTATCAGTTACAATGTATCATTTATCTTTATAAAACACTAATCACATTTAATTCAATGCATACTCAAACATACCTTATGACTTAATCTATATGCCAATGTAATCATTCCGGAATATCGCCTCTCCCGCAAGGGTTTAGTGAGTACTTCCAAGCAACACCACCAACTCAAAATTCCGCAAGGATATGTGAGCTCCAACCAATTATGGACGCTCCACCACACGACTATAAATGAATGCATGAATATGAATGTATGAATGTGGACCCTTTAATAAATCATTAATATAATGTGATACTAACTTATTAATGATATTTCACATATAACATTTATTATTCACACCTTGAATATGTTCAATACAACCATTATAACAACGTATCACATAACATTTATTTCTTACATTTTGAATATGTTCAACAAAACCATTATAACAACATATCACATAATATTTATTTTCCATACTTTGAATATGTTCAATATAACCATGAATATAACATGTCACACCATATTTATGATCGAAATAGATAATTATCATATTAGGCATTACAAGTATTTACGTCTCCCCCATCTACTTTTTCTTTATTTTGTACATTGTCATTCTCAATTTGCTCTTCATGTTTCTCTGCTAGTGAAACTTCATTATCCTTAACCACTTTAACATTAGTGGCTGGACCATTGTTTTTATCTTCTCCTAGAGATTTCACAACTATTTCAACTGTTTTTTTACTTTTACCCCATACAACCGCATACAAGCCACATACTATTAACACTGCTCCAATGATGCTGAAATTAACAAAATCAATAAAGTTCAGGTGAGCCATTAAAATCAATACAATTTAATCCAAAATTACTTTTTTTTATTCAACTAAAAAAAAGTAAACAATTAAACGATATCTACATCATTAATAATATTAATTCACCCAAACAATTAAGAGGTACAGTAATAAAATAAGTACAATATCACATAATAATTCACCCCAAAATTACCAGATACATTCATGAGTATAATATCCACATCATTACTAACATTCATTATTAACATTCTCATTCATTATTAACATTGTCTCATCCAAACGAACACATATAACCGTATACAAATTTATCAGTATATATATATATATATATATATATATATATATATATATATATATATATATATATATATATATATATATATCATTAATAACATTAACCAATTATCAGGTACAATATATCATTTATCTTTTTAAAACACTAATCACATTTAATTCAATGCATACTCAAACAGACTTTATGACTTAATCTATATGACAAATTCTGAAATATCGCCTTCCCCGCAACGACTATGAATGCATGAATGTGGACCCTTTAATAAATCATTAATATAATGTGATACTAACTTATTAATGATATTTCACATATAACATTTATTATTCACACCTTGAATATGTTCAATACAACCATTATAACAACGTATCACATTACATTTATTTCTTACATTTTGAATACGTTCAACAAAACCATTATAACAACATATCACATAATATTTATTTTCCATACTTTGAATATGTTCAACATAACCATGAATATAACATGTCACACCATATTTATTTTCCAAAATTTGAATAAAGCATTTCAACATAGTATATATTTAATCTCACAATTTCTAAAATAAATACAATCATACATTCCAAAATAAATATAATCATATCTATAAATATATAATTGGAGTGATGCCCTTACCGTTACTCAAGTTGTATTTAGAATTATACTTCACAAACTCTTGTCTCACTCATTTCACTGTGCGAGCATGGTTTCTCCCTCTTTGAACGTTGTTTTGCCGATCCAACCGTTGAAAACGTGGATCACAATGACCAACATTAGAGGGCTAAAAACGGAGGCAAAGAGTGGACCTCTCAAGTGTACACACCATGAAATTACAGCCACCATTACTCCTGAAGCCACTATATCCTGCATAAACCAATTCACATGGATTATATAATATATAAACATTATAATTAGTAATATAGATTTAAATATTATAATTAATCATATAATAAATAAATTATACTAATAAAAAAAAAAGAACATACCGCATAAGAAACAGTTAGTATACTAATATTCCAACCCAATCTCCACTGATTCCAATCCCTCTCAAAGCAGAGAGCAAATACAATAGAAAGCAATGACCCCCAAAAAGACATCAACACTGTACTTGAGTAATGTGTCGGGTATTTTTCACTCATCTTTGTCTGTGTGCCACAATATTAATTCAATTACTTCATTAATTAAGCAAAATGTATTTCCAAAATACTTATTGGTATAATTAATAAGTGTATTTCCGAAACTGACCTGAATAATAAGCCACAATGCATAAGAGATGCTACTAGCCAATGCACAGAGAGAACCTAAAAGGGTTTTACCACTAGAGATAGTTGCATGTGGGTGCGAAACGACATCATTTTGATGATGCAATAGATTTAAGTGGAATGTTCCCATCTTGATTTCAACACCTTTAACGAAAGTAAGGACCATTGCCCCTCCAATTCCAGTTAGTATCCCTACTATCTTTGCCTTCCCTGCTTTCGTTCTCAAATTTAATTTTTCCATACGGAAAATAAATATTCCAAAGTTAAATAAATTATTTATCTTTTATATTTTATTTTCTTAAATTTAATAAATTAATTTTTAAATTTTTATTTTAATCAAAATTAAAATCATTATCAACTCACTTTGATCTCAAAATATTATATCTAATTTACAGTAGTTAATCTATATGCCGAATAATGGAATATCGCCTTCCCCGCAAGGGCTTAGTGAGTCGTTCTAAGCAACACCACCAACTCAAAATACCCGCAAGGATATTTGGGCTCCAACATATTATGGACGCTCCACCACACGACTATGAATGAATGCATGAATATGAATGCATGAATGTAGACTCTTTAATAAATGATTAATATAATGTGATACTAACTTATTAATGATATTTCACTAATAACATTTACTATTCACACCTTGAATATGTTCAATACAACCATTATAACAACTTATCACATTACATTTATTTCTTACATTTTGAATACGTTCAACAAAATCATTATAACAACATATCACATAATATTTATTTTCCATACTTTGAATATGTTCAACATAACCATGAATATAACATGTCACACCATATTTATGATCGAAATAGATAATTATCATATTAGGCATTACAAGTATTTACGTCTCTCCTACCTGCTTTTTCTTTATTTCGTACATTGTCATTCTCAATTTGCTCTTCATGTTTCTCTGCGAAACATCATTATCCTTAACCATTTTAACATTAGTGGCTTGACCATTGTTTTTATCTTCTCCTAGAGACTTCACAACTATTTCAATCTGTGTTGAACTCATGTTGGCTTTGTGATGACACTAATTGATTCTTCTTTTTTAGCTTTTTACTTTTACCCCATACAACCGCATACAAGCCACATACTATTAACACTGCTCCAATGATGCTGAAATTAACAAAATCAATAAAGTTTAGGTGAGCTATTAAAATCAATACAACTTGATTCAAAATTACATTTTTTTATTCAACTAAAAAAAGTAAACAATTAAACGATATTTACATCATTAATAATATTAATTCACCCAAACAATTAAGAGGTACAATAATAAAATAAGTACAATATCACATAATAATTCACCCCAAAATTACCAGATACATTCATGAGTATAATATCCACATCATTACTATCATTCATTATTAACATTCTCATTCACTATTAACATTGTCTCATCCAAACGAACACATACAACCGTATACAAATTTATCAGTATATATATATCATTAATAACATTATTTCAACCAATTATCAGGTACAATGTATCATTTATCTTTATAAAACACTAATCACATTTAATTCAATGCATACTCAAACAGACTTTATGACTTAATCTATATGCCAAATTCCGGAATATCGCCTTCCCCGCAAGTGCTTAGTAGGTTCCGGAATATCGCCTTACCCGCAAGTGCTTAGTGGGTCCTTTCAAGCAACACCACCAACTCAAAATCCCTGCAAGGATACGTGGGCTCCAACCAATTATGGACGCTACACCACACGACTATGAATGAATGCATGAATATGAATGCATGAATGTGGACCCTTTGATAAATCATTAATATAATATGATACTAACTTATTAATGATATTTCACATATAACATTTATTATTCACACCTTGAATATGTTCAATACAACTATTATAACAACGTATCACATTACATTTATTTCTTACATTTTGAATACGTTCAACAAAACCATTATAACAACATATCACATAATATTTATTTTCCATACTTTGAATATGTTCAACATAACCATGAATATAACATGTCACACCATATTTATTTTCCAAAATTTGATAAAAGTATTTCAACATAGTATATATTTAATCTCACAATTTCTAAAATAAATAAAATCATAAATTTCAAAATAAATACAATCATACGTATAAATATATAATTGGAGTGATGCCCTTACCGTTACTCAAGTTGTATTTAGAATTATGCTTCACAAACTCTTGTCTCGCTCATTTCACTGTGCAAGCATGGTTTCTGCCTCTTTGAACGTTGTTTTGCCGATCCAACTGTTGAAAACGTGGATCACAATGACCAACATTAGAGGGCTAAAAACAGAGGCAAAGAGTGGACCATTACTCCTGAAGCCATTATACCGTGTATAAACCAATTCACATGGATTATATAATATTTAAATATTATAATTAGTTATATAGATTTAAATGTTATAATTAATCATATAATAAATAAATTATATTAATAAAAAAAAAAGAACATATCGCATAAGAAACAGTTAGTAGCCTAATATTCCAACCCAATCTCCACTGATTCCAATCCCTCTCAAAGCAGAGAGCAAATACAATAGAAAGCAATGACCCCAAAAAGACATTAACGCTGTACTTGTGTAATGTGTCGGGTATTTTTCACTGATCTTTGTCTGTGTGCCACAATATTAATTCAATTACTTCATTAATTAAGCAAAATATATTTCCAAAATACTAATTGGTATAATTAATAAGTGTATTTCCAAAACTGACCTGAATAATAAGCCACAATGCATAAGAGATGCTACTAGCCAATGCTAATAAAGAACCTAAAAGAGTTTTACCACTAGAGATAGTTGCATGTGGGTGCAAAAAGACACCGTTTTGATGATGCAAAAGATTTAAGTGAAATGTTCCCATCTTGATTTCAACACCTTTAACGAAAGTAAGGACCATTGCCCCTCCAATTCCAATTAGTGTCCCTATTATCTTTGCCTTCCCTGCTTTCGTTCTCAAATTAAATTTTTCCATGCTGAAAATAAATATTCCAAAGATAAATAAATTATTTATCTTTTTTATTTTATTTTCTTAAATTTAATAAATTATTTTTAAAATTTTTATTTTAATCAAAATTAAAATCATTATCAACTCACTTTGATCTCAAAATATTATATGTGAGTTTACAAGTTAATCTATATGCCAAATTCTGGAATATCGCCTTCCCCGCAAGGGCTTAGTGGGTCCTTCCAAGCAACACCACCAACTTAAAATCCCCGCAAGGATATATGGGCTCCAACCAATTATGGACGCTCCACCACACGACTATGAATGAATGCATGAACGTAGACCCTTTAATAAATCATTAATATATTGTGATACTAACTTATTAATGATATTTCACTAATAACATTTATTATTCACACCTTGAATATGTTCAATACAACCATTATAACAACTTATCACATTACATTTATTTCTTACATTTTGAATACACTCAACAAAACCATTATAACAACATATGACATAATATTTATTTTCCATACTTTGAATATGTTCAACATAAACATGAATATAACATGTCACACCATATTTATGATCGAAATAGATAATTATCATATTAGGCATTACAAGTATTTACGTCTCCCCCACCTACTTTGTCTTTATTTTGTACATTGTCATTCTCAATTTGCTCTTCATGTTTCTCTGCTAGTGAAACTTCATTATCCTTAACCACTTTAACATTAGTGGCTCGACCATTGTTTTTATCTTCTCCTAGAGACTTCACAACTATTTTAATTGTGTTGAACTCATGTTGGCTTTGTGATGGTACTAATTGATTCTTCTTTTTCAGCTCTTTACTTTTATCCCATACAACCGCATACAAGCCACATACTATTAACACAGCTCTAATGATGCTGAAATTAACAAAATCAATAAAGTTCAGGTGAGCCATTAAAATCAATACAATTTGATCCAAAATTACTTTTTTTTATTCAACTAAAAAAAAGGTAAACAATTAAAGGATATCTACATCATTAATAATATTAATTCACCCAAACAATTAAGATGTACAATAATAAAATAAGTACAATATCACATAATAATTCACCCCAAAATTACCAGATACATTCATGAGTATAATATCCACATCATTACTAACATTAATTATTAACATTGCCTCATCCAAACGAACACATACAACCGTATACAAATTTATCAGTATATATATATATATATATCATTAATAATATTATTTCAACCAATCACCTTTAATTCAATGCATACTCAAACAAACTTTATGACTTAATCTATATTCCGGAATATCGCCTTCCCCGTAAGGGCTTAGTGGGTCCTTCCAAACAACACCACCAACTCAAAATCCCCGCAAGGATATGTGGTCTCCAACCAATTATGGACGCTCCACCACACGACTATGAATGAATGCATGAATACGAATTAATGAATGTGGACCCTTTAATAAATCATTAATATAATGTGATACTAACTTATTAATGATATTTCACATATAACATTTATTATTCACACCTTGAATATGTTCAATACAACCATTATAACAACGTATCATATTATATTTATTTCTTACATTTTGAATACGTTCAACAAAACCATTATAACAACATATCATATAATGTTTATTTTCCATACTTTGAATATGTTCAACATAACCATGAATATAACATGTCACACCATATTTATTTTCCAAAATTTGAATAAAGCATTTCAACATAGTATATATTTAATCTCACAATTTCTGAAATAAATACAATCATACATTCCAAAATAAATAGAAACATACGTATAAACATATAATTGGAGTGATGCCCTTACCGTTACTCAAGTTGTATTTAGAGTTATGCTCAACAAACTCTTGCCTCACTCATTTCACTGTGCGAGCATGGTTTCTTCCTCTTTGAACGTTGTTTTGCCGGTCCAACCGTTGAAAACGTGGATCACAATGACCAGCGTTAGAGGGCTAAAAGCAGAGGCAAAGAGTGGACCTCTCAAGTGTACACACCATGAAATTACAGCCCCCATTACTCCTGAAGCCACTATACCCTCCATAAACCAATTCACATGGAATATATAATATTTAAACATTATAATTAGTTATATAGATTTAAATATTATAATTAATCATATAATAAATAAATTATACTAATAAAAAAAAAGAACATACCGCATAAGAAACAATTAGTAGCCTAATATTCCAACCCAACCTCCACTGATTCCAATCCCTCTCAAAGCAGAGAGCAAATACAATAGAAAACAATGACCCCAAAAAGACATCAACGACGTACTTGTGTAATGTGTCAGGTATTTTTCACTCATCTTTGCCTGTGTGCCACAATATTAATTCAATTACTTCATTAATTAAGCAAAATGTATTTCCAAAATACTAAATGGTATAATTAATAAGTGTATTTCCAAAACTGACCTGAATAATAAGCCATTGCCCCTCTAATTCCAGTTAGTGTCCCTATTATCTTTGCCTTCCCTGCTTTCGTTCTTAAATTTAATTTTTAAAAATAAATATTTCAAAGTTAAATAAATTATTTATCTTTTTTATTTTATTTTCTTAAATTTAATAAATTATTTTTTAAATTTTTATTTTAATCAAAATTAAAATCATTATCAACTCACTTTGATTTCAAAATATTATATGTGAGTTTACAATAGTTAATCTATATGCCAAATTCTGGAATATCGCCTTCCCGCAAGGGTTTAATGAGTCCTTCCAAGCAACACCACCAACTCAAAATCCCGCAAGGATATGTGGGCTCCAACTAATTATCCACCACACGACTATGAATGAATGCATGAATATGAATGCATGAATGTGGACCCTTTAATAAATCATTAATATAATGTGATACTAACTTATTATGATATTTCACTGATAGCATTTATTATTCACACCTTGAATATGTTCAATACAACCATTATAACAACGTATCACATTACATTTATTTCTTACATTTTGAATACGTTCAACAAAACCATTATAACAACATATCACATAATATTTATTTTCCATACTTTAAATATGTTCAACATAACCATGAATATAACATGTCACACCATATTTATGATCGAAATAGATAATTATCATATTAGGCATTACAAGTATTTACGTCTCCCCCACCTACTTTTTTTTTATTTTGTACATTGTCATTCTCAATTTGCTCTTCATGTTTATCTGGTAGTGAAACTTCATTATCTTTAACCTCTTTAACATTAGTGGCTTGACCATGGTGAACTCATGTTGGCTTTGTGATGGACTGTGTTGAACTCATGTTGGCTTTGTGATGGCACTAATTGATTCTTCTTTTCAGCTCTTTACTTTTACCCCATACAACTGCATACAAACCACATACTATTAACACTGCTCCAATGATGCTGAAATTAACAAAATCAATAAAGTTCAGGTGAGCCATTAAAATCAATACAATTTGATCCAAAATTACTTTTTTTTTATTCAACTAAAAAAAAGGTAAACAATTAAATGATATCTACATCATTAATAATATTAATTCACCCAAACAATTAAGAGGTACAATAATAAAATAAGTACATTATCACATAATAATATCCACATCGTTACTAACATTCATTATTAACATTCTCATTCATTATTAACATTACCTCATCCAAACGAACACATACAACCGTATACAATGTATCAATGTATCATTTATATTTATAAAACACTAATCACATTTAATTCAAACAGACTTTATGACTTAATCTATATGCCAAATTCCAGAATATAGTCTTCCCCGCAAGGGCTTAGTGGGTCCTTGTAAGAAACACCACCAACTCAAAATCCTCGCAAAAATATGTGGTCTCCAACTAATTATGGACGCTCCACTACACGACTATGAATGAATCCATGAATATGAATGTGGACCTTTTAATAAATTATTAATATAATATGATACTAACTTATTAATGATATTTCACATATAACATTTATTATTCACACCTTGAATATGTTCAATGCAACCATTATAACAACGTATAACATTACATTTATTTATTAACGATTTTATTTGCACTCTTCCACATTTTTTCAATTTTAAAATCTAATTAGTACACTAAAAATAGAGAAAGGAGAAATAGAAGAGAGATATATTATTTATTTAATTTGAAACATCAAATAAATAAGTAAAAAGTATTAAATTAAATGGTTCCACCTATTTTTGAATTTCTTTACACTTGAAGAAGAGAGAGAGAAGAAAATTGAGAATCATTTCTCTGTATTTTCACTTTCCGTCTTTACAAATATAAAATCAACATTTTGAATCGAGTAAATAGGTGTCAATGGGCGGTTATGATTTTACAAAATAAAAAATTATTTAAAAATTAAGTACGGAATAAATTATATCAGTGTTGACTCTAACAATATTTAAAATTGTTGTTCACACTCCACAATAACTCAAATAACAACTAAAGTAATATCACTTGTTAGATATAAACATCAATAATTAATATTAAATCTATATACATGATTAATTTAATTATTTATGATTACAATATTAATTAATATTGATTTATTTATTTCATTAATTTATAAATTGAATTATTTATATTTATATTTAATATTACTATAATTATTCGAATTTAATTCATACCCATTATGTCGAAATTATTCGACTTTTAAAATAATTTTATTTATTTTTTGGGTATGTCACATTGACCGCTTACTTTATATTATATTGATTATTAAATAATCACGTTGACCGCTTATTTTATATCATATTGATCATTAAATAATGTATAGCTCTCATGGATCAAATAATGTATTTTATTTTTTTTTTGCATTAATTTAAGTCGTACAATGTCTCAAGATCTCATTTACAACAATTGTACTTGAAATATATGAATATAAATGGTGTAGTACAACTTAAAAAAATGAAATTTCATCAAATTTTGTACTAAAATTCTGTTTGGAGACCAAAATTGGGGAGAAACAAAATAGAGGGACTACTTTTGCGATTCAGCTAAAATAGGGTGACCAAAATTACAATTAAGCCTATAAAAAAAATTAAAATTGTGTAATTTATATTTTTAAATTATAAACAGTGATATTTTTCTCTTAAATTTTTTTTTTATTATTATTAGGCATTTATTAGTATAACTCAAATAATTTTTTTTTTTAATAAAAAATTGTTGGCAAAGTATATTAAACATTCACTTTAGTTATACATAAATAACAAATACATTCTCAATTTCTTTTTTAAAACAAATATGTCTTTTATCTTCTATTTAGTGTCAAGTTCGACATTTATGTTTATAAATATTTGCATCAGTAATTTTAATTTTAAACTTGCAAAATTAAAATTCAAAAGTTATCTTAATTATTTTAAAAACTCGTATAATTCTTAAGTTGTTCTGATTGCAATAGTTATAAGAATATAAATCTTCAATTAAATTTTAAAAAAATAATTAAAAAAATAATTAGAATGAGATAGATTTTAAGATTTTTAAAATTAAATATAAAAATTTAATGTATTATTTTATATATAATTGATAAAAAAAATTCATGGTATTATTTTAGAAATTTATAAATATAATAGAGATGGTTTGACCTCCCTACAATTTGGATAATTTGATAGCCCTAATGGGTCAAGCCCAATCTAAGTTGGTTTAGAGGAATGTACCGTGCATCCTCAGTTTTTATCTCCCACCCCCATTTCTAATATTGACTATCTTACTTTTTTGACTTTATATAAAATAATGGAATTTTTTTACCAGTCTCTTTTTTCACCCCTACAATCGAAACTTTTCAAAAATTTCAGAATATTCAAAAGTTTTAAACTTTTGAAATTATTCAAAGTGAGTTTTTTTTCTTTTTATATTTCGAAAATTTAGTTAAATTCAAAACATTTGAAATGTAAATTAACATAATTAAATTCAAATTTCGAAAATTTCGATGAATCTGAAAGTTTCGAAATGAACTTTTCTAGAAACCTTCGAAAGTTTGAAAGAGTGTGAAACTTTTGAAGCTATAACCTTCAGAACTTTGGATGAATTTGAAAGTTCCGAAACACAAATTTCAGAAAAATTTGAAAGTTTCGATGAATATGAAACTTCCGAAACACATATTCTTCGAATTATGTCAGTTTCGAAAGTTTTAAAAACTTCAAAACTTTTGAATTTTTCAATTTTTTTTAAATTTATTACTAATTTTGAAATTCATCAAAAAGTTTATTATTAAATTTATTACTAATTTCATAATTTATTACTGTTTCAAAACTTTTGACTGAATGAATTTTAAAACTTCCAAATGAATTTCGAAACTTTCATTGAATTTCAAACTTTCGAGAGTTGAATTTTTGAAAGTTTCAATATATTCGAAAGTTTCAAAAATTTCTGCATTTCGAAAGTTTCGAAAATTTCTGCATTTCGAAAGTTTATATTTAATGAAAGATTCGAATGTTTCATTATTTCTGGTAAAATTATGTTTCAAATATTTGAATGTTTACTTACTTTTGTATTTCAAAACTTTCAATATTTCGAAGGTTTGGTAGAATCAGATTCAATTATTTAAAAGTTTCGAATGAAATGGGTGAAAAAAGAATAGTGAACTTTTTGGTAGGATTTGTATATATGAAACTAAGAATAATATAGTCTTTTCCATATGAAAGGGGGTGGGAGGTCAAAGTGGAGGAGGCACGGTACATTCTTGGTTTGTTTATGCGAATAAGGCCCATTTTGAGAGGAAGAAACGAATTCAATATTTTTGCAGTTTGGGTGGGTTGGCTTTGTTTATTATTGATGTTGCTTTTAGCTGTAATGGATCACTAGTTTTGCTATACCAGCTTGGTCTCAATTTTTTTGTAACTCAGTACGTGTACATCCTATTATTATATAAACAAAAATAGTACAATTAAAATATGTAGACTTTACTTTACTAATTACTAGTACCAATTCTCTGCAACTTGAATACAAATATTAATTAGAAGAATATTTGTGTATCTATCGATCCCCAATACTTTTAATTTCGTCATTTTTTGATATATTATCATCACAATCTTTATCAACTTCAGTAGTGGACATAACAACAACTTGTACATCTTCGGATTCTTGAGCAATTTTGGATGTCATCAATTGAGCAATCTTTTTCATCTCTTTACTCTTTCCCCAAAGAACTATGTACAATCCACACACAATCAACACTGCTCCAATCATACTATACATATTACAAAACAAAACAAATTATCATCAAAATATTATTGGTTAATTAATATATTATATTAGTAATGTGAGTAACTATATATACCTTCCTAAATATAATTTTTCATCCAACATGAGAGAAGCAACAAGAGTAACAAACAAAAGCATGAGAGGGTTGAATACAGACGCAAATAGTGGGCCCCTCATCTTTATACACCAGGAAGTCACAATAACCACTAATCCAGAGGCAACGATTCCCTACAACAATATTAAAATCAAACATCACTTCAATTCAATTCCATTTATATAAATAAATATATAATAGGAAGTTACAATTATTAATAAATAAATAAATAAATAAATAAAGCATATAATATATACCGTACCGAATAAGCAACAGCAAGTAGCCTGATATTCCAAGCCAACTTCCATTGACTGAAATCCCTTTCAATAGAAAGAGCAAAAGCAGTGGCTTGTATTGCTCCCATTGTAGACATTAATGCTGTGCTTGAGTAATGGCTTGGGTATTCTTTGCTCATCTTAGCCTGTCTCCAAACAACTAATTCTTCATATTATGAAAATTTTAACAACTTTTATTTATTAATAGTCATTCAAATTATGCAAACCTGAATTATTAGCCATAAAGCAAAAGAGAAGCAGCTTGCAACAGCACACACAACACCAAACCATTTATTACCAGACTCTGAATGTAATGCTGCTGCCACATGCCTATTTTTGTCTTCATGTTTATGCAGAAGGTTTATATGAAAGGGCCAAATATGAATTTCAACCCCTTTCAAAAATATCAACATCATTGCCCCACCTATTCCAATTACAGTTCCTAACACCTTTGCTTTTCCAGCTGCTGCCCTCAAATTTAATCTTTCAAAACTGTATGCACAAATATTCATTTTTATATTATTTAATTAAAGCTTTTGTCACGATTATTAAATTCAGCGATGAATATGATCATTACCCGCATGAGATGGCCAAGATAAAGGTGATGGCAGGAATGAGATTGTAGATAGCAGAAGCAAACGTTGCTGATGTTAAAGCTAAGGCTTCATAGAAAAGGTTTTGAAATAAACTTCCTCTGCAATATTAATTACATAATAACCATTAACATACAATTAATGTAGATGCATATACTTATATTTTACTACATGTTTATTTACATACATACCCAAATAAGCCGCATAGAAATGCCATCAAAAGTACCCTCCAAGTAAGCTTTGGGCTCTTGTTCCTTCATAGAAGAAAAAATACAAAAGAAAAAAGTCAAGTTAAATTATTATTGCTAAAAGTAATTAATTATAAATGGAATTAATTAAAAGAAATAATTATGTAAAGGAACCTTTCAGTAATGAGAGCCAGAGGAATAGTGATAAGAGAACCAAAAGCAAGACGATAAGCAGTAGCAACTTTAACAGTCATTCCATCGTTGATGGCAAGCTTGTAAAGCACATTAACAGCAGCATATGCAATTTGTACTAACACCATAAGCATCACTGGTTTCAATCCATGACCTCTATTCCATATCCCTTTCATCTTCTCTATAATATTGGAAGAAAGAGATAGATAAAGTACTGTGAATTAAGGTGCATGTACTATCTTATATTTGTAGGGGTATTTATACTTGCTTGCTGTGGAATATATTTGAAGATTCAGATTCCAAAAAGAATTATGAGATAATGTATAAAGTATATCATCATAAAATATTTTCATTTATGTACATGCACCTTTTTAATATATGGAAGAGCACTCAATGTGTTTTCTTTGTATCGTTAAAAAATATGTAACAAATGTCATTTTTGATTATTAGATTAATATTATTATTAGCTTAAAGTTTGATCGTGGATTTAGCATCTTTAATTTTATTAATTTATAAAATTCATTTTTTTATTTTAAAAGTCGACAATTTTTATTACTTAATTAATTTATTTTTTAATTAAAAAATAATGATGTGTAATACTTTAAATAACGTGACATATCATATAATAATATATAGTTATTAATATCCATAATATATAGTTATTAATATCCAGGAAATTATAATAAAAAATATAAAAGTTATTTTACTTTCAACTTTGATTTTTTTCTTTATATTTTTATATAATTAATGACATATAAATAATAAATTTATTTAAATATAATATAATTTTATATCACGTCATTTAAAATATATTAAATTATTATTTTTTTAATTAAAAAATTTATAAAAAAACCAAAATAATTGACTTTTAAAATCGAAAAATCAATTATATAAATTAATGATAATAATAAAAGAATTAAAACTATAATTAATCCTCTGAAATTAATCTTTACGTAAATACTGGGAAATTAATTAGAAGCATGCACCAACGTACAAACACGTGCAAATGATATTGGTCAATGAGGACGTCTTGCCAATTAGGCCTTAAGCTTTTGCCTTTGCTTTGTTTGTGCTTTATCAATGCTGACAGACATTGAACAAAGGAAAATAATAGATCAATTGCCAATAGACAATAAAATAAATTAATGCTGATATAACAGATTAATTGCTCTCTTTCAAGATATTTCGTGGAAACCGTTTAAAAATTTGTAATTCCAATATTAACTGCAATATCTTTCAGGCTAAACAATTTAATTACAAATTGTACTAGTGTTCTACTAAAAGATAAAAAGTTGTTTTAAAATTAAATTATTTAATACAACTATTTCAACTATTCGAACGTATAATTCTAAGACTAATATAAATTTAATGAAACAATATTCAAAAAGAGACAAAAGTAGAAGTAACTCGAAATATGCATCAATCATAAAAGAGAAAAAAAAAAGAAAAAACTCAAAAATATTTTGAATTTTAGTGTATTTTTTAATTCTTAATAATATTACACCACATAGCTCGAGGCGGAAGCAAAACACATCACATATGTACTAGTTAATTTAAACATATTTTCTCTTATTTTAAATATTAAGAACCCTTTAAGACATAAATATTGTGTGAAGTCTCTTCTACATCGAACTTCAACGGATTTTTCCAATTCCCACCAGACCACTATGCAGGACTTAGAGACATCATATACAATATGTCTTGTCTTAGCATGTTGTACTTTTTTTATTTTATTAATTCTCCAACAACTAGACATAGAAGTGTTTGTCGTTCTTAATTTTGTCAAACCCATGTCTTATAATTTAGCTACTACCTAGCACTTGGTATGTATTTTTTATTTGAAGAAAAACAAAGATAAAAAAAATTAAAAGAACACAATTAAAATACGAGAATATAAAATACATTTTTTAAAAATTAGATAAAAAGTTATAATTGTTGTCAAATGACAATTAAAAAATAATATTATGTAAATTTTTTTACAATGTATAAACTTCTTTTAAATATTTCATGGTCCCTCAAGGGCATCTACATTCTTCAAAGTAAATATATATATCTTATAACATTTTAACACAAAAATTAAAAAGAAAAAAAAAAATAAATTTATAATCTTTTTTTTTATAATTTGAATATTGCAACAAAAAATTATATCTCATACGAGTAATATTGACATTTTTTCATTCTTTTACAAATCTAAAGAATGTGAGACTATTTATGCATATATTCTTTTAATCAACTCTAACACTAAGATTTTTATTACTTTTTAGAAATTTGAATGTATATGTATTTTTTTGTTAATAGAGATTCACCAAACAATTATTTCGTATATTATTGACAAGTTGTTTGCAGTTGTTTATATTTCATAAAATTATTTTGAAGTATTTATTGGACACTAGTTGTATTTTAAGTTAATTACATTGTTAATCCGTAAAGTTATAGTTTTAAACTTAGAAAAATAGCAAGTTCCATATTATTGGAGTTTATAGCACTTTTAAGCTAGCTACATAACTCACACGATTGCACGAATCAAAACACCTTTATTAAAGTGTTAATGTCCATTCCTTTTTATTAAGTGCCACCATGTGAACTTTATTTGGTACACAAGAACGACACTTTGATTGATTGAAGAATAAAATATAAGTTATATTATATGACTTATATATTAAAAAGGTAACATACACTACATTTAAATCGAACATAGCATGTGATACATTTAACTCTGTTTATTCAAAACGCATAGCCTTTGTAGCAGTGGAGCAAGCCACTTCACCAAAGCCTCGTTGTTTCTCTCAAAGACAAAGTTAACAAAATCCAAGGAAAAAAGCCGAGAAAAGGGAAAGACCAAATCCCTTATCCTATGAACGAAAAATCCAATATACTTTAGTATTGAGATTCAAGTATATAGTAAACATCAATTAATATTGATTTTGCATTTAAAAAGTCTAACATAATGATTTGGACACAACTTGTATGATACTATCGATCAAATTATGATTTGGTGTTTGGTAAACATGATCATGATTTATTAATTAATTTTATTTTGTACATTACTTCCTCTCAACTCAAATATAATAAATAACAAACATATGCACACCAAATCCAATTAAAAATATAATGTTATATAGTTAATTTCATTATTTTTTATGTAATCAAAACAATGATTGTATCTCCAAACGACCTTTCTTTTAAATATTTAATTTCTTATGAGATTTTGTTTTCCGAAAATATTAATCAAAGTTTACTATATTGAAACAATAACCTTAAACATGGTAAAGTTAGTTATAATTTACTTATTTGAGGCCATCAAACAATATATATATTTTATTTGTATTTGAGTTTGAAGGAAACTACCGTAACTAGTATGCATATTTGTGAGATGTGCGAATTATATATTCTTTCCTCTAGAATAATAGATTAATAGGCATATTTTTCTATTTCAAGAAGTCAAATGACGAAATTCATAAGCACTAATTATCGGAAAAAATGGTATTTCGTTTTAAGTCATAATTCAATTGTCAAACACCGACATTGTTAGGTTGAACGTCTTATTTTAAGTTTGAATTCAAAATCTCATAACTGTGTGAGTTAATTCTTTAATGTAAATATGTAAATTAATTCTACAATAGTATTCAATTGAAATTCTTTAAAATATAATTAGTTTTGAAAACAATTGCAAAAATGAAGTAGTACAAAAAGAGTAAACTTTAAATAATAGATGCTAATGTAAAATTAGTTTGCATTGCAAGAGCATATCTTTTAAATTCCTAAAATAAGTGAGCATGTAGATGAGTGATGGGAGGGGGTGGCCCAATTGTTCCATGGCCATCCTCCAATTTTTAAATTTTTTAACTTAATAAACTTATTTTTTTGTCATCCAAATTTATAGTATTTTTTTTAGAAGAGATGTTTATAATCACTATAAATCCATTTGGCCCTTCTTCTATTCATCGCAAATTATACAAAATTCAATAAATCCTTTTATATATTTTCTTTTTCCAAATGACATACCTTGATCTATTAAACAAATATACCGTAAAAGGGATATAAATTTGATTTATTAGTGAAAGTGAAAAAATTACATATTCAATTTGTTTAATTTATAAAATCAATGTTTATTCTCAACAAAATACGGTATTTGTTGTAAAAAAAAAAGGCAAATGTGTTATTGGGTTTTATAATTGGGACGAAGGGAGCATATGTCTCAATTCTACTATTTATGTTCATCCAAATGTCGAGAGCTGGAGAGACATAGGAGTCAGCTAGGGGTGGGCTGAGGAAAAGGAGCGACACATCATTTTTTGCCACTTCTTCAATTATAAAGAATTAATTTAATATAACATTAATGATTATTTTATTTGTTATGAAAAAATTCAGTAATAATTTTAATTTAAACGCACATTAGATGATAATCCTTAATTTTAAAAAAATTAAACATTATATATTAAATAATTACGGTATATATATATATTTTGACGAAAAGAAAATGATATTCATTCATTTAAATTGAAAAATTATATAAGATACAATACAAACATACCTAAAACAAAAATGATAGATATATACATATTCACAATATTTAAGTTTATAGTATAAAATGACAAAATAATTAAAAATAATTTAAACTGCAACGTTGACTATCTAATCACTGATTAAATTAATAATTAATTAAAATTAATATATAAATTTAAATTAAACAAACACCGCAACAAAACAGAAAATAAATCAAAAATATCACAAAGATGATAAATCAATCAACACTACTTTTTGAAAAACGAACAAAAAGAAAAATTTAGAGAGAATTTGGAATTAACTCTTTAAAGAAATTAGTGCCTACTAGGTTGAATAACAAAGTAATTGCAGTATTATTTTGTTGCTTCTTAAGTGTGTTTTTTTATACACCCCATAAATACCTACATAATTTGTTTTTAGTAATTCCACTTTAAAAATATGAAAGTACATAAAACTAAAATTTTAATAATACATAACCAATTTATCAACAAAATTAATAAAACCTCAATATTTTTATAAAAAAATTAGTCTCTCAAAATTTGTTTTAAATTTCTGACATATATTGAGTCAATTCATAACTTCTTTAACCACTATTTTATGTAACAGTTCGATACTCTAAAGAGAGTATTAACCGACTTTTTTTTATTTTTTTTATTTAGGTAATATATATCTTAACTACAATATAATACCTTATAATTTTTTTAAAAATAAATAAAGTTTAGTAGTTTAAAATCATAGAGAAGTGAAAAAATTTATACTCTCCATATAGTTTTTATAGTTTTTTTCTTCAATATTTTATATTTTTAGGAGTATAGTTTCATTTGAACTATCAAATTCAGTTTCTATATATTTTTGTTGATTATGAAACAGGGTTTTAAAAATAAATTCCAGTTGTTATTATCATAATGATCTCAAGAGATATTGCGCACAATAATGAATATTCTTGCATGTGGTTTTTATGATTGTAGGAACTCTGTATTTGTCTGAGCTAAGGCACATCGAATGCTGGAATACTTATCTTCAATAAGGGGCCAAATATTCTAATTTCATCAAAATGGTATACACTATTGTGGCATGTGGCATCTTGACAAACTCACCTTTAAAGCACCACAATGTATGTTCTCTATTGTGCCAAGTCGTGTCATCATTTTTATACACTTAGATTGAATTCGAAATACAAATACAAGTACCTCAAAAATTAGGGATCATGACATTATATGTCAAGACTTATAGGAGATGCTCAAATAAGTATAGTATATATTCAGGGTTTTCAAAATCTGGTCAATCCTGTAATCGGTTACTCACTTCTTCAACTACACAAATGCTGATTCGGTATACATTAAGAAATTTAAAATATTTCTTACATACATATTTAAGAATTTAATTTTTATATATATATATATATATATATATATATATTATTAATAGTATATAAAAAAATTACACGTTCAGTCAATCACAATCATTAAATTATCATAATAATTGTACTATATTGAATATTATATTTTGTATGTCTTAAAAAAATAAATTTGTAATAATTTTATATTCTAAAATTTGAATTTTAATTAATACTACCTCCTTCCTTAAGTATAAATCTTTATCGCAAATTTTACTCTTATTAATAAAAATTGGTAGTGTAATCAATGAGTTTATTTTGTATAAAAATAATTAAAATAATTTTTGTGTATTAATGTATTTAATAATGATTTTTCATATTTCAAAACGAATAAATAGTATTAATTAAATTTATATTTGAAAAAAAATAATAAATACGTAAATTAAAAATTAAGTTATATTTAAAGACACGTTTTGTTGTCTGGTGGCTTTTTATAATTAGAGACAGGGGCAGAATTAATAACAAATTAGTGTGTAAATGAAAGTAGACATTATATGATAAAATATATCATTCTTTTACGTTACAACTTCAATTCTAAAATAGTACAAGTTATAGTGAAGATAAATTGCAAGTTGATGAAAATATGAGGCATATATATAATGTATACATTGCAAAACATTTCTGAAAGGAAAATATTAATATTAGGAAGAACTAGAGAAACGAAACACACGAATATATACACGTGTTAATTTTGACACTGGCAACAGCATGCTTACCGCCAAATACAGATATTAATATAAAACACTTGTTCGATCATTCTTTCTTTTCGTTAACATTTTATTCGTTCTGTTCTTTACGAATATATAACTGAATTAATTCTATGAATAGGGTTGGTCACGGTGACCCATGGATCGTTGGTCCAATCACAAATCTAGTCAAGTTGCAATTACTTATATAATCTTAAAAGTGATACACCACTTTAAAACATATATTATTATAATAATATAGGCAAGCAAGTTGTTAAACTCAATTCAAGGAGTCGTGCATTTTACGAATTTAGATATCGATTTTGAGTCAGCTTGCTAGTAAATTTAAACTTATACAAATTTGAAAAAAAAATTGAGTTGACTCGGTTGGATTCTTAAAAAACTAAGATAAAAATCAGATAATTTTGTATGAATTTTTAATGATCTTTTTTAATCTATTAAATTACATTTATTCATTTCCTTCGTTATTACTTAAATTTTGTTCACTATTGTGTGTGATTATATTCATATTAGAGTTTAACCCATCACGGTTTTGGTTGATGATAGTTATGATATTTTTTAAGTATATATGTTATGTAATCATGTATATATTTTGTGAATATTATTTTATTATGAGATAAATTAAAAATATTTTATAAATTGATTTCACCTAATCAAATTAAATTTACTTAAACTCTCATATTTCATAATTTTAAACTTAAAGGTGTGTTTGGTTAGAGGAGAAGACATCAAATTTATATAATTTAAAAAACATAAAATTTCTATATCAAACACAAAATCATTAAAAAAAATTACGCTTCTCCGTTGCTCTTTTAAATCAAATATTTTTATACTTTCCCTCCCTCTCTCTTGTATAAAAATCCCTCCTCCCTTTATTAAAATATCTCTCCTCCTTCATTTTTCTAAATTTAAAGCCTAAAGCTTATGAGCTACGTTAATATGATTCTTCATTAAGACATCCATATTTCATTATTAGCCATAACAAATGATCAGCTTAGCAACAATAATTGACACTCTTGTGTACTATACCTCCAAAATCTATCATTAATTAATATCAACTTTCACAAAACTTCAAAGAAGCAAACACAAGAAAAAAATTATTTATTCCATTTGACCACTGTGTATGCAGGTTCATCCCCTATTAGGTGGCTTGGTGATTTTCTTTATTCTCTAATATGACAAATAAGAAAGATGTGCATGTTCAGTTAATCAAGCCAAAAACTTTTGATGTTGTGAAAATTCATATGAAACACGAATTTTAATTTATATATATATATATATATATATATATATATATCATTTTATTATATATATAGCTGCCTTATTTTTATTAAATAAAAAAGTTAGAAGAAAAACAATTAATAATAGTATAAATAGAGATAGCCGTAAATACAAGTCAATCCGCGAACTCCCCAAATCAATTAAATCTGCATCTTAATTCAACTAATTCAAGTTTGAATTTAACTCAAACCAATTTAAATATGTAAACTCAACCTATTGACGTAACATAAATATTTTTATTAGTTTTTGTATTATTGATTTATAATTATAATTTATTTGTTGAAATTAATTTAAAGATTTATTTTTAATTTAATTTCTCTATGTGATTGTTGAGTTGTGATTACATTTTATGATTTCTCAGATGTTCAAATATTAAAATTTAATTATATTATTTAAGAATGAAAACAAATTTTTTTCTTTACTACTTACAAACCTATCTCAACTCAATTTGTTCACAGTCAAGATGGTTTAGCTCGAGTTTTGCATAAAAATTGAGGGTTGAAAACTCAACTTAACTCAAACAAAATTGATCGACTCAATTATTCGATTTAATCAAAACCTACCCAAATAAAAGGACGTTAGCCGAAAAAGTCAATAAAATATAGGCTATGTCGAATAATTGATAATACATGAAAAATAGTATCCGAAAGTTACTGACAATTTCAATGAATCTTTATAATTTTTTGTTTTGTATCTTTAGTGATTTCAATGTATTTATATTAGTATTAATTATTATTTTATTGTATTTTTATTTATTTATTTAACATTTTTATGTAAAATAAAGTAATAACGCATAATAGATTGATAAAGCAAAAAAAATAAAATTAAGTAGAGTACAAACTTATTCTTCTAAAAGGCAGACTCTTAAAAAAATGGATACAACATCACTTTTTTAAAATTTGGTGTCCTCGTAACGTTTATTCTTTTAACGACTTTTCACTAATCACAGAAGTAAAATAGATTGATATTTAAATTTTAAAGTGACTAATCACAAAAGTAAAATAGATTGACATTTAAATTTTAAAGTGAAATATATTGGTATTTTTATTTAAATGTAGATTAAATAAAAAATTCAAGTGAAATATATTGATATTTTTATTCAAATGTGGGTTATTTAAAAAACCTAAAATAATGTACTTGAATTAATAAATTATTGATCACTTCAACTATTTTTTAGGGAAAGCTTTGTTGATGTATATAATCTTTCCCATCTCTCGAAAAGAGATAAATTGGAATTAATCCATCGACACTTGGGAGTTGGAACTCACAACTTTAATTTTGTCTATTTGACAAGTACTTGGGACGTGTAAACATAGAATAATCTAAGAACAAAGATAGGAATAATTACATATTAATTAACAAGTAAAACTAGTTATAAAATTGCCTAAAAATATATTTATCATGAATATTTGAATCTTGAATATTTTAATTTACACAGTCGTTACTCATCAAGATTTCTCTTAAAAATTAAAAACAATTAAATTTTATTTTGTTACTTTCGACATTTTATTTTTAGTGTTCACATTTAGATGGAATATCATATCTGCAACCATTCCCTACAGTATTGTTCTTACCATTTATTTCGATGTTGTTGTTGTTGTAGTTAATGTTATCATGATCTATCGTTGTAGACGTGATAAGAACCTCAACTTTTTCAATTTCTGAAGAGATTTCCAAATGAACTTGTTCCATTTCTTTACTTTTACCCCACAACACCATGTACAACCCAATCATTATTAGAATAGTTCCAATTACACTACACATGTAAAACATTAGATAATAATTAATATAAAAGTAAATAACTTGACTTGAATAATAAATTACAAGTAATTAAATATTACCTTCCTAAGCATAGGTTCTCATCCAATATGAAGGAACCAAGAAGGACCACAAGCACAAGCATGAGAGGGTTGAAAACAGAGGCGTACAGTGGACCTCTCATCCTTACACACCATGCAATTACAATAAACATTATTCCAGAGCCCACAATTCCCTGCAACAGCAACACCCCCAATTCAAGTGATTATGTAATTACTAATCGGTATTTAATTAATGTAATTAATGTTATTAATGAATGAATTAAGTTACCGAATATGCTGCAGTTAGAAGCTTAATATTCCAACCCAACCTCCAAAGGTTCCAATCCTTCTCAACACAAAGGGCATAAACAGTGGATTGAATCGCACCCATTAAACACATCAAAGCTGTACTTGAATAATTACCTTCGTATTCTTTGCTCATCTTTGTCTGCATTAATGTTATAGTATTAATTAACTACTTATATATATATCACAACAAATCATTTAAATGATTGAAATTATCCAAGTATTGAAGCAATTAATTAAACCTGAATGATGAGCCATAATGCAAAACTGAAGCAACTTCCGAGACCACAAAAAATACCCAACAATTTGGTAACAGAATCATGATTTAATGTTGTTCCCTTTTGGTCCTTATGTAATAGGTTAATGTGGATGTTCCAAATGTTCATTTCAACACCTTTCAGAAATGTAAGCATCATAGCCCCACCAATTCCTGTTATTGTTCCTAACACCTTAGCCTTCCCTGATGCCCTTTGCAAATTCAATCTTTCGTAACTAAGGTAAATCAACCAAAATATCATTAAAAATTCCATTTATTAAGTAGTTGTGATTATTCAATTTAGAAATAAGAATAAAATGAATGTATATATAGTTGTTAAGGTGGTGAGTTGAGTTGTACTTACCCACAAGCGACGGCCATGATAAAAGTGACGGCAGGAATTAGATTATAAACGGCGGAAGCAAATGTCGCTGATACCAATGCCAATGACTCAAAATAAAGGTTTTGGAATAAACTTCCCCTGTTATTTTATTGCATATATATATATTGTTCAAATTAATCTTTTCTTAGCAATTTAAATTCAAATTTATGGAGTTTATGTAATCGTACCCAAAAATACCACAAAAGAATGACATAAAAACTACTCTCCAAGTCAGCTTTGGTCTGTTTTTCCTGTAAATGAATATAAAAAGAAAAAACCGGTTAATTAGGAAAAAGTGTAACAAAGGGTATAATTAATCATATGATATGAAATTATATAAGTAGACCTTTCAAAAATGAGAGCAAGTGGAATAGTGCAAGCTGCTGCAAAAATGAGACGGTATGCTGTAAGAACTCTTACGTTGATTCCATTATTAATGGCAAATTTGTATAGAACATTCGTAGAAGCAAATGTAATCTGCACCAATAACATCATCAGCCCTGGTTTCAATCCATTCACTACTTTCCTTATATCTCTCATTTTCTTTTCCTAATATACTAATTATAGCTGCTGCATAAATTGGGTTTCAAATTGAATAAACTAAATGGTAAAATGTGATGAACTTATAGAAATTGAGGTACATGGTTAGTTTATATACACCAAAAATGCTAAGTGAACTTAGTGGAGAACACAGATTTTCAAAATTCAAAAAGGCGTTTTTTTAATTCATTAATTAATTCAACATTAGTCAATTATGCCTCGATTAACATCATTGGATTGAGGAACTAAAATCTTAATTTGTTATATACTTGTGTTTGTACTGCAACTACCATATCACATATGTGATAAGGTGTACTTAAACATATCTGACAACTAAATATAAAAGATTGACAAAAAAAAGAAACTACATATAATTTTTATTTTTAATGTAGATGAGATGATTAATAGTTAATAGTAACATAAATTTATAATAATAATTGCAAGATTTTGCATTTGAATATGAGACAGTATTAAATCTAACAATTTTGATATTTGTCAATTGAATTAAGATTTAAAAACATAAAATATATTTATATTCCTTATTATATATACAAGACCCTCTTAAATATTTTGGAGGCTTTATTTTAATTTTAAAAATTGAATCTCTAATAAAATAAAAGTATAATATTTTGGAGGCTTTATTTAAGTCTCTATAAAATTTCAAAATTTTATTTTAATCTCTATAAAGAAATTCTCAATTTTTTAATCCATAAAATTCTTTTTACTCACATTTAATCTCTCAATTTTTTAATCCACAATAATTTTAGTCCTTAATAAAAGTTTTTATAAAATTATAATAGATACTAATAAATTATTTTTAGGAACTAAATTTAAAAATCTTAATTTTGTATGGTTTAAAAATATATTTGATCCAGATAAAATTAACTCTCATTTTATTTTATTCTTAAAAAAAAAAGGACATCATGAATTGGGGACATTTGTATTGGTGGTTTGCACAGTCCAATAGTTAGCCCTATATATAACTATATAACAAATTTTCTATATATTTATTTATATTTATGATTTGGTCTTTATATTACGATTTGTTTGGGTCATTAGATTGAAAATTTGTAGATTTTATTATGTATTTGTTCTAAACACTTCTTATATTTGAAGATATCTTTAATATATTTATTTTTGGTTTGTTATAAAGAAATGTATAAGTATGTATATTATTTTCGTGACTTGAATGTTTGCACATATAGGTAGATATTTCAGAAGCTCAAGCTTATTATTTAAGTGATCAATTTTTTAATAAAATGAATAACAATATTTTTTGGAATGTCTGAGATGTAAAAGTGTAAATTATTGGAGCCTATCAGTAGGATTGGAAATAGGCTAGGCCGTCTGTAGGAGCTTATGGCCTGGTCTACTTATGGCCTGACCTATTTAATAAAAAGGCTAGGCTCATACTCTTTTCAAAGTCTATTTATTTAAATAGGTCAGGCTTATAAAAAAGAGGTCTGACAGGCCTATATATATTTATTATTTATTAATATTATTTTTTATTATTATATTAATAATATTATTTCTATTTTAAATTCTATCAATTAGGCAATTGGTAGTCATTTCATATTCTGTAACTGTTCAATTAGTCAATTACTCAATAGTTGTTTCTTATTTGTTTAAGAGATAATAATTGTTGTGTGTAAAAAGACTTTTAAAAAGACTTACAGGCCAGACCAAACTATTAAAAAGGTCAGGCCAGGCCGAAAAAAAAGCCTATAATAGACCGTAGACCAGGTTTAGGCAGAAAAATTAAATTGTAGATCAGGCTCAGGCCTTTCAAAACCTGATATGACATGACCTATTTTCACCCGTACCTATTAGTCTATTACCATAAGCACAAGCAATGTTATGCAAGCACATAGAAATTATTTTTAAAAATATAAAATCAAAACTTATTAGAGTTCAAAAGTATATCTAACTTGTAGTTCAAAGGTATTATTTTATTAAAAAAAGCAGTATATGTTAAAATTATATAATTTAAGTATTTGTATTTATACATGTTTAAAATTGAGCCTCCAAAAAAAATATATAATTTTAATAATTTATAAAGAATAAAATAAATTTAAGTTTCTATAAAATTTCAAAATTTTATTTTAGTCTCTATAAAAAATTCTCAATTTTTTAATCCATAAAATTCCTTTTACTCACATTTAATCTCTACGTTGATTTTTTTTTTAATCATTAATAAAAGAATTAATATTACTAGCGAGATGAGTTTGAGAGCAGGACAAGACAAATATGAACACCTCAAAATTCGTTTTCACTCTTAAGTTTTAATTTAAAAAAAAAAATTCACATCAAATTAAAATGGAATATTCATCTAACAACCTAAAAACTTTAAACATATGAAAATACAATACAACTTCATACTTTCCACTAAATTTTTATGGAAATCTTTATACCATATTATTCCCGTCTATCATGTGTGTTGAAGGTTTGAAAGTCCTATCTCTATCATGCAAAAATAAAAAGTAATGAAGTAATTTCTAAGAAAACAGAGCATAATGTATTAGAAAGGTTAAGGTTATACAGTTGTTGGGTTGTCTTAGATTTCCTTTGCTTAGTAGTATGTAATAAATAAATTTGAGAACCAAACTTTTCAATGAAGTTTGCTAGTACCTTTCGCAGCCTCAGCTGACTTGTTTCCCATTGGAGTGAAGTGGATAATGACACTTACAAATACATCACTAAATTAGATAAGTGGAGGTATGAGATTTCCATTATTTTGTTAGAATAAATTAACCAATTAAATAATTACCATTATTTTGTTAGAATAAATTAACCAATTAAATAATTAAGCCACAACTTGCCAAACTTATATTATATGTGATTGCGTAATAGTAAACGAATCTAACTTTACTAAAATAAGCAATTCATTTTACAAAATAAATCAAGTAATATAAACCATTGATTAAAAAATTAAAAATAAATATTAAAAGTACATTATAACTAATTATGAATATGTTAAAATAACAACCATTTATTTTTCACTTTACATTGTAGATGATCCAAATTCATAGTAAACACCATTAAAGTAATTAAATTCTAGACACAAATACACGACTTTATGAATTAGCCGTCGACTTTATGAATTAGCCGTCGGTTTAATAACATTAGGATAATTAGTTTGGGTTAATATCAACTACATCGATGGTTGAATATTTTCATAAAATTCTTTTATGATGTTGGATATATGTGTTCCTACGTAGACTTATTCAACATATATTATTTTATTAAATATAAAATTCTTATTTGTTGAAGTTTAAAATTTATAATAGTATATTTAAATATTTTTTTAAAAATACTTTTAAATATGTTAAAATTTAATGTAGATAATGTATTTCAATTACTAAGTTCACATATTTTTTCGGTCATATTTGTCCTTATCTTTTAACTAAAGAAATAGATTTATTACAATTTAGGTAACGTTTTAGTATTTTATCTTTTTTTTCGTCTTTTATTTTAATTTTAAGTAATAATTTGATATTTTATATTTTAAAATAGCAACAATGTTGTCTTTTTTTATACAAAAATTCAAAAAAATCATCAAAATTTTCAACCAAAACCCATAAAATTAATAATCATTTTCAATATAATGCAAATTTTATCAAATCCATAACTCAAATATTTAAATAAACTCATATTTTCATCTTCAACAACATCAAATAAAGAATGAAAATATGAGTTTATTTCAAAATTTAAGTTATGAATTTAATTAAATTTGTATTTTATTGAAGATGATAATGAATTTTATGGGTTTTGTTTGAGAAATTTAATGATTTTTTGGATTTTTATAAACAAAAAAGACAACATTGTTGCCAAATTTGATATTTTAAAACTTAAAATATCAAATTGTTACTTAAAATTAAAATAAAAGATCAATTCGGAAAGAAAAAAAAAAGATAAAAGACTAAAACATTATCTGAAAATAAGTTAAGAGACCATGAATGTAATTTAACCTAAAACCAGTATAACCAAAGTTAGATGTTAGCTAGATCATAAAGGATGTGAGTGAGTCTAATCTATTTCAATCCATATTAATCCATATATTAAGTAAAAGACCATTAAAATGAACTTTCCAAGTGAGAAGCAACAAAAGCTAATTCACTCTAGTTAATTCCACTATATGTTTAAGCCAGCACTAACTCATACTGAATTATGGTTCTTATAATTGCCACCTCAATATTATGGTGGAATGGAAATTATGAATAAAGCCACTCTGCTTTATGCATTTACGACATCAAATAATCTCCCTTTTCCTCCCAAAAGCAACTTATTCAGGGAAATTTGATTCCATTAATAATTTAAATTTAAGCAAGATGGCCTTTGGTGTTAGTTTATGGGTTTGGCAATCCCTTCAAATAAGAGAAAGGAAAAAAAAAAGTTAATCAAATTGTGGAAAATAAAAAGTTAATCAAATTGTGGAAAATAAGTGCTCTATTTGATACAATTTGGTCATATCTATCTTTAGTATTTAATTTACCGAACGCATTCTATATTATAAAGTTGAGATTCTTAAAATAAGACTATTGCTCCACATTTATCTTATTTTCTTTGCCAATATTTGTTTTATCTTACTTTTTCTGCATAACACCTCTACTTTTCTTGTATAAATTTGATTTTTACCCATAACTTTTGAAACATCCATACATCACATATTTGTGGTTTCTGTTTACCAACATTACTTGATTTTTAGTATTAAATTAAGCATCAACAAGTTAGTTTTTAGTGTCAAAACAATGCAAGAATATATTTAAGGCATTTTCCTAATTCGGCCCAATTTGACCTAGATCAAAATAGTATTGGCCCAAACTAAGCTTTTTTCACAAGAGAATCGCTTAAGGTAACTATTAGAAAACTCTATTATTGTGAGATGATTTCTCACTTAACTCTATAAAAAGTTAATTCTTATTGGAACTGTGATTCAGATAATGTATTCGGCATCTTATGATAAATTAGGAGATTGTATGAACAATTTTTTTGTTGTGGGAAGTGAATCTATTTAGGAAATCAATATTTATGCATTGAAAAAGAATTGGTCTATGACTACCAATTGAGAAATATCTTTTTTGAGTGATTTACAATTCACCACAATTGTTATAATACTACACCCGATTTTATAGATTCAACATTTTTTTATATATATAATCAGAGATAGAGGTAGTAAATTTCTATTCACCAAATTTAATTAGGTAAACATATAGATAATTTGTAATGATGTCAAAAAATTTATTAGGTAAATTTCACCAAAAGAAAAAAAAAATCTGCAAAATTAAACCTAATCCAAATATTTTCAAAAGTTAATTAGGAAAAAGTTATGGCCTCCTTGACAAATTTTCAAGAGTGACAATTTTAGATGATAGATGAATGTTGAAGTCGACTTTTTTTCCACCCTTAAATCATAACAGTGTAAAGTACATATAAGACTACTCAATTGAACACATTTTATGTGTTTGAATTGTTTAATTGTCTTTTTTTCTTGTTTTTATTCTTCAAACTTTTTGTTATGCTATGATATATTTTACTTTACTCTTTATATTTCTCAGTTGGTGAATTGAATTGTTTAATTGTCTTTTTTTCTTGTTTTTATTCTTCAAACTTTTTGTTATGCTATGATATATTTTACTTTACTCTTCATATTTCTCAGTTGGTGAATCTTAGTTATCCTTAATCACTTAAACATCGTTAGATTAACCATTGTATGTATGTTTTACTAGAGACCTCACCACTATTTCAATTGTGTTAAATTGAGGTCGGCTTTGCAAGGGTGCAACAAAGAATGTGATTTGTTCAATGAAAAAAACAAGAGATTTCATGTTTTTGTTAACAAAATATAACTTAAGAGATGCAAGCTTTATGTATATGATCCCTATAACATCACTTGTGTAATACCTAATACCTATACCAACGCTTGTATAAATGACAATACTTAAAAAAAAACAAAAACATTGTAAAAGATGTTCGCATAAGATGTCGCTTTTTTTTAAAAAACATTATTGTCTAAAACTCCATTTATTTTTAAAATAAAAAACAAAAGCATTTTTACTTGACAATGTTAAAAATACACTATAAAATTTATATTTTAGTATAGTGAATATACTTTTCTAATAAAAAATATAAATAAAAATATATTCAACATAAATTTTAAACCAAATGCATATTAACTTTTGTTTATATCTATGATCGAAATAGATAATTATCATATTAGGCATTACAAGTATTTACTTCTCCTCCACCTACTTTTTCTTTATTTTGTACATCGTCATTCTCACTTTGCTCTTCATGTTTCTCTGCTAGTGAAACTTCATTATCCTTAACCACTTTAACATTAATGGCTTGACCATTGTTTTTATCTTCTCCTAGAGACTTCACAACTATTTCAACTGTATTGAACTCATGTTGGCTTTGTGATGGCACTAATTGATTCTTCTTTTTCAGCTCTTTACTTTTACCCCATACAACCGCATACAAGCCACATACTATTAACAATGCTCCAATGATGCTGAAATTAACAAAATCAATAAAGTTCAAGTGAGCCATTAAAATCAATACAATTTGATCCAAAATAACTTTTTTCTTTTTATTCAACTAAAAAAAAATAAACAATTAAACAACAATTTAAAGTATAGTTAATAGTAAATAAAAAATATTAACATAATAATTAATAGACTTAATTGTACTTTTAGTCCTCTTATTTTAGTTAAATTACAAAAATAGTCTATCATTTTTGTTTGTCCTCAGTTTTGATTCTTTAAAGAGACTTTAGGTTCAAAATTTAATAAAATATTTTTTTTTTTAATAATGTGACAGAGTCCACGTAGATTAATTATATTTTAATATTATTTCAAATTTGAAAAATATGATTTTTATTTTTAAATTCAAATTACTAAATGTTGTAGTAAAATAGGAAATTTGTTTTTAAAAAATAAAAAGTGCATTTTTCAAATTTAGAACAATATTAAAATTGTAATTAATTCTTCTCCATCATTTTTCTTACACATCATTACAAAAATGACATTTTATTAAATTTTAAACCTAAATTCTATTTGAAATCAAAATTAGTGATAGATAAAATAAAAAGACTTTTTTCGTGAATTAAAATAGAATGATCAAAGTACAATTAAATCTAATTAAGATACTATTTTTTTTTTATAAAAAAAAAAATTGTATTACATAATTTTTATTAATTATAATGATTAATAAAAGATATGAAAATAATAAAAAAATAAAAATAACAAAAAAAGAAGTTGATATACCTTCCAAGGTGTAGCTTTTCATTCAACATGGTACAACTGGCCAAGGCCACAATGACCAGCATTAGAGGGCTAAAAACAGAGGCAAAGAGTGGACCTCTCAAGTGTACACACCATGAAATTACAACCACCATTACTCCCGAAACCACTATGCCCTGTATAAACCAATTCACATGGATTATATAATATTTAAATATTATAATTAGTTATATAGATTTAAATATTATAATTAATCATATAATAAATAAATTATACTAATAAAAAAAAAAACATACCGCATAAGAAACAGTTAGTAGCCTAATATTCCAACCCAATTTCCACTGATTCCAATCCCTCTCAAAGCATAGAGCAAATACAATAGAAAGCAATGAGCCCCAAAAAGACATCAATGCTGTACTTGTGTAATGTGTAGGGTATCTTTCACTCATCTTTGCCTGTGTGACACAATATTAATTCAATTACTTCATTAATTAAGCAAAATACTAATTGGTATAATTAATAAGTGTATTTCCAAAACTGACCTGAATAATAAGCCACAATGCATAAGAGATGCTACTAGCCAATGCACATAGAGAACCTAAAAGGGTTTTACCACTAGAGATAGTTGCGTGTGGGTGCAAAACGACACCGTTTTGATGATGCAAAAGATTTAAGTGGAATGTTCCCATCTTGATTTCAAGACCTTTAACGAAAGTAAGGACCATTGCTCCGCCAATTCCAGTTAGTGTCCCTATTATCTTTGCCTTCCCTGCTTTCGTTCTCAAATTTAATTTTTCCATGCTGAAAATAAATATTTCAAAAAAAATAAATTATTTTTCTTTTTTATTTTATTTTCTTAAATTTAATAAAAATTAAAATCATTATCAACTGACTTTGATCTCAAAATATTAAATGTGAGTTTAGAGTAGTTAATTTTTTTGAGCAACTTCATTCAACCAATCATAAAGTGTTATACTACTACAAAAGGAAATTGGCTTTAATGGTTATTATATTGAAAATCAGATGTAAGACTTTTTGGAATGGTTTGATAGAGTAAAACATGTGAATAGTTAAATTTAGCAAAAAGAATGTTATATATGGAAAAATGATTATTTACTTACCCTAAGGAAACGGCCATGATAAATGTTACAGCTGGTATAAGGTTGGCCATTGCTGATGCAAATGTTGCTGAAGTTAAAGCCAAGGCCTCCAAATAGAAATTTTGAGCTAATGCTCCCCTACATATCAAAATTAAATTGCGTTGTTTACACGTAAATGAAAAGTAACGGTTAAGAAGGAAGAACATAAAATATAAACTATGAATGAAAATTCACATAAAAAAAGATTATATATTACGTGCATCCATGAAGGATTAAGGATTAATTGAATGGTTTAAGTTGAGATTGCAAATATTTTGAAAGAGATGTAAGGTTTCATCCTACTACTAATATTTTCATTTAGTCCTAATCACTTATTAACATTTCTTTATAAAAAGAAATATTATATAAAAAAAATAAAATTGTTCAGTACCAAATAATAGGATATTAACATTTACATTATATCACTATTTTAAATTAGTGATTGCTTGCCGTTGTAGACAACGATTTAAGACGAAATGTTAAATATTAAAAATATATGAATAATGAAAATATTATTTCGATAAAGAAGAAAATATATTTTTTTAAGCGTTTGGTCTTATGTAGGTCTAATGTAATTTAGTGAAAGATTGAATTGATTGAAAATAATGATTAAGCAAATTTTTTATATGAATCATCACGAAAGTCATATAAAAGAAACAAAAATTGCAATTTATGAATGTAATAACTTGCTCCAAACACATATAAAGGCAATATATGCGTGTTGTTTTTTTGAATATATATAGAGAATATCTTTACAAGTAGAAAAAAAGAACGTAAATATAGAAACAAGAAATACAAATCAATGGTCGAGAAATAGTCACGCATGCTTTATAACTAAAGAGAGTACGTGGAGAGCACAATTAGCTAGCATCCACATTTTCACTACAAATTTATTTGACGTTGCAAGTTGAATCAAAACTGAACCGAAAGAAAAGCATCACAATATATTATTCAAACGATAATTGAGAAACTAGCAATTAAGCATATGAATAAAACATCACACAATAAATACATTATTACTTACCCAAACAAACCGCATAGAAATGACTGAAAAAGTATCATCCAACTCATCTTTGTCCTCTTCTTCCTGCAACAAAAACCATATTCAATTTTTTTTGTTCTCACAGTTTTAATTTGCAGTATTCAAACTGCAAGTAGTATAATTACAGCTTTAATTTTACAGATTTTGAAAACTGATCCATTTTGATAATATTTTTTCGTAATATGAAGATTTGTAACATAACTGAAATTACGGTTATAATTGAAAATGAGGATGAAAATATGTTAAAAAAAAATTATATGAATAGAAGAAATTAGAAATGATGAAGAAGGTGTAATGAACCTTTCAAGAAAGAAAGCAAGTGGAGCTATGAAAGCAGTTGAGAAGACAAAACGATAGGCAACAACGATCCTCAAGTTCATGCCATCGTTTACAGCAAGCTTGTAGAGAATATTAACAAAAGCAAATGTTATTTGCACCATAACCATTAACAAAGTTGGTTTCAAATCATGAAGTACATTACATATATCATTCATGACGACCAAAAAAAAGAGAAACAATGTTGAAATTGAAGTTAAGAGAGAGTAATAATAATAATAATAGGAAAAGATGAAATGAAAATGAAGAGGGGGTACGAGTATTTATTTATGAAGGGGGGTGGAAATAGAAAGAATGAAGATTCCAAAAAAGTGAAATTAAAGCGGCAGTGTTTGTTGGGTTTAATTAACCACGTCATCATTTACGTCGTTTGTATTTGACACGTGCGAAATTGGTCTTCGTGGGTCAATAATAAGCTAACAATTTTCCCCAAATTTATCACTGCATTCTATGCTATGCATCAAACTCAGTGATCAACTGTTGCGACTTTATTTTGCATGTTCTAATGTCCGTTCATCGCCGCCACCATATTAAATGTTCTCTACCCGCTGCACAGTTCTACTTTATTCTCTTTCCATAATCTATTCTTCTACTATTTTAAATTGTAATAGGTTGCTATTTTTATTTTTTATTTAGTATAAAATTTAAATTCGTTTCTAAATTATCGAAACGTACTTAATTTAGTCGACGACGTTATAATAATTGAATTATATTTTTTTGAAAATTTAATAATAATAAATTTTATTTTTTAAAGATATAAATTATAATTTATCTATTTTATTTTATTTTATTTTCTATAATAAATATGTTTTGTTTTTGTTGAATGCATGTACTAATTTTATTCATTTAAAAACAACAACACCCACTAGAGTCTTCAATGTATTAATTGTTCAATAAAAAAAGGAAATAATCAAGGTGGCAACTGTGATTTGAATTCTAGTCTTAAACGTATTGTCTGATAAAACTTGAAAAATACTGACTGAACTAGTTCTTTCTATGAATAGTACTCCATAAATATTTTTTTTAAATAATCTTAAAATATTTGTTTAATTTTTTTATTGTTTAAAAATAAATAAGATAAACTACTTAATTGACGGGAATGATTGATTACTTTTTAATATACAAAGCATGTTAGAACATGAACAAATATTTGTAATTTTAATTTATTTTAAATTAATTGAGTTAGAATGAATAAATTAAAGCTGGATTAATTTATCTTTTTATAAGTATTATATTCAAAATTTGTCTTCCCTTGTTGATCCAAAAAAAGAATTTGTTTGCCTACAATAAATTTGTAAAACAATTGTCTTAAAATGATTATTATTTTATTTTAATAAAAAAATTCAATTATATCATTTAATTAATACTATTTACATTATTTTTAATTTATTAACTTCTATTATGCATTTATAATATAAATAATATTTCAATATCTAATAAAAACAATATTATCTAGAAAATAAAAATAATATATATAAAATAGAATTAAATGACTTAATTAATAGAGAAGATGAAATTAGAATATTATTTAATCCCTTACGCAACCTCCCAATTACGATGAAATTAATCAAATGCGGAAAGCTACCTTATAAAAGACAACGTAACATCGTCGCACTCGTTACCTTGGCAGTTGGCACTATCATTGTCCCAAACTACCTCCTTAATTTCTTCTAACGAGTCATGAGAACAAGACACCTTAAAAGCCTTTGTTTTTTTTTATTTTTTGACTCAAGGAAAGGCACTTAAAGCCTGTATCTTCGAAATAGATAATTTCTGGAACTCCAGACTTGGAACTTTCGAATATTCCAACTTTTATTTTGGAATGGTAAATACATTAGTACTAAAAAGTTTAAACTATGTGCATATTTATTTTCAATTTAATAATTCCTCCATTAATCCATTGTATAAGAAAAAATGAGTCAAATAAATTGGATGTATTTTGTCTAAATTTTAAATTAAAATATTTTCTTTATATATATATATATATATATATATATATATATATATATATATATTATGAGACAGTTGGATCTAATGCAATCTTTTATGTAAATTAATGAATTTGATGAAACGTGTAAATTACATGCGATGATGTAAATATTTGCTAGCGTGTCTCTTATGAATGTGATATATATTGCAGAAGTCCCTCTAATATAAGTGAAGCAAGTTTAAAGAAATCTTATCTAATACTAATAGACAAATTTTTTATTTAAATTGACGTCCTATGGATCTATATGCTCAAAAAGAACGTTAACAAAAAGCAACTCTTGTTAACATCATGCATGTCTTTTTTCTTGTTCATTGTATTCTTGTTAAAGTGCATGTATTCAGTCTTTGTGTAAATTGGTAGAGTTTGTCGTCAAATAAAGCTCAATATATCTAAAGTAGATTATAAGAAGCAAATGCCATTTTGGTTATTAATAGCGTAAAATATAATTTGTAATATTTTATCCAAAAACGCACACTACACCGAATGATCAAGGAAATTAGGTTTAAAAAGTGGGTTTAAAATCAAGTAATTTACTAAAAATCAAATGGATTCGATTGTTTAGCTATCCTTTAGCGCAGCTTCTGACGTGCTTCCAATTGGACGTGCTTCCAATTGGAATTTAGAAATCTTGTTACTTTATGGTGTGATATAAGCGTTTTGCATGCTTAATGCTTTCAAATGCCACTAGTAAAAAAGACATTAAAGTATATTAGAGACATTGTACTTGAGTTAGAAAAGTTTCTTATTTAATTCTTGGTATAGGTTTGCTTTATATCAGGTGGAATATTATTGTAACATAAAATTTGACGTAAATTAAAATATAAATATAATATTGTGTATTGGAACATAAATATAAAATATAATTCATTTATATTTTATATGATATTATATTTGTGTTTTCTAATAACATTACTATTATATTAGTGTGCATAGTTTTTTCAATTTCGCAACTTTGCCTTAGCTTTAACATAGAAAGTAGGAATGTGAAAGTCTAATATATAATGATCTGGTTTGACTTATTTAATAGAAATGTTAGGTATATACTATTTTAAAAGTTTATTTATTTAAATAAGTTAGTTTTAGATTTATAAAAAAAGTCTGATAGATTAATCTATATATATTTTATTATTTATTATTTATTAATAATATTATTTTCTATTTTAAAGTTTATCAATTAGCCAATTAATCATTAGTCGTTATATATTTGATAGTCGTTCTATATTTGATAACAATTCCATATTTGGTAGTCGTTTCATATTCGACAGTAGTTTTATATTCGGTAGTCGTTCAATTAGGCAATCGCTCAGTAGTCGTTTCATATTTATTTAAGAGATAATAATTGGTGTGTTTGTTTCAGGAAAAAAAATATTATTTGAAACCAATTTTTTAAGGTTTAAAGGGTTTGTTTCAAATTTTTAAAAAATCATGTTGTTAGAAAAATCATTTTGTGTTTAATATATATACATAAGTATATAGATATTGGTATATGAAGAACATCATGTAAATTGCTATGGATAGAATATGTAGCTGTATATATATCTAGGAGCTAATTATGAATTAATTTTATTTATTTTTTGTTTTTTTAGAAAGTTGTTGCACAACAAATTGTTAGTTATTATTTCATTAAATTTGATTATAATTTTATCAGTTTTTTTTTGTATAAATGCATAATTTAACCTATTTAAAAAAACACAAAATATAATATTTAAATATTTTAATGTAAATAAGACTTTTAAATAGACTTTCAGGTCAGATCAGACTTTTAAAAAGACCTAAAAAATTAATCATAGGTAAAACTCAGATATTTCAAAGTCTAATTTGACCTTATCTATTCTCACCCTTAATAAAAAATTAATCTTCTTTATTAAACAAAGTGATGTTTCTAATCTTCATTAAAAAATTATTTAATTGTAGTTTTGACCTTTTTATTCTGGTTTGTTTGTAAAATTAGTCGTCTTATTTTTAAATCCAATTGAATTGGTATTTTCTATAGATATTTTTAAGTAAAAAATATTTACAAATTTTAAACGGGCATGACATATGATGTGAATATGTTAGAATAATAATATCTATGAAATTGCAATTTAAATTTTCTAAAAACTTCAATTACAAGTTTTAAAATTATTTATTTTTATAATTTAATTAAGAAAATATAAATATTTAACGCACCTAGATGGTTCAACATCATAAGATCGTAAAATATATCATTTAAAACATATCAAATTATTATTATTTTTATTTAAATTTTTTTAAGAGATGTCAAAATCGTCATATATTAAAATAGATGAACTATTTTTATGAATTGGTAAAAATAAAATATCTAAATTTCAATTGAGCCAATTTTTTTATATAGTCTCCAACCGTTATATTTAATTGAGATTTTTAATTTCTTTATTCACTAATACGTATTTCACAACTACATAAAATTTAATCTTAGCCCCAAACATAAATCCCTAGGAGTTGAACCTTTGTTAAATCACATAGTTTATTTTAAAATATAGAAGGTATGGATAGTTAAGTTGAAGTTTAGAAGCAAAAAAAAGAAGAATTTAGACGGTTGGATATTATTTAGTTATTTGGATCAAACATATATCATTTAATTGATTTGTTGAGCCACTAAAACATGTCACATTTGTGCGAAAACATGTCTAATCGCATCATAGGTGTATTATGTGATGGGTTAAATAATGAGTTTCAATCCTAAAGAGGTCTTCAACGGTTCCTTAGTAAGATTGTTTTATCCTCAACAAATTAACAAGAAAACAAGTCGTGTTAAAGGGATCTTTTGAGACTTCATGGTGTCAAGAGTCAAAACTTACCAAAAAATTTCAGTGGGAGACTTCATTTTATTTTTTCTTTTACTACAATCTTTTAGTGGGTGACTTCATTCTATTTTTTCTTAACCACAATCTTTGAGTGGGAGAGACTTTATCTTTTTTGTTAACCACATTATTTCATTGGGAGATTTTATTTAATTGTTTCTTTTATGAAGTGTTGGACTCTGTTATTTACGTATGTATAGGTGTTAATTATATGAGTGCGTCAAATAGAGAATGATGATCTTCACAAATGGACGAAACTAGTAATAAATTACTGCCTTTGCCGGAGAAAAGGGTGTTACATTCATTCCTTTATTAATACTATGTGGTTTCTATTTATGAAAAGAAGTGTTAAATGTATTTGATCTAAAATATAATACCTCTTTTTATAAATTAAAAATCGGAGGGAGTAACTTGTACGAAATTACAACCTGAGAAAATACAAAGCAAATGTGTTGAGTGTGACTAATGATTTATGTACTTTTGAATAGTTTTTTTTTTTATAGATGCATCTATTATATTTTTCTACTTGTAATTCTTAGACAAGGAGTGTGCTTATTTGGCATTTCAACAAAGCTTCTCCACATCCCTTATTCTATTTATATTATATTTAATAATAATAATGCATTATTATGAATTAAAAATCATAAGTGAAAGTTCTTCCAAACCAATAAAATATATTATTGCTAAAATACAATTAAAAAAATATATATTACCGATAAAATATATTGATTTAAAACATAAGAACGAAAAAATTCAATCAAAGATGGTATTTTGTTTATTATTTTCATCCCCACTGTTTTCAACATATTATATATATTCATTTTTATATCTACCCAAAATTGAATATGCTAAACACTATCTCTTGATATATTTTTGAAAATATTAGTTACAATTTAATTAATTGGCGGCATTCAATCTCATACCAAACGGCTATTTAGATATTTATTTATTTATTATGGCACAAATGCCTATTAATTTATTTTAATTACATTAATTATTATTATTCTTTGTCTACATTGGATTAATAATTGATTGTTAATAATAATATAGATGACAAACTAATCAAACAATTTAATGAATAATAATTGCAAGAAAGAAATCAAATAATCAATCAATTTCCATAATAATTGAATGAATTGTGTTACACAAAATGGAAAAGAAAGATGTGATAATAAATTTGTATATTTGAAATATCACATTGAAAGCCCATCTAGGCCATATATATTTGCTTTAAACAAGGATGTTCCTAGTTCTAGGCCTCAGTTTTTGGGCTCACTTCGGTAGTTTCAGGCTTTGCCTCGACTTCAAGTTTCACGTTCTCACTTGCGACTTCTTCTTCCTTGATCTCACTCTCTTTAGTCTTTTCTCCATTCTATTAACACATATATAGTAATTGATTAATCATTACATTACATCAAGATACATATGATCCTTCAAAATCAATAAGAGCATGCTAATAAGATAAATAATGTAGCAATGCTAATCAAAGGTGTATCATCAAAAAATTATTAAAAAATCTCAAATCACAAGTTGAAAATAAATATGTGATATAAAAATTTAATATGATATGAAAATTTACATGAATTACTATCCATCAAAATTGTATATTTTACAACATTTTAATTTTAACCGTGTAAAAGAGTACAGTTACATGTAAATAAGAATACCTCATTGAGCAAGGTGTCTAGAGACTTGTCATCAGAGGATTCTTGAGGGGTCTCTTCTGTGACGGTCTCAGCTGGCTGTTCAACCTTAACCTCCTCAGTGACGGGCTCAGTGACCGGAACTGGGACTGGAGCATCATCACCTTCGTTGGTCTTGGGGTTGCTAGCACAATTTCCCATGTTTAATGATTAATTATTAAAATTAATGTTACAAAAATGTGGGAGAACAAACCAAGTAAAATGGTTTTGTTCTTGATTGTTCTCCCTCTGAATTTGATTGAGCAAGGAAGGAATGAAGTGAATGTTAAATCTTTGATTGAGTTTTATATAGGGATGATTTGGTTTATTTTGGGTTGTAAGTTTATGTGGTGTGGAAAGTTTTAAGGAGTGTAACGGTTGCTAGTTTAATTTGTTGCATATATATAGTAAATGCTATTAATGTTGTTTTTTGAATCAATAATAGGAGTTATTAAGACCTAACAGCTGTATGATTGGCAATCACACCCTGGCCTCTAGTGAATCAACCATTCCTTTGATTTCAATTTTCAAGATATACATTTTCTCATCAAAACAATACAAAACGGATTTTATAGTTTGAGTCTAAATTTGAATTCTCACTAATTTATTTATCTTAAAAGAAAATATTGAGGTAATTGAATTTTTAAATTTTTTAAATATAAATAAAATATATAATATTATAATATATAATAAAATTTTAAATTATAAATTTATAAAAATATATTGACGACGGTAGTAGATCAAATTTTAATTTATATTTTTAATAATTAAAAGTTAGTTGGAATTTATGTTGAAAATTTTATTTTATTTTATAATTAGTTTTTGCAATTTTTAAAAAAATTATTCTCTCTCATTTTTTTACAACAGAAATTTAGAATATAATTTGATCTATAAAAATTTATGTATTTAGTTGATCTTAACGATTTTGAAAATTTTGTTCTAATCTTAAAAATATAATTTTAATAAAATAAACTTTGTTTTACACATGCCAATTTATAAATCTTTATAATACAACCCACATGATGCATGCCATTTGTAACAAGTAAAAATGTACAAATAATATGTCATCTTCACATATTATATTCAAATATACATCTACACAACGATAACTAAACAACTACAATTTAATTCATAAAAACAGTTCTACTAATAAAATAAACTAATTATCGATCATAAAATTATACAAAACAAACATCACAATATCTATATTAATTAGTATATTTATTAACATATGTCATGTAATGTGTAGTCGAAATTCATTGTCTATTAACATATAGTAAACCATAATTATCTTATAAACTTATTTAATTTAGTTTTCACAACTTTGTCATAATTAATAATTATTTATTTTTCAAATTTTTTAACAAATATTTTTTTTATATAAAATTTAATTACTTTCATACATTCAATAAAATGTATCTGTAAAAATTTTCTACATATTATAGAACACAATTATACGACTTTAAAATTATCATCTGATACTCATTCTCACAACTATAGTTAAGATAAAAATGAATTTCTAATGGAATTAAATGTGCAATTTTAGAATTTGAATATATATATATATATATATATATATATATATATAAAATTTTGAATTATCATAATTAAAGTCTGACTAATACATAAAACATATCTAATAGATTATTTTTTATTAATAAAAATTACCACCGTAATATCTTATATATATGAAATAGTAGAGTATGTATCATATAAATAAACAAAATACAAATAATAATTCTTTTCAAAAATTATTGAAATTTTTTGGATAGGTGTAACCACATGTGTCATATAATATATAACGAATTAAAATTTATCTAGTAGATATAAATGCTACGCAAATCACACCAGATATTAAAGAGTTTGCTCTATATAAACTTCAGATGTAAATAAATATAAATAGGGAAAACTCGAACATAAATACATTCTCTTTCTTGAAATTCAAAAGATAATAAAAAAAATAGTGTTCTTCTATAATTTATTTTTTAAAAATAAAAACAAATATATATATATATATATATATATATATATATATATATATATATATATATATATATATTTGGTCTTATAATAAACAATAAAAAAAATTGCATCCAATTGCGAGATTCCGATTTCGAACACAAAATATCCACATGGTCGTCTTAAACATTTTAAAAATCAAGTTCTAATCTTAAAAAATTAAATATTCAATAAAAAAGTTACAATTTTAATAATTACAAATTTTATTTTAGTCTCTATATACAAATTTTCACATTTTTAGCCCATTTTTTCTCAACTTTATAGAGACAAAAAATGAATTAAAAAAAATTAGAGATTAAACTTAAAAATGTAGTAATTTTGAAGGAAAATTATATATATTTAACCAAAACAAATCACTTTAATTTGATTATTTTATTAAAAAATTTAAAGTCCATACCAATTGGGGTCATGTTAAGACAGTCCTAGATATACAACTCAATAATATCGACGTTTGTGGATTAAATTAAATTTTACGGATGAATAAAATATATATTAAACGCTTCATTGAAATCATAAGGTGTTTTACAAATATAAAACAATGGCATGTTGTCTTAAAATGACAAAACAAATATTAAAAAAAATATTAGTATATTACACAATTAGCCCAAAACAATGCTAATATGTTATGGTACAAATAAAATAGATTTAAGTTTAAGTTTCATTAGATATTTTACTAGATGAATCACTAATTTCTTAAAAACTCTAGATTGATTATATATAATGAACCGTTGATAAGATTTATGTTATAAATAAAAATATTGATGGATTGTGATTATTATAATTACTAAAAAAAAAAAATAAACGAACATGAGTCTGAAAAAAAAAAAGAAATCCGATGAACAAAATAGTTTTTAGAATGATCCAGTCTTTGACTCTTTTAGTACATTTCTTTCCCCTCTGATGTACTCCTAAAAAGTGGTACATTCCAAGAAAAAAAATGTCACATAAATTTGAATCTTGGACTTCAATCCACCTTGAGAACAAGGTGAGTTTGCAGAATTGAGGAATGTTAAAATCCAAAAATGTTCAATATCAAACCCAACTTGAGAATAATTAATTCAACATGTATAGAAAGAGTGTTATGTAGACTTGGTTATTGATTTGGATCTTCCTCAAATTGGACCACGTAGCACTATTAGTTTTGTTTTGTTTTCAATTTTTTTTTAATTTGATTGCAGTTATTTTTAAATTAGTTTATATGTGAATTACACATCTGCTACCTTTGTCACCATCAGGTTATTATCTGTAATTTAATTTCTTTCTTTAACAAAAGGCATAATAATTGCATCTAATAGTATTTTCTGTAGTACAAATAATGTTTATTCAAAAGTTACAAAATTTCAAGCAATGTATGATGAATATATGTTGTAAAATTGGTTCCATATGCATATTTCTCCCATACTATATTGATTCACCATTTGCTTTGAAGTTGGCATAAAGCTCTTTCATTTGCTCAATTTCATCGTAGCTTCCAAGGAATACTGGCGATCGATCGTGTATTTTCTCTGGAACTACGTCAAGTGCCTACAATATTAACAATATTAATTACTAACATTGACCGTTGCAAAAAAATAAATACATAAATAAAAGAATCGTACTCGTTGTTTTCCTGTGAAAGCTTGACCTCCTGCTTGCTCCATCAAATATGACATTGGAAACACTTCATACAGAAGCCTGATTTCACAGTCAAATTTCATAAGCATGACTAAGAAATGTGTTTTTGCTTTAAATATATATACTATCATATATTTGTATGCAAAATTGCATATGCAATGGTGAGTGACAGAGTTGATCCCATAATGTTTTTGGAACAGTTTAAATCCTTTGAACCAGCTATGAGACTAGTTTTTGAGTTGACAACAGAAACTCCCACTTTTCCATGTTAGGTTGATTGTCTTCTACCTTGACAAATCTAGGAAAAGACCTCATATTCTTTTCCTATGGGAGAATTATTCTGTCAACTCTCTGGACACTAGATTAATTCCTAGATGCTAAATAATTTTTTAGAAGTTTAAACACTTACCCCAGTACAAAATAAAATAGATACCAAACACGTAAACAAAGAAAACACGAGATTTGATCACGTAATTCGGCCTACTGTGTCTACATTTTCAATTGTAGAGCGGTTGTAGTATTTTTCTATCATGGTTTAAGTTTAGAGGGTTACATAGATTACTACTTATATTTTAATATTACGGTTCAGTATACAAAATTACTCTTGAATTGTATCACATAGGGGCTTCTGCTGCCAACTAACGTTCGTGTCCGCTCGAGGGATGTAGCCACTTATCACTAACTGTAAACTATACTGAGAAATATGGTTAGAAATAAAGAGAACACAAAGTAGATCATAAGTCATACCTAAGTTTTCCATTTGGGTTTTTCATATCAGCAGGGTACATGAAGATGCCACCATATAGCAATGTTCTATGAATATCAGCTACCATACTGCATTACACATTAAATAAAATTAAGACATTTGAAGGAAGTTAAGCCAACATAAAAACTACACATAGTTAAGAATCATATACCTCCCAATGTATCTGAGAGACTTTGGTGAAGAACCATCTTGTGGAAACTTGCAATTTTCTACATATCTACAAAACAAAGTTCCAACTACTGACATTTAACACAAAATTCATTTGTAAATTACATCAATTATTTCTAATACTAGGTAACAAAATCTTCAAAACTTTACTTGGTGGTTGGTTCATCCCAGTTTTTGGCATTTCCCTCATTCACAGAATAAAGTTTTCCTTTCTTTGGTATCTATGCAAATAACACAAAAGTAATTGAACACAAAGTTGATAGCAGCAAATAATATTCAGAATTGCCTAAGTCAAAATCTAATAAACTATGCAACTTTATATACCAATTTGACTGCAACATAATGAATGTACCTTGATGTTTGGATGAGTCAAAATGAACTCCCCAAGAGAAGGATCAAGTGTAAAGCCATTTACTCCATTTCCTGTGCTAAGCACAAACTACAATTCCACGGGTTTTTCAATCAAAATTAGACCGTATATAAAGAGTGACACATTTCACCTTACTAATCAGTTTTTAAAGATGAATTACGCAATTAGTATTTGTTTTATACCGTGCAAGAGCTTCCATACATGCAGTAACCAGCTGCTACCAAACTACTACCAGATTGCAATGCATCTTCAACGGCAACATTAGTTGTATCCTTCGCCATGTAAATACCAAAGATCTATATGCAATAACAAAATGCTAGCTATTATATTAATATGATTTCTATTTTGATGTTTTTAAAATATACAACCATTAAATTTTAGATAAAAAAATCCTTACAGTTCCTATAGAAACACCACAATCAATGTTTGAGGACCCATCCAAAGGATCAAACACAACAATGTACCTTCAAAATAAAAAAGAATATTTGTTAATGTTATTACATGTGCATATTCATATGATCATGTGTAATTTGATTTGACAGTGCAATTGAAACATGGAACTTACTTGCCACGCAGTGCTGGTGGCACAATGATAGCATCTTTAATCTCTTCAGAAACAAGAAGACACTGCCAATACAACATCTTTCATTAAACTCACTTATACTAAGAAAAGGATAATTTAGAAGAAAAAAAAACTCAATTAGAAAGTGGTTCAATTCATTTGACATTATTCTTAAAATTTATGGAATTAGACCATTAAATTAAAATATGTCATTAAAGCAAGCATATTTGAGAATGCAGTAACTTACTGTGCGCCCACTGCTGATTAAGGCCTTCACAAATACTTCATTAGAAATCACATCCAATTTCTTTTGCTCTTCCCCCTTAAAGAGGTAAAAAGTTGAATACATTAGTAAATAACAAAAGATAAACATCGAATTATGTAGACCCTACATGAATTTGACACAAGTAAATTTTAACTAATAAGAGAAAAGAAGACTAGTTAAAAATATAATGTTAGTGAAATGCCATGTTTGCATTAATAGGTTAGGTGTTAACATAAACTTATTATATAAGTGATTGTATATAAGTCATTCTTATAACAAAAGAAAAAATAAATTCAAATAACCTAAAATCAATTTTTAAACATGTGTTTCTATCAACACTATCATTTAGAAGCTGTAACACATCACATACTTTTTTTATAATAACTTTCGGTGTTCTGAAAGGAAACAAGAGTGATTATTTATAGTTAGATCAGAATATAATAAATAAAATCTGATCAATAATTATTTTGATCATGTTTCAAATTCGAATATTCTCGAACCACACATCATGTATTAAGATGAGCAGGTAATTTGTTCTTAAATAGTAAAAGAAAAAGATAAATTAAAAAAAGAGAGAGAACTGACTTGAACATTGGTGTCTCCAGCAAGTCCTAGGTTGTTTGCCAATCCTGCCTGGCAATAATAATAATAATAATAATAACATTAAAATATTAATTAAATCAATTTTGGGTGTTAAAAAGAAAGAATGAATAGTATATATATATAGGTACCTTGTTAACGGCAGAACAAACGAATTTGCATCCAAGAAGAATGTGACTGAGAAGGATTGTGAAATCACCACGTGATTCAGCATACTTTGATTGTTCGTTCAAAACAAAACGAGTTATTGTCATCAAATCTGTTCTGTTTGCATCCGCTTTGTGATCCATTTTCCTTTCTCTCACGATCAAATCAAATTCAAGGAGAAACAACTTCTGATAACAATACTTATTCCAATATTATGAGATGTAAAGAGTATTATTTATAGTGAAAGTTGAATAGTGTATTGTTAATTTAGATAAAAAAAATGTATATCGATAATATTATTCTTATTTATATGCTAGTGTGTTTCCTAAGGAGCAGCGAGTCAAGACACAATTTTGTAATAGAAAAAATAATTTACGTACACTCATTTAAATAATAGAATTTTTTATAATATACAAAATTTTCTCAAAGACTGAGATAGGAACGACACATGGAGACGAGCTGTTTTTAGATTAGGATTGCATGGAGTAGTGGTGTGGGATATTTTTTCTATATGTCTAGTTAAAATTGGATAATTTAGATTTAAATATTAAATTTTTAAATTAATAAATAGACTACAAACTTGGACTATTTTTAAAATAATAATTTGTATTAGATTTGATTCATTTGAATCATGCGATCAACAACGATGAGCATCCAAAAATCTATGACTTCACAATTGCATGCATAAATAGTTTTGACTAGATGCAATCAAAATTTCCATTATTATATCAATAATGTTTTATCATCATTTGATTTAGAATAATATGAAAAAGGATTAATTGAAATACATGAGAACAAGTTTGAATAGATACAAGAGAAATGGTAGACAACAACTATTTTATTATCGGTGTCTAAAGTGTATAATAAATCGAAACATATTAATTAATAGAATTATATTGTATTAAGGAATAGCAAATCAATTAAATGGTTCATGAATTGAATCACATATTTTAATCAAACTTTATTTGTTTATTTAAAAAATAAATTTTTTTTGAAAAAAAATTTAAATCGTTTTTTCTTGGAAATTTTTTAGAAAAATAAAATAAAAAAATAATCGAAACCTTTTTTTTGAAAAGTTATTTTATCGAAAAAAAGTTTATATCTATTTTTCTCAAAAAAAAATTCACATCTATTGTTTTAAAATCGATATATTTTTTGAAAGAATATAAAAATTATTTTTCTGAATAACTAGTTTGAAATCTATTTTCAACTAAAAAATTGTTCAACAAATTAAACTGATTTATGTTTTTAAATAGATTTTAAATTTAATTTAAAAGTGATTTTCAAAAACTGAATAAATCAATTAAGGCGGTTCAATTTGATTTATTTTTTACAATTAAGAAAAGAGAAACAAACCAAAAGAAATACAACAAGGAAAGGCCTTGTAACCATGAACACAAAATAATACAAAGTATAACTCCAATATAAACTATTTATTCTTTGAGATTTAAATTGATGGATTTAAAGACTATGAATATTTTACACACTGACATTTAATCTAAACCGTTAATCGATGACTATTAAATTGATGGGTTTGATGACCATATATTTTTACTATCGGTATGAATAAAATTAGTTTACTCGTGCATGATATTTTTTTTAAATTGATTCCTTAACTTAAAAAACTTTATCCCTTCAACGTTACATTGTTAATTAATTCATAATGGTGTTTTCCGTAGGACTTGCGGAATTGACGCTGTTTTTCTTTTACGAAAAATAAATTAATTGTGCCTTTTCTGTGTACTTATTTTCGGTAAAGCAAATTAAAGTTCAAAGCTACCTACTTATCGCTAAGATCTCTTATCACATGATCTGAATCGTATATAGCAACGTTATACCAGTAAATTGAACAACGACGACAACTTGCTAATGAATTTTGAGACACAATTTAAATGGACAATACCTTCATCGCATTTTGTTTTTCTTAATAAAGGGGACAAACCCAAAAAATAACAAAACTAAACTAAACATCTAAAATAAACAACTAAACTTTCATTGGTCAACACCGCGAGGAGAGGAACACAATCAATATGAGAATAAAGATTGAATTTAAAATATCAGCTACTTAATTCAATACAGCTAATGATGAGTAATAAAACAGCCAATGTAATAAAACAGCTGATCCCATATCAATGTTTCTTAAACCTCTAGAAAATACCAACTTCAAACCATTAAATATTGCCCAACGTTATGTCATTGATATAGTGCACAACTTTGTGGCATTTTTTTGATATTATATTAGCTGAACATACATTTTGATCTTATATTATATACTGCTATAACTCTTGGCTTTTTCATTAAACAAAACACACACAGCTAATGTTGAGTAATAAAACAGCCAATTCACATCAATGACTTATAGGTTTTAGTCCCGATGGTGCAATCCAAACATTGAGGGGTGATAGAGGAAAAAACCAAAAAGTAAAGATCACACACATACACCAACTGACACAATAGGCTCATTACCTCATCCAAATAGATTTTCACCAAAATAAAGGATTAATCATACAAACCAATAAAAAAACTGAAATTGCACAGCAATCATGAAAACCAACTAAGCATAAAATAAATATAAACAGAAACTGACTCAAAAATCCCTGTCTGGGAGAAAAAGATGCTGAAACTTAACCTCCACCTAACTTGAGGCACCTAAATTCATGGCCAGCATGAAAAACGAATAAAAGGAAAATCAAACCAAACAGAACCTACAAAGTTCAAATACCATCCCGCCAATTGCATAAAAATAGTCTGGCTTCCGAGGACCTAAAGAAGAAACATATAACATACTCAACTTACAAATCCATTCAATAAACTAGATATATATCTATTAAAAGCCCAAAGCATCAAATAAGCCAACCAAACTTGACTGAAATATGGCACAAGACTGGATGCATTTAGAATATGATCACCGCCCATCGGAACATGACACAACTTAGAAACACTTCCGGTGAACGATAGCTGGCCCAGATTCATCGTATTCACCCTTGGAGATCCACATCTGCATAGAAAAGAACAAAGAAAGCACCCCATGAATTCCATAAACTGGTCCATTCTATTAAATATGTGACAAATGAAAAAAGATAGTAAAAACAGTTGAGAAAGCATGGGTCCAAACCTGCTGAAAGGTGCTGAGTGATGCCAAGATAGAACCACCAATCCAGACACTGTACTTCCTCTCAGGAGGTGCAACCACCTTGATTTTCATGCTGCTTGGAGCAAGAGCACTAATTTCCTTGCTCATACGATCAGCAATTCCAGGGAACATAGTAGACCCACCACTAAGTACGATATTTCCATATAGATCCTTCCTGATATCAACATCACATTTCATGATGGAGTTGTATGTAGTTTCATGAATTCCAGTAGCTTCCATACCAATTAGAGAAGGCTGGAAGAGTACTTCTGGACAACGGAATCTCTCGGAACCTATTGTAATGACCTGTCCATCAGGCAACTCATAGCTCTTCTCCACGGCAGAACTACTCTTAGTAGTCTCCATTTCTTGTTCGAAATCAAGGGCCACATATGCTAGTTTCTCCTTCACATCACGAACAATTTCCTTTTCAGCAGAGGTACTGAAGGAGTATCCTCTCTCAGTAAGAATTTTCACCAAGTACTCTGTTAAATCACGCCCAGCAAGGTCCAACCGAAGAATTGCATGAGGAAGTGCGTAACCTTCATATATGGGCACTGTGTGGCTCACACCATCACCAGAGTCGAGCACAATACCTATTTACATAACCAACAATTCAATGCCGACATTCAAAATAAAAAATACAAACCATGGAGGAAACAATGTTATAAACTAGAGTACCAACTACCAAAGAATCAGTGCAAAATTCCATTTGTTTTCATCCTTTTAGATACAGAATTGTGTCAGGTGAATCTAATTCAATTAAGTTTATAATAACAAAAACCAATTCATATAGAATTTAAAGTTTCAACTAGCTTCGCAAAGTTTCCAGCCATGTACATATAAATTTGAAGATTGTAACATTTTAATCAGATCTGAACTTAACCAACTCACAGCATTAAGCAATAAAATTAAGTTGAACTACTCCAATTGAAGACACGGCGTGATCACAAAATAGTAAAACCAAAACCATCCATAAAAACAAACCTGTAGTTCGTCCACTGGCATACAGAGACAAGACGGCCTGGATTGCAACATACATGGCAGGCACATTGAAAGTCTCAAACATAATTTGAGTCATCTTTTCTCTGTTGGCTTTGGGATTGAGTGGTGCCTCAGTAAGAAGCACAGGGTGTTCTTCAGGGGCAACACGAAGCTCATTGTAAAATGTGTGATGCCAAATCTTCTCCATATCATCCCAATTGCTAACTATACCATGCTCTATAGGATACTTCAATGTGAGGATACCCCTCTTTGACTGGGCTTCATCACCAACATAAGCATCCTTCTGACCCATCCCAACCATTACACCAGTATGACGTGGTCGCCCAATAATACTAGGAAACACGGCCCTAGGAGCATCATCGCCAGCAAAACCAGCCTGCAAACATAGGACAAAATAAACATTATAGATGTAACAACTATCATATACATTATACAACAAGAAGCACAAATCAAACACATCATCAACTGGTAGATCATAGTCACTAACCTTGACCATTCCAGTTCCATTGTCAACAACAAGAGGTTGAATATCCTCGGCATCAGCCATCTTTTAAAATCTGTATCGCAGAAACAAATCAATAAGTTGTTTTCAGTCATGCAAAACAGATCAATTACTATGCCCCGGGATTACATATTTCCTTCAAACAATAAGTGATACAAGAAATTGCGTCATCTCCATGCATAAACAACATAAAACTCCTACAGAATCAACAGATCGGAAACATGCATAGTACAAAATATCTACAGGATTCTAAAATCGAGAAAGAAAAACAGATTGAAAATGAAGGCTAATTAAGAACATAATCCAGTTTGAACAACTAGAAATCGCATTAAAAAATAACCAAAAATCAAATCCGATGCATCAGAAAGCAACTAACAACAAAATTGAGTATAAATCCGAATCTATACACACAAGATTACTAGCTACAGAGTAGATCCAGATCAGCAAGAGCAGTTAAACTCAGAAAATTCTCGATCCACAAAACACAGCAAAATTTTACCGATCCAGAAACAAAGAAGACCAAGTAAACACGAAAAAAGAAATAACAAAAAATAACATTAAAAAAACGCAAATCGCGGAATCGATGATCGAAACGCACCTTGTTAGAAGGAAAGAGCTTAAGGAATTACAGGAGAAATGGTTCGGAGAGTGGTGGAGCAGCGGCAGCAGCAACGAGTGTGGGAAGTGTTACGGGAAAGTGCGTCAGAGAGAAGAAGCTTTATATATTCTATGTGAAGAGAGCTAAATGAGAGTGAAATGAAACTCAAATGCAAATTAATTTTCCATTTGGACAATCCTCGTTATTCTGCGTTTGGTTTCGAGATAAACTTATACCGAAAACAAGGGGAAAGAAAAATATGAGCGATTATTGTGGAAAATATCGGAGTGGAAAAGTGGACTATCTTAGGAAACAAACAGCGAACAGAAAAGAAAAGAAAAGAAAATGCGGTGACTTTTTATTTTCAACGAAAAAACCAGTAAATCTTGAAACTCTAAATCAACTGAGATTTAAATTTACGAAATATTTAATTATTTTCTTAAATTATTTTTAACTCGGTCAAAATGCTTTTTTTGAATTTCTAAATCTGCAACCAAAATATTCCCTTAAATAACTATCAAGAAGAACATTTTAATAAATTTTAAATAATTTAAAGAAACAATTGTATATTTATAAATTTAAATATCTAAAATTGTAGCTTAATTGAAAAACCCGCATAGTTTTTGTATTAATTTGAAATTTAGAATCCACCGAAATTTTCAGCCGTCCATTTCTTGTGATGTGCTTTTTAGTTTATGATGATGGTACATTCCATCTAAGGCCACGTCACCATGGGCGGCTACGATGTGCTTGTGGACCCTACTAGTGCCGACCAATTCATGAAACTTTTGCTGTACTCTATTGGATCCACCTCCTCTGTATCAATTTATATACCATTAGATTCAATGCTCCTCTGGAATTATTCAAACAAAAATTGAAATTTAAAAATGATGATCTCAAGAAAAAAAATGGATTGTTTGTGTTAAGAAATTCAACAAATGGGAATGGAAAAGGACAGCAATAAAAAGAAATATAATAATCAAAAGTTTGAAGGAATAATAAAGGCATGGTATGAAGAATATTTATTTTCATATTCACTAAGACTGTTACAATTTGTTAAGTTTACTTCATTATTAAGACAATATAAGACTAAGCCTAATATCACGTGGCAGAATTCGTTCATTGTTCTTTTAATTGCAGTAAGAATACTATGGTATCTATATACTACGCCATAATAAATACAAATAAAATAATAAGAAAATTGATTTTTTATATTTTATTATATATGAAATTCACTTTAAAAATATATTAGTAATTCGTACACATTATTCGTGTTGATTACATATAATTTTTTTAGTGATTCACATAATTGAATTGAAATTTTATTATAATCACAATTTGTACGATTGGAATTAATAAATAAAAATATAAATGTGATTAATTTTGACCAACATAGTGATCATCAAATGCATTCAACGTTAAGATTTAATCGAATGTAGTTATTGAGTTGACTGAATACTGAGAGAAAATAAGATTAATTATGTATATTGTTGATTAATTATTAACTTTTGAGTATTTTAAAAAGAAAATAAGAAAGATAAAAGCTACACATTTTTGTGTTTTCACAGAAAAATATTTGACCCAATTATCATATAAGAGATTTCAACAGTAGAATTCAATTGGTCATCCTTAATATTAATAGCGTGTTTAAGTTGAGTAATTAAAAATTCAAAGCAATTTAAATAATTAAATTGTATTCTCTTATATTTATAAATTTTTTGTTTGGATTGAGCAATTGGTTATTTAAAGTTTGGGTTTTTAACAAAAATAAAGGACTACTTTGCAATTTTTAAGGGATATATTTGCAAAATTTGAAAAAATTTAAGTTACAATTTGCAAACAAATAATATAAATAGAGACTAATATGAAAATTTTAAAATATAGAGTGGAAATTGTAAATTTGAAAAAATTATAAGGACAATTTCAAGATTCATATAAAATTGATTTTTTATATTTTATTATATATGAAATTCACTTTAAAAATATATTAGTAATTCGTACGGATTATTCGTGTTGATTACATATAATTTTTTTAGTGATTCACATAATTGAATTGAAATTTTATTATAATCACAATTTGTACGATTGGAATTAATAAATAAAAATATGAATGTGATTAATTTTGACCAACATAGTGTTCATCAAATACATTCAACGTTAGGATTTAATCGAATGTAGTTATTGAGTTGACTGAATACCTGAGAGAAAATAAGATTAATTATGTATATTGTTGATTAATTATTAACTTTTGAGTATTTTAAAAAGAAAATAAGAAAGATAAAAGCTACACATTTTTGTGTTTTCACAAAAATATATTTGACCCAATTATCATATAAGAGATTTCAACAGTAGAATTCAATTGGTCATCCTTAATATTAATAGCGTGTTTGAGTTGAGTAATTAAAAATTCTAAGCAATTTAAATAATTAAATTGTATTCTCTTTTATTTATAAATTTTTTGTTTGGATTGAGCAATTGGTTATTTAAAGTTTGGGTTTTTTTAAAAATAAGGACTACTTTGCAATTTTTAAGGGATATATTTGCAAAATTTGAAAATTTTTAAGTTACAGTTTGCAAACAAATAATATAAATAGAGACTAATATGAAAATTTTGAAATATAGAGTGGAAATTGTAAATTTGAAAAATTTATAAGGACAATTTCAAGATTCATATATATTATAAAATTAAGAGAAAATTTAAAATTCTTAATTTGTAAGTGGTATTTAAAATTTTCTAAATTTAACTTTTACAAAATACCTTATAAAATCTCTTGATTTTAAAATTCTTCAAATCTATTATCTAAACAAGTTAAATTATGTTAAAAGATTTTAATTTCTTTAAAAAATTATATTCCCCATAAAAAATCCCTCATCCAAAATACACACTTAATTTCTTACATTAGTTTATATTTTTTAGATAACACGATCTATGTAGATAATGAGCATCTACAAACTATAACCTTTTTAATCAAACCACGACTAATTTCTTGTGTCAATTGTTGGTGGTTTTGGAACATTGTTTAATTGTTTAAATTTCTTAATTGAATTACTTCCTTGCTAGTTTAAATGGGATGAAGAACTTAATGAGTCTATTTGTTTGCATTTTTATTTATCGATTGATGTTTACGTAAGACAACCATACTTCTTCAAAATGTCAAAAAACCATATGTGTTGTTTTTTTTTTATGTGAGTGTGGTGTTGATCCTTAATTTTATTTATCCTTTGTTATTTTTACCATTTCATCTAATTCTATAATAGGGTAAGGCAATCTAGGAAGTTTTAAATGTTTTTTGAAATTTATATAGATAATTAATCTGATTTTTTTGCACACACATTCTGAAGAGTGTGTGTCTCATTGAAGTTAAGGATGAAATCGAAGAAAGTTCAATCCCCAATTTAAAAAGAACAAAAACTTATGTGACTTGGGATTAGTTTGAGAAATTTATAGTTAATAAAGGATTACCAAAGGCGTATATGGTAACATGACGAATTTGTCTGATATTTGTTTAATAAAAAAAATATTGCATGACATAAAAAAATATTTCAATTATATTAACATCTCAAAATTATTATATATATTTCCAACACTTGAGTTAATTTATAAATAAAAAGTAAAAAGAGAAATATAAATTATTTGAAGGGATTAAGTCAAAATTAAAGAAAATAAATAATATATCACTAAAAATCTTACCGTGAAAATTCAATGGATTAACACTAAGAAGAAAGAAAGTGTCTTGCAAATAATCAAAAGCTACTCACAAGCCAAAAAAGATAAAAATAAAAATAAGGGAGACTATTTATATTTTTAAATAATATTCGCTAACAAAAAAATTGTCTCTACAATAGTTATCATGTCTCTAGATATGAAAGATATTAAAAGAAATGGTATTAGTACTTTTTAAACATCTAAGTTGACGAATACAAAGTTTTCGATAGACATATGTTGAGACTTGAAAACTAAAACTAAAATCACCCATTAAGATTCAATTTTCTACCAAAGTTTATTCCAACATTTCAAATAAGTTATTTTAATGGTCATCTTTACTCAAAGAAACTCAATATTAAAAGTAAAATAAGAAAAAAAGAAAAACAATAAAACAACTTAAAAAAACACCACTAGAATCACACAAAATATCACCACAAGAAATAGGGCCAAAACTAACTCTAGTCGTACCATATATTCAGCAAATACTCTTATTTATTTCAAAATAATTATTGAAAAGATAATCAATAAAATAAATATTTCATACAATAAATCATAAAAATATTTTTTTTAGTAAAAAACCAAAAACTAATAATATATTTTATCTTAGATTTTATTTGTATGGTGGAAGAGAAATAACTAAAATAATTAATTAGGATACAACTAATTAATCCTTAAGTCATAACTCAAGTCAAAAATATTAATATTGTTATATTCAACATCAACGATTATGGAAGTTAATTATGATATAATTTACTAACTTTTATAAGATTAAATAAATAAATAAAATACAACCAACTATTCAACCAATACTCTTATTTATGATGAGTATTGCCAAATAACAATATAAATTAACTAAAAAACAATTAATAAATAATCTCTATTTTTAGTATTTTTTTTCAAATAGCTAAAATTATAAATAAATAAAAACTAAATTAATCAAAGCATAATGAATTTGAAAAAATAAGCAAAAATAAACTAGTGTACAACTAGCAAAGGCAAGGAAAAGGAAAGTACATGTGCACAAAGCCAACCATCACTCATACAAAATCACCAAATTATTACATAAAAAACATTATTGGTTTACATTAAAACACTGCCAAAATTGTAACCAAACACATTCCACAAATCGATATATAATAATTTATATTTTTTTAACCATAAGTTCATTATGAGATTTTTATATTATCTAATTACACGCAAATTATATAACTTGTAACTTTTGTCTCGACTTCTTGTTACAAGAGAATAAACATTTGAATTAAAGAATACAGTAAGACCTTGAGTTAGATAAATCACTTTCAACATCAAATTATAGTAAAATATCATACCACACTTAACAAAAAATAAGATTTTCAAAGAATAAGTGTTGTAGAAAGAATATGTGATGATTACCTTGTGTGCAAAAAAATCAAATAATATCCCATGTCGGTTCCTCGTAAATAATAGGTTTTCTATTCTATGCAGCTTTGACATAATACTTAATCCCGTGGTTATATCTCTAAGTCAGTTCTGACACATCTTTCTGCAATAAAGAAATACAATTCAATGACATATTTTTCTCTCATACGAGTAAATTCTTCCTATTCTCGTATGTCACACATAAACCTCACAAAAGTCTAAATATATCATCAACCAACACATACTTATTATCTACTATAATGAATATCAAACTAATGATATCACACAACACACCCATTTCAACCAATTATCACTTTAAAATGAAATATCTCTCTCGATGCATATCACTTGAACCAAACTTTTATTATTATCGATTTTTCCTCTCATCTTTCAAACCGTTACACACACCACTAATATCATGTCACTTGTTTAAATCCCTGTCAAAACGATACACAATTGACTGCTACAAATCATATTTTTTGGACAAAGCTTTGACCACCGCACCATTTTAATAAGTTTTTAGCTCTACCGCATTTTACATAATTAAAGTGTCTCAACCTAGACATTCATAATCCTCTTTTTTCACGATAAACACACTTTATCACATGCAATTCAATGTATTTTACGCATCATATAGTAATAAATTAATTCTTCTTAGTTAAATAAAATGATTAATTTAACTGTAAAAATTATTATAACAAAATAAATAAATTTTGTTCAAATAATATATTTTAAATAAAAAAGACTGGAATGCTTAAAGCTTTTTAATTGAAATTAATTAATTAACTTTTGTTTACTATGAAGAAAATTATTATTTTGAAGTAATAAAAAATAAAAAATGAGGTGCAAAAATGTAATTGTAGTTTGACCAAAAATGGCAAATCGCTTTGAACCCTAATTAAATTATATTGAATCCAAATCGAAATTCAGGACCCAATCAACATCACTTCCCAATACCACAAATTGTTCTGCGACTGCAATCTTTCTTGACGCTCTGCAATGTAAGAATCCTCTCTCTCTCTTTCTTTCATTTCTCTTTTCGCATCTATTATTTATCGTTCTTTTAAATCTAGGCTTTTTAATTTCGTTGAAATTTAATGTTTTCTGATCGATGTTCGTCGTTCAAACTCATCAACAACCGATCCCGATTTTGATCCCGAATTGGGATTTTTAACCCTCGCTTAATTGCTACTGAAATTTTGGGAATTGGATTTTGATTCGGAATATCTGTTTGATCTTGTTGCAAAACTTTGACCTCTTCACAATTGGTTCTTTTATAGAGTCTATTTTACATTCTGTAAATTTATTCAGTGAGGGCGATTTTTTCAATGCTAGAAGTGATCTAAGGGGTGCTTTTTGGGATTAGTTGTGTGATACTAACTGTTGCTATTCTGTGTGTGTTGATATTGCTTCAAATGAGTTTGATGATGGGCTTGTTGATTTAGGGGGCGTTACAACTTAAGTATAAGAGCCTATGTATAAGTTGTTTCTTGCATTGAAAGAGGAATGAGGCTGGACTCTGCATCGATAAGCTGAAAGCAGCTTATCAACATATTATATAAATGATTTTCATAAGTTTTTCCAAACACTTACTAGTGTCTATGTTGTAAACTAAATCTGAATAAGTTTTTCCGTATGCCCCTTAGTAATCATTATTTTGGAGTAGCTAGACACTCATACTTCTTTTTGCTTTACTTTTTTAATAATTTGAATTTCTTTTTAGCAGTTTGAATCTTTGATATTCCTTATTGACTGTTTACTTTCACCTGGTTGAATGAGCTCTGTGTGTGTGTGTGTTTCTTCTTTTTTTTTTTTTTGTGTTAGTTCTAATTGTAATTTGTGACATTAATAACTATGCTGTCAAAAGATTATTGTTCATACTCATGAAATGAAAAAATTGGGCATCTTGGAACCTGTTTTTTTTCTTATCGTTCATCATATCATTGGCATTTGTCATTAATTTAGGGCCGACGAAGAACCTGTGGACCAGAAGAGATATCTCGAAGAATCTTGCAAACCGAAATGTGTGAAACCATTACTTGAATATCAGGTGTGATTTTTTGAAGTGTAAAATAATTCGCTGAAACATTTAAAGTTGAGCTTTATTTTGAGTGCAAGTGATTAGGACATGATTACTTTTTTCTTTTGATTTTAAAATTAAGAGTAGAAAGGTGTTGTAATTGGTTTTTACATTTATTGGTTGATTACATTGCCCCTTTTGCACCTGTAAAATTTATGTTGTGGCCTACTTAAAAATACAATTGATGCATTAGTTAAAGTTGAATATATATGAGAAGTTGGAACCTGGAAGAAGGTAGTACTAGAAAGAGTCAAGAAATGAAGAAAACTTAGAAATTCAATACAGAAATAGACACTGGAAGAGTTATCTGGTGTCTTTGGCCATGGATGTGTAATTGTTTCATAGGAATTGTTCTGAATTAACTAATAAGCAAGACAAATAGGAATGAAATTAAATCGGCAATACAATAGCCGATTGCAGGTAGATGGATTATGACTATGCAAATAAGTATTTCTTATTGTCCTTTGGAAATAAGACACAAAAGAACTTCTTGATAAAAACCAAGGCCTGAATATGACATTCATTGGGGACTTTGGGAATAAGGGTAAAGGGATCATGGTTTCAATTCGTATGTTGAAATAAAAGGATTTGTTTAGCAGGGGATTCCTCTTGCATCCCCTTCCTTCTTTTTAGTTGAGAGAACCAACATGCAATGACATTAATGGAAAAACCTTAGAGCTTTTGACTTGTTTAGTGGAATAGATACCCTAAGTGAGTATTAATGGACAGCAAAGAGCAACTTGGTCTACCAAGCGATCGTCATGGTAGGGCCGGAGAAAGGTAGACCCATCACGGGTCTATTGTAGGTAGTTTTATCTTGCATTTCTATGATGCTGACCCTCCAACTCACTTGATAGCAACTCCAAGTCTCCAACTGATATGCCAAGGCAAATTTAGAATAAAGAATAGGTGTTGGCAAATTTTTGTTCCACCTTATATTTTTGTTTATTAATTTAATCCACCTTATTTTTGTTTATTAAAGAAGTTCTTGCATATAAAATTAATTCTCAAAATTGCTACAGGCATGCGTTAAAAGGATACATGGTGATGATTCGGGGCAGAAACACTGCACTGGACAGTATTTTGATTATTGGTATTGTGTTGACAAATGTGTAAGTATTAATGTTTAGTTTGAAAATAAACATTGAGCCACTTCGTTTGCTTTTGATTCCCTGATAATTTAAAATCTTGAAATGCAGGTTGCACCAAAGCTATTCGTCAAACTGAAGTAATGGGAGAATATTTTGGTATTATAATTTATGTTCCGTTTTATCGTCATTCCCAAATAACTACTCCTGAACATATGATTTTGTAACCAAATTCCATGCCTTGTATGGCTATTATTTTGCTGATTGGGAAATTTTGATCCCATGGAGACCTTGAATGAAAATTAATAATATCATTATGCCAATTTGAAACATTATAGACTTGGTAGGAAGTATGCTGGTATAGACCCAACATTTTTATCAATTTTGAAAAATTTGTTTGGTAGTACTATGTTGTAGCTTTCCCTTGACATCAGTTTGTTGAATTCCACATGTTCTGTGAATGACTAAACTGAGTATTTGAGGTTTGTGTAATGATTTGGAGCTTGAGGGGGTACTAAGGTTGATTCAATATTTTCCGAAAGGAAATAGTACGCATTACTCTCTCCTAACCTGGTACAAGGACTTGCCTAGCCTACTCCGGCAGCGAATGGACCCTCCTCTTTCATGTGACATGAAAGTGTATTGAAATCCCAACCGTCCGTTGGAAAGGATTGAGAAAGAGTGTTTACCATGAAATAAAGGGAGGAAAAAGATTTTAGGGTGGAAATTTGGAAACACTGGAATAAGAGCGATTTTTTTTTGAGATAATTCATTCCTGTCTACCCGACGAAGTAATTTTTTGGATTTTGATTGAGTGATAAAGACCACTTAAATTTATACACAGAATTGTGATGTCTCTAATTCAAACATGAGATATGATTAGAGGTGTCAAAAAAGTCCAAAATTTTAAAGTCTTCTTTTAAAAAATCTTTTACTAAGTCTTCAATGTTAGATCCTCTATTTAAATAATTTTTTTAAAGTCTCAGCTATTTCATTGAGCTTAAGTCTCGCTATTTTATTGAGTTTAAGGGAGGGGTTTAGGGGTTTATAGTTTATATAGGTCTTTAATATTTTATTAATTTTGATAATTTTTTTATTAAAATTTTTGAAATGTATTTTTCTCAAAAGAATATTTATTTTTTAAAAAAACTATAAATAATTTTTTTTAATGAATTAATAGAATTTTGAAAAAAAATTGGAATTTTTTTATCAGTGAATTTTAAAAAAAAAATCAAAAACAATTATTTCTCAAAAAAAAAAAAAATTGTCAAAACTTTTTTTTATAAAAAAAATTTAATTTGTTTTTGAAAAAATGGACTATAGACTCACTAAATCTACAAAATTTTACGAGTCTTTTTTAGTGTTACGAGCTTTCTTTTTGGGGGCTTTTTTAGCCCCTCAAACATATGAACTAAGGTCAATAATTAGTAAACTTATCAAATTGACATATCTAGATATGACGTTAAGTCTAATAATATTTGTTTTTGTCGTTTGAGTTAGCCTTTTTGAACATATTTATTTTTGCTAATAATAAAGTCCTTTGACGATTAGTTAATATTGAAAACTAAGGTTCCGTTCGGGGTGGTTTTAATTTTTCTAATCTTAAATTTTCAAAAACAAAAATCTAGTTTTGAGTATTCAATTTCACCTTTTCAACTTTCAATTTTGAATTTCAATTCTTATTTGAAATTTAATTTTTATTATTCTATCTACTCTATCACACTATATATTTACCAAATATAAAAAAATTGACGCATAAAAATTAAATATTTTTTAATTATTTTAAAATATATTAAATATTATAACATTATAATTTATTTAATTATAATAGTTTTAATAATAGTAGTTCAAAGTGATAATTGTAGAATATGTCTACGTAACTTTGAATGATTGTCGAAAGTAGTTGCCGTGGTCAAAAGAGATTTAATAGTCGGTGGTGGTGGTTGGAGTCATCGGTGACTATAGTAGTCAATGATAATGGTGTTGGTGGTTGGAGGTGGGTTGCAAGTGGTCGGATATGAGTGATCGATTGTGATTGCAGTGGTCGGTGATGTTGGCGGTAGTCATAAATTGATTGGAGGTAATGGTCAATAGTGATGGTCGGTGGAGTTGTTCTTATATCTAAATATGATGACATATCAAATAATTTAATTATTATAACTTTATAATTTTTTTAATTATTTTAAATTAATTTAAATATTATAATTTTATAATTTTTTTAATTATAATAATTTTAATAATAGTGATTCAAAGTGATAGTTGTGAAACATGACTATAATCGTAATGAATGATTGTTGAAAGTAGTTGTAGTGGTCAAAAGAGATAATTAATAGTTGTTGGTGGTTGGGATGTGACCGTCAATGACTAGAGGTGGGTGGTAAGTGGTCGGACGTGAGTGATCGGTGGTGATCGAAGTAGTTGTAGGTGGATGATGATGGTGGCAGTAGTTATAAATTAATTAGAGGTGATGGTCGGTGCAGTTGTTCTTATATCTAGATATGATGTCATATTAATTTTAAAACAAAAACAAGAATAGTAAAACTTAATTTTTGTATTTAAATTTTAAGGAAAAAGTATTTTAAAATTAAGTAAAAAAAATCAACTCAATTCTATATTACATGAAAATATTTTTGTTTTGAAATGAAAATTAAACCACCCTAAGTTAATACACTACTTCAACAAACATTTTTAGGTTTTCTTTTATTTGTAATAATATTATTCTATTTTACTTATGAATTTAAAAATTTATGTAGAAATTAATGATTTTTTTTTCTTCTTGATTATGTAGAAGTTTTTCAAAGTAGAAAATATTGAAAACATAATGTTTTTGAAATTGATTGGTATAATAGAAAACATTTATTTCATATAATACATATCTCAATTGAGATTAAGACTCTGCAAAAAATTCAGTTACGAGGTTCAAAGCCGAAATTAGATTTAAATCTATTTTAAATATTCGATTAAAATAATATGGTTATAATCTGGTTTATTTATCAACCGGATATATATCCACTTATGTTTTATTTTTGAATTTGTTTTATTATCCAATTTTGATCTACTAAACTCCCAAAAATCATAAATATCTATAACTCCAAAACAATTCTGATTTTGTCATCACCTCACCGACCTTCCATCTTTCGATAGAATTTTCCAAAAATTTGTTACTAATTTATTGAGATATTACTAACTTCATTTAATCAATTGCTTATTACTAACCAAACATATTGTATCATAACTAGTTAAAGAATTAAAATATTTAATATTTATTGAGGAAGTCTAAAATATGATAGACTAAATATTTTAAATATAATTTCTTAAATTATTGATTTTTAAAGGATGAATGTTTTTTAAAATGTTATATTAATATGTTACGTTGAAAATTAAATTAAGATTTATATATTGCACAAATTTAATTATAAACGCTCAAGCCAAAAATTAATATATTATATTTACTAAATCTTGTGGTGGTGGTGTCCATCTCGGTATTGAAAATAAAGTTTTAAGTGTTTGTATTTTCTACGATTTTATTATAGTACAATAATTATTAAATTTGATCGAAGAAACTTTCAAGTATTTGTATTTTATATGGTTTTAGTAATAAACAATTTATTGAACTAGTATGAATCATAATATGTAGTCTTAATGAAGTTAGTAATAAATCAATTTTAATTACAAGTTATTATAAGCAATTGAACATGTTAAATTTTAATCACAACATAAAACAATTGTATGATTGATGTATATTTTGTATTGAGCTTTCTTTTTATAAAAATAATTGATTTTCAAATATTAATAATCGATTTTTTTTGAATTACTAGTTTTTAAACTATAAATAAATAATTTTTTTAAATAAATATTAAAAAAGTCAAATTTTAACCGATTTTGAAAGAAAAAAAAATTAAAATTGAATTTTTTGAAACTGGTTGTTTAACTAGAAATTGATTATTTAATCATAATTAATTTTATAACCAATTTTAAACTAAATAATAAATTTAATTATAAATTTAAATATATATATATATATATATTTTAAAATTAATATAATTTAGTTTTTTTTTTAAATTAACTATGCACCACCCTAATTGTGACCACACACACATTGTGCCTTGTATCCCTATAATTTTTGGCCCAAAAAGAGGGAATTTTCCTGATTTTTCCGGCATAAGCGTCCCCGACATTTGTTATATGTAATGAATGGGCATCTAAAAACATTCATTGCTTTTGACAAAAATACATTCATAGCTTTTGACAAAAACACATTCATAGCTTGGACAAATTTGAATTTAGCAGTTAGTTAGACCAAGTACCAGTAGTTTTGGGGGCTTAAGAAATATGTTTTGTGGTGAAATGTTTTTGGTTGATAATAGTTTCTTTTCCCATCTTCTAATGTTTTTTTTATAAGTCAATTTGAATATGTATTTTAAATGTTTTTGAGAACATAGAGTTGAGAAAATAAACTAACTTAGCTGAATGTTTGATTAAACTCTTATTATTTTTTGGCTTAAATGCAATTTGTCTCTATATTTTTACTGATTTACAAAATTAATATACTTATTTTAAGGGTCGACAATTTTGGTTTTTCTTATAATTTTTTAACTAATAACGATGTAACATATTTTAAATAACATGTGATATAATACGATGATTTATAATAATTAACACTCATAAAATCAAAATAAAATATCATAAAAATTTAACTTTCAATTTTTTTTTATATTTATAATTTAATTAATGACATATAAATAATTAACTCATTTAAATAATTCTATATCAATGAATTATATCTTACGTTATTTAAAAATAATTCAATTTTTTTAGTTAGATGATTAAACCTAATTTTTGAAACGTGAAAAGAAACTATGTCAATATTTATTGACAAAAAATAAAAATAAAAAACAAATTCTACCTAACATGAGAAGATTACACGTCTTTAAATTTAAAGAAATAGTACATAACTGATAACTCCACCCAAATAGCATTAAGAAAAAGTGTAGATTACAAGAATATATTCTCGAATCTAACGGGCAAGTACAATCTCAAATCAAACCACCGCAGATCTAACTATCATCATATTCACGAACCAACTCTTGATCTTTGTATGGTAATTGATCAAATGCTTAATTAGTAGTAGCAAATTAATTTTTATATCTAATTATGCTATTTAATTTATATGAATGTCTTTTAAATACACCTTATTTAGCTCCTCATAGTGTCACTTGATACGTAATGGATACATCACTTGAATTGGTAAAGGATTCTCAAGTCATTTTCTAAATTAATTTATTCTTTGGATTTGGAATACTCGGTTTGATAAATTAAATATATATTTATCATTGATTGTCTTTTTATACTCGATATTTGCTTTAAATGGTTCTTATGTTAGAGTTTTTATGAATATATTTTGAAACTTATTAAATATATTAGAAATTAGATAAGCTAGATAATATTGTTGGATAGCTCAAAATGCAAACTAGTTTGATTCTTTCACTTGTTATTCTAAAAACTAAGTGTGTGATTATTCTCTCTTGGAATTCCCAGTGTTAATTTTTGTGTACAATTGTATGATATCAACCTTCTTATGTGATAAGAATTTTAAAGCCATATTACAAAAACAAACAGAGGAAGAGTGTAGCATATATAACATCAACATTCTTTCAATGATGTCTACGATGTCTCATTGTCATAATAAATAAAGATGGAATCTTACAAATAAATATTGAATACGATGTCAATACCCTCGCATGCAGCACATGACTTTTGACTAATTTGTGATTAATCAATTATTTATTTTAAATTTATTATAATTTTTTAAAAAAGTGGTTTTGACATTTGATCAATATTTTAGATATTCATTATTAAATATTTTAATATATAAAAATCATTATTTAATGAATATATCTAAAAAATGATTTTTATGAGAAGTTTTTCAATATAATTGTTTTTTTTAGATGTAAAAAAATATTGCAGCAAATAGATAAAATATTTAAATAACTTTTTATGATAAGTTTAAACCAATTGATCATTTGAAAATTTATTTTTAATTTTTTTAAATTATAAAAATAAAATAAAATACTACAAAAATCATTTTAAAAATATGGGATCAAACATATACTAGTGACAAATAGTTTAAGTACTAAGTTACAAATAACTTATAACAAGAATAAGTTACAAATTGAAAAAAAAAGGTTTTTAACTTTTAACAAATTGTCAAAATCTTTTGAATCCTATGAAGATTTTTTGGCATAAAGTACGCAGATATTATGAGTAGAGGACCAAAGTTTGATCCCAAAAAAATACACTCTTGGAAAGAAGTGGGTATTTGTACGTGTGATTAAGCTGTTGACAAAAAAAAAGTGTGATTAAGCTACAAACTGAACATAATTAATCTCATAATCGACTCATAGGGTTGAATTAATGAGAATATCATAGGTGTCACTTTGGGTAAGGTGGTTTTCCAAAAAAAAAAAGCACAAAAAATACATATCATAAATAAATGATGATTCATATGGATAAAAAATTAAAAGCAGAACGTGTAGATTATTGCTGTCCTTTTATTTTGAGCCATCTTAATTTATATATACTCAAGTAAGAAATTAATAATAGTATTTTATATATCTTTCATCTGAAATTAGAAAGATTTGTATCTTAAGATAACCAGCTAAAATCCATTTAAAGAGTCAACATATTTCAAAATATGCTTTTCATATAACCTTTTTATGTTATCGATCTCCTTTGTTTCTCCTGTGTGTATTAATGTAAGAATTCATTTCTACTATGTTGTATTAATGGAAGAATTCATTTCATATAATTTTGGTTAAATAATACACGCGGTTTTTTAATTTAATTTCAGTTAATGTTTTAATATATTTTTTATTTATTTATTTTTTTTCTTTTGAATTGATCATTTATTTTAATTTTAAGTGATAATTTTATGTTTTATATTAATGTCAACAATGTTATCTTTAATTTTACAAAAATTTATCAATTTTTTTAAATAAAACTCATAAAATTAATTATCATCTTCAATATAATGCAAATTTTATCAAATGCATAACTCAAATATTCAAATAAACTCATATTTTCATCTCCACCAAAATCAAATAAAGAATGAAAATATGAGTTTATTTAAATATTTAAGTTATGAATTTGATAAAATTTGCATTATATTGAAGATGATAATTAATTTAATAGATTTTGTTTGAAAATTTTGATAATTTTTTATAAACAAAAAGAGAATAATATTGTTGACATTTTAAGACATAAAAGATCAAATTTTCACTTAAAATTAAAATAAATAACTTAATCTAAAAAAAAAGATAAAAAACGTTAACTAAGTGAAATTAAGTAAAGGATCGCATATTTTATTTAGCCTATAACTTTTTTTTAATGTTATCTCCTTTATTTAGCCTATAACTTTTTTTTAATGTTATCTCCTTTGTTTCCACAATAGTTATATGTAAGGTACAACCAAATTCAAGAAGGGAATTCCTTAATCCACACTGAATGAGGAATTTGAGTTCCTAATTTAGCTAAATTAGGAACTATATACTTGATTATGAGTCTATTAACAAGAGAAAAGCTAATTTTATAATATCTTTAAAACAATTAATTACTATTTGATAAATTAAAACTATAAAGTATTCCACAAAACTATTTATTTATTTTTATTTTCAAAGGGAATATTGTTAAATTATTTTTCTAATTAAATTTAAATAGATTCTTTGTCATTTTTTTAAGCAAATAACTTTTGGGTACAAATAACAAAATTATTATCAATCAAAGTATAAAAGCATCATATTCTAACTCATTACATTCATTTTATACCCTGTAAACAAGCACAAAGATTACCCCAAGCAATGTGAAAAAACAAGGTATAAACCACACACATAGATTGATATTCTTTCCTCATTTGTTGCACTTATTGAATTTTATAAAAAAAATAATATTGAATTATCAATTTTTAACTCAACAAATACTGAATAAAAACGTGACACAATAATTTGATACGATATTTAAAAAGAAAAATACGAATAAACAGTCCGTATATAAAAAGATTATTAATTTTTTTAATAAAAGTATAAAGAACATTATTTTTGTCAAAAAAAAAAAAGTATAAGAAGATTATTATTGTCCAAAGTATGAACGCATTAGATTCTAAATTAAAGTCATGTTGTGTTTCACGCGTGTCACCCACTAATTACTATCATATTCCATTTTTTTTTCAATAAAAAAAAACACAATCATATTCCACTTGTTCTTTATGATATTTATCTATAAATATAGGCGTGTGTCTTCCACACTACTTCAAAATACAATATTCTCAACATTCATTAATTGATTAATTAATCAAACTCATTATTTCACAACATCTATGGCTGAAATTCAACACCATGCAGCTACACTAGCACGTAGTGAATCCAATCTTTCAAAATCAAAAGTTTACAACATGGATGTTGAAGGTAAAGGAGAAGAAATTGATGATGAAAAAGATTATACAAAAAGAGCACAATGGCTTAGAGCAGCTGTTTTAGGTGCAAATGATGGTTTACTTTCAACATCATCACTTATGATGGGCGTTGGAGCCGTAAGACAAGATGTTAAGACAATGATTCTCACTGGAATTGCTGGTCTTGTAGCTGGTGCTTGTAGCATGGCAATTGGAGAATTTGTATCCGTTTATTCACAATATGATATTGAACTTGCTCAAATGAAAAGACAAGGAAACTACAATACTCAAAAAGATAAATTACCTAACCCTTATTACGCCGCCTTTGCCTCGGCTGTCGCTTTTGCCGTAGGCGCGTTCGTGCCGCTACTCGGCGCGGCGTTTGTGAAAGATTATAAGGTTAGGTTGGGAGTTGTGGTTGGTGTTGTTAGTCTTGCCTTGTTTGTTTTTGGAGGGTTGAGTGCTATTCTTGGGAAAGCACCTTTGGTTAAGTCTTCTTTTAGGGTTTTGATAGGAGGATGGTTTGCTATGGCTCTTACTTTTGGTTTAACTAAGCTTGTCAACCATGTTGTAATTTGATCATTTCAACTTTTATTTATTTCTTTTCCACCACTTTAATTTTAATATTTTATTCCACAACTTCCTTGTTAGATAAGTTTAGTTTCATGGTGCACATCTGTTGTTTTTTTTAGATCTAAATTTCATGTATATTTATATGTGGTCACATGATTTCATTTTGAATTAATAGAGTTAAACAACTTATTAGTGAATGCTTATATATAAAAAAAACACATTTATGAATTAATACTCCTCTTGATGAATTAATATGTCAGTTTAGAAGATGAATAATTTTTTATTAATTCCTTTACAAAAATTTATTGGATCTTGTCGATATCATAAATTAAAATGGAAAAACATAAGTATGACTCTTTAAAAATTGTTTCTATTTTTGCAATATGTGGACAAAGAATTAATTGGTTCTATATTATTAAAGTTAGACAGTGCAATAAATATTACATGTGTTTTCTTCTAATAAGAAAATACATATATAGAATGAACAATTTCCTTTTTATTTTTAATTTTTTTTTGAAATAACTACTGCACCAAAGTCATTTTTGAGTGCATGTGTTATCTAATACACTCACACATTTTGTATGCATATCTATATGGTTTATTCCTTGAAACCTTTTAAGATTTTGATACAATACAAAAACTTAATGAACCAATTAATTTGTTTCAATAAAATATCTAAAAAGACAGTGATAGTAATTTTGTTTAGTTTTACCAAATTATCTTTTTTAAACATTAATGCATTTACCATTATCATAAGTACAAATTAAAATATGAATTTCATATAAATATCTTGATATAAAACATAACAAAGTTAGTTTGTAAAATTTCTCTTCAATTATTGTAATAATTTTCTTGAGTTTTTAAATAAATAAAGTACTTTTGTAAAAAAAAAATGCATCTAATAATTTTGAAAAAGAAAATTTTCAAAAAGAGACTTATATTTAGAGATGAGGTAACATATTATTCTTTGATGGTGGAGAAGGAACATATATTATTCTTTTGTGTTCTTTAGTGAGCTCAAAATAAAGCAATTGATAATTTTTAGTGTTTACTTTTTTAAAGCAACAATGCTAACTTTGAAGTTAGCTAGTGTGTATAAACTGCTCAAGACTTTGTTTTTGCTTCATCATTGTCGACTAAGCTACTGTATGTTTATTTATTTATGTTAATAAAATATATATTTATTTCAAATTCAATCTTAACTAAAGTAGGAGATTAGTGGAATGGTTTTTTAATTATTATAAAAATAGAATAGTTCAAAACTTTTGGTTTGGTTTCTACTTTCTACATATTACACATATACTAATATATGGAATGGAGTATACACAACACATATTGTGCCAGATTAATTATAGTAGTATTCTTTTACAATAGATATTGTAATTAAAGTATTCACAATTCGGTTGCATATATATATATATATATATATAATATTTGATGTTATGGGAGATAATCAAAGAAGATTAATTGGATGGACTAAAATCCACAGCTTTAGCTAAAATGAAGTGGAACCAACCATTGAAGTATATATTGATCTGTTTTGGCACTAATGCACATGTTAATATATAATAGAGATTATATAAATAAGCTATTTGGTATGTTCCTTAATTAATTATGACCAAACCATCACACATGTAAACAATCAAACGGGGAATCATACCAATAGAGTGATTTTGAAAATAGTTTTTGAATATTTTAAAGTTGTAATTTGAATATTAAATTAGCTAGAAGCAAGTAAACAAAGGAAAGGAGTGTGTCCTCCACACATAACAACCAAGCCATCGTGTTATTATTTTAATTTTTATTTTTAATTAGCAAATAATATGGTAACAACGATATTTTCTTACACTCTATAGATATCCATCTCATTTGGGAGAGGATAATATTAATGATACTTTTAGGCCTATAGTTTGGAATATTTACAATTTTGGTTGCTCATTTTTTTTCTTCCGGTTAATAGTAAAGTTCTCTACTTCATGTGTTGAAGTTGACATATGAAGTAGTTTTCAAGTAATTTTTAAAGCTAAAAAAAAAATGAAATTTAGAAAAGTTTTTATAAAATTAAAAGGCTTTTTAAGATGCGAGAATAATACTCACATTTATGATTTAGCCATTTATGTAATTTTTTTAACAGTGAAAATTTTTGTGGATTCAAAATCAACTACAGATTTATTTGTTACATTTAAAAAAATGATTTTTAAAGTGTTTTATTGTTTTGTTATAATTTTTTAAATGAAAATTTTAAAAATAAATCTTCAAATGAAAATTTAGTTTAAATAATTTATTTTGAAATAAT
>JBBPBS010001075.1:14246554-14286615 GCA_037974835.1 Cicer judaicum | reverse complement strand
ATTTTTTTAATTTATAACAAATGAGTTTAAAATAATGTATACTATATTTTGTTGGAAGTTCTCATAAAATAAAATTTAAAAACATAAAGTTAATTTTTTTTTTAATATAACAAATGATACAAGAATTGTCATGATTAGGCTTTCTCACTTTCTTAATTAGTTTTGGTCCACCGTGAAATTGAAATATTATATGTTTAAAAAAATATGATTAAAATGTTGTGTAATCATTTATTTAATTTTTTATATCATTTATCTAAATATAGATTTAGGCCTTCAAAACTTTCTTCTATAAAATCAATCTCCAAACATACCTTATGAGAGATGAATATGAAGAGAAAACAAATCATTGAAACAAAAATACATATTTCAAGATCAATGTCCTCTTTTAGATTGTTGTTGATGATGAAAGAAAAGAAAAATAACATGGTCCCACAATAAAGTTTTCCTCTCAATTTGGAATTTGGAGAGAAAAAACACTAAAATGTAACTATGTTCACATTTATATATAGATATTGGTTGGCCTTGAAATCACCAGGATCATTCTCAAAACAAATATATGCCGCAATTGACTGCTTGATTCATTAGATACTTTTTGTGTAATTTACAACCTTTTATATTATAAACATTATATTATATTTTATTCTCATCTCACATGGTAGAATTTAAGAACTTTGGAATTTAAGAATCTAGGTTGTGTATTTACACTATCTCCATTGTTTCATAAAACATTACACGGTCAAGATTTTAAGATAGAATTTATATATTTTTTAAAAATAATTAAAATTTATATCTTCATCGAACAATCGAGATGTAATTAATTCATATGAAATGTTCTGCATAATTTTTTTTGAGACATCATATATTTTATCATATTTAGACCAGTATTCTATTTAGGGACCAACATTGAAGATAAGTAAAATAGAATGATTAATTTCTTGATCCAGTTAAAATAGAAGAACATAAATTACAATTAAACCTAATATTTTTGTTATTGAAAAAATAATCTTGATATAAATTTCAATATATACTTAATTTTTTTTAAATTAACTAAAACTACACCAAAATATTTTAAATTATAGAATAATAAGAATTCTAAAATATAAATTAATAGAGATGAGAGAAAAATATAAAATAATAGAGTCTTTATTATTGTCTCTACAAGATACATTTACAATAATACATGGAACTCTATTTATAGGATACATAAGTCATGTAAGTTATAGGTAGCTGAATAATCCTTCTAATCTAAGAAGTAAAGACCCATAAAAATTAGTAAAATCATTTACTCTTGAAAATTATAGATCATCCTATGAAATGTGAAAATCTTAGACCAAATGTACATTCATAATTATTCATATAAAATTGTAGATAATTTTAAATTATAGGTAATTTTAAATTATTTCAAGCTACTATTCAATTGATCTATTTCAATAAATTAAATTGATCATTACAATCAACTTTTTTAGCAAAAGAAAGAAAAATCCAATGGCCCAAATCCAAAAGGATGAAGTTGGTGGTACCTTTGACTACTCAAAAGATTTAAAGACCTAAAGAAAACACATTAGAAGAGAAATTCCTATGAAGCTTACTTCTTCCATGGGAGAGTCTTCTAACTTTATGAGAGTCTCTATGGGTATCTCTACTTATAAATGCAAATTTATGCGTATATCAATGTGAATCAAGTTTAAGAACACACCACCCAATTTTAAAAGAATGTGTACACAAATTATGGAATATATATTGGAGTGAATTTAATTCATAGTAAGTTAATACAATTTAAATAAAAACATCTTTAATCTCTAAGTTAATGAGTACGTAAACTAAAAATATGTATGTTGATTAGGGATGACAATTAGACCCAGATCCAGTGGGTACCCGCAAAAAAAAAACCCACAATGGGTAGGGTAAAAATCCACATAATGGGTATGGACACGGAGACGAGTAATTACCCGCAAAATTAAGCGGGTATGGGTACGGGTACTATAGTACCCATTCCGCACCCGCACCCGCACCCGCATTTATATAAATATATTATTTATTTATTATATTAATATTTAGTTTAATTAATTGTTTTTCTTTATGTTTTAATATCTTTTAATATCGTTGGACCATTACAATATTTATAATCAAATCAAAAGATAAACGTTTGCAAACTTTTTAAGAATTTGATTATGATGAATAGTTAAATAATTGTGATTTTATAACTAATAATTATATCTTATTAATTGTGTCTTTATAATTATACTTGTAACTTATAAATTGTTTTTACTGATCTCAAATAATATTGTCGTAAGACTTGCAACTTCATAAAGTATTATTATGGATATTTGAATGTGTATTGTAACGAGTGTTCACTTTAAATGTTTTGAGTTAGAAAAAATGTTTTGATTTATAATATTTTATTATTTAATTTATAATATTTGGATAATTTTTAAATGGGTAAATACCACATATAGTTCCTTAACTTAATTTCAGTTAACGTTTTAGTCTTTTATCTTTTTTTCTCCAGATTTAATCATTTATTTTAATTTTAAGTAACAATTGGATCTTTTATGCTTTACAATGTCAACAATTTTATCCTTATTTTTTGCAAAATTTCAACAAATTCATAATTTTTTTTTACAAAACACATAAAATTAATTATCATCCTCAATATAATGCAATTTCTTCAAATTTATAACTTAAATATTTAAATAAACTCATATTTTTATCTCTAACAACATCAAATAAAGAATGACAAATATGAGTTCATTTGAAGATTTGAGTTACAAATTTGATAAAGTTTATTTTATATTAAAGAATATAACTAAATTTATGAGTTTTGTTTAAAAATTTTGATGAATTTTTGAATTTTTCTAAAAAAAAAGGATAACATTGTTAACATTTTAAAACATAAAAGATTAAATTGTCACTTAAAATTAAAATAAAGCACTAAATCGAAAAGAAAAAAAAGATAAAAGACTAAAATATTAACCGAAATTAAGTTAAGGGACAATATGTGGTATTTACCATTTTTAAATTTAATCACAAAATAATATTTATTTAAAATGTGGGTAATGGGTATGGGTACGGACACTTACGTATTCAGAGGTTAAGGATACGGGTATTGAAGTTGATATCCAAGAGGGTACGAACACGGGTATGAATATTTTTTTAAACTGCGGGTATGGGTACGGGTACTATAGTACCCTACCCAAACCCTACCCATTGCCTTCCTAATGTTGATTTGAACTAAAGTAACAACTAGGTTGTATGGAGGGTGCAAGTAGCAAAAATAAAAATTAAAAAAAAAAAAGGTAAATCGTTTTGAACCCTAAATGAATAGAATTAAATCGAAAGCAGCGTGAGATCCGAATTAGAGGCATTGAGGAACCAAACAAACAACATCACTGCCTAATTCCACTCACTCACTCACTCACTCCATTCTCTCTTCACCATCTGCAATGTAACTTTCTCTCTTTTCTTTCATTTCTCTTTCTTTTTTATCTAGGGTTTTCATTTTTTATGTTTTCTCATCGCTTTTCTTCCCAACTTTGGGGATTGCAACTTGATTCCGAATCTCTATTTGATTTTGATCCAAAACTTTCACCTATTCACAAATTAGTTTCTTGAGAGAGTCTATTTTGCATTCTGTACATTTATTCACTGATTGTGATCTGTTTATTTTCAGCTTTTTTGGTGTGACCCTTTGAGAGATTGGGTTAAACCAATCCTAGAAATTATATTAATAGTGATTGTTATGTTTAGCCGTGTGATACTAATTATTGCTACCTACAAAATGATAGTCAGTATTCGGCATTTGTGTTGAATGAGCTTTTGTCTATGTAATTTTTCATTTGTGTTCGTCGGTTTGAATGTCATATTCCTGTTTGTTTCCTTTCACCTGGTTGGATGAGCTTTGTGTATATATTTTTTGCTTTGTATTTCCTTTGTTAGTGCTAATTGTAATTTGTCACATTAATAACTATGGTTTAGTTTCAAATGATTAGTGTTGATGCTTGTGAATATAAAGGTACATCTGAGAATCTGTTTATTGCTTATGGTTTATGGTTGAATTTTATTATTAATTTAGGGCTGACGAGGAACCTGTGGACCAGAAGAGATATCTCGAAGACTCTTGCAAACCGAAGTGTGTGAAACCATTACTTGAATATCAGGTGTGATTTCTTGAATTGTAAAATTATTAGCTGGATCGTTTAAAGCTGAGCTTTATTCGTAATGTAGTCAAGTTTTTTTTCTTTCTGATTTTAAAATTGAGAGTAGAAAGGGCTGCATTTAGTTTATACATTTACAGATTTACTGGTTGATCACATTACCCCTTTTGCACCTGTAAAATTTATGCCGCGGCCTACCTAAAACTACAATTGAAGCATTAGTTAAATTAAGTGTATATGAGAAGTTGGAAGAAGGGAGTACTAGAAAGAGTCAAGAAATGAAGATAACTAAGAAATGCAATACAGAGAAAAAGTTGGATTGGGCAATATAATTTTGGCAAGGTAACATTAGAGAAAGAGTTGCGACAGCTCCTATGGTAGAAATTATGGTTGGAATCTCAACTTAGGAGGTTTGGACATGTGTGGAGGAGACCTATTGATTCAACAAGGAGAGTAGATTAGGTTGAGGTATCCCAATATCTAAGACCAAGAAAAACTATAGGAAAAACTATCAAGTAAAACTCAGAGGTCAATGGTTTGGCTGGAGATATGATTTATGATCGAACATTGCGGTGTTGTTTGATTCATAGCTGACCGGATAAGGCTGGGTTGTTGCTGCTGTATAATTTTGGGAAGTTGACAAAATGGAACTTGATAAGCTAGGCCATAATTATATTTTTGGGGAGCATGAGATTAGTGCTGAGATCCTAGGCTCAATACTGTGTTGAAAAAATGTTTAATTACTCTCCCCTCTTTCTAGTTGAATAGATATCCAAGTTAATGATATATTGATATTAATGAACTATAAATTCCAGATTAGGGAAACGAAATTTGTAGCTGCCTTATTTTTTGCTTCTTTAAGAGAAGTTCCTACGTTGGCAGTGGAAATTAATTCTTTAAATTGGTGCAGGCATGTGTAAAAAGGATACAGGGTGATGAAACTGGGCAGAAACACTGTACTGGACAATATTTTGATTATTGGTCTTGCATCGACAAATGTGTAAGTATTAATGTTTGTTGGTAAATTATCCTTGAGTCATTTGACTTGCATCTGTTTTTCTGATAAATCATAATCTTGCAATGCAGGTTGCAACAAAGCTATTCTCCAAACTGAAGTAATAGTGGCAAATTTCATGGAATATCATTATTGCGTTCTGTTCTTGTTTCATTCCTAAATAACTGTCTCTAAATACTTGATTTTGTATCCAAGTTATATTCCCTGTACGGTTGTTATTGTGATTACAGAGAAATTTTGAGCCCATGAAGGCCTAGAAATATAATTAATAAGAACATTTATCCAAATTGTAACTCTTGTGATTTGGAAAAACGTTTTCTGGTATGGATTGTGTAAAAGATGAGTGATTTCTGTGTGGTCACACCTTCTATTTATAATATTGCTGCATGAATTAATTTCAATGGCTAGAAAGTTGCATTTACTAAGAGTACTAACAATTAGCCTAGAACGATGTACAATCAATGAATAAAAAAAACATACACTGAATTTTAAGATTGAACATTATAAGTATTAAAATATGGTTTGAACCTTGAAGTTTGTAGAGTTTTATATTTCCTGCCATATTGTGGCGTGGAATACCAAAATGCCCTGCACAATTTTTTTAGAATATATCATCTAGTTTCCAATTACATGAAATAGAAACGTCGAATTGTAGGTGTCGAATTGTTGGTACCGTATATCAGAGGGCCTCAGAACATTATCATAGGGCCTCATAAATGTCTAAAGTAGGCAGTAGACTTCCCTAACCTAATATAGTTTGCTTTGGCTTTGTGAAAAGTTGAGGTTTATTGAATTTTCTTTGTTCTTTTAGTGGCAAAGAGTAAGAATGGAAGAGTTTATTAACACTAATTTTATCATGACAAACACTTTTTTTAAGTGTTCGGAAGTTTATAAAAATAGTTTATGAAATGTCTCTAAAACACATGGAGTTTTATTAACTAGTACTAACACTGTCAAGATTAATTACTTTCAAATTTGTTATCTTACATGAAAGATTTTTTGATGAGTTTGAATCGAGTTCAGCACTCAAGAGTTTATAACACTCACATACATGGTGTACTAATCATTTGTGTTATTTGTGAATCAAGTCCTTACAATATACAAAACTTTGTAAGTAGATCTTAAAAAACCAAAACGTTGATTTTTTTTTGTTAATTATTGGTTACATCAAATTTTGTTACTATATCCCAACAAAATTATATGCTGTTTTTCATAAAGATTTTGAAATCTTATTCTAAGGAACCACTTTGTCCTAAATCCTGCTAAAGCAATGAAATGTGTGTAGGGTAGGAAGTTTCGTAGGATTTGCTTTCGATGTTATGTTTTAGGATGATATTCTAGTAGTTCTCTTTTTCAATTTTGATTTATCAAACCGGATCTCTCATTCAATAAACAAGATAAGTCTTCGAGATATGATCATGTGATGTACTTTTAGTTTATACACCCCAAGCATAAATCTTAAGATCTAACTTTAAAATAACATGAAGTAACCGGAAAATCTTCTCTCATGCCAACATACAACGAATTGTTAGGAGTAATAGTTCTCAATAAATTAAAAGGCGCCCATTCATGCAAGAAATACGTCCATTCACTCATTACATGATAGAACAAATGTAAATATAAAAAGTTCCCTTTCAAAAATAATAATGAATCTACAAAGAATAATTTTGGCCAGACAATGCATATCAACAATATCCTTTTTATATTAAACAGAAGTTACATCATAATGCCCCTGCTAAGAATGTAGACAATGTGACATTCCTAATTACGATTTACGAAGCTATCTTCTCATAACTTTTAATTTTTAGGTGACTTAGAAACCAAGGCAACAATATACTGTAAATCATAGTATCATTAAGCAAGCATTATTTTAGTTACGTTGGCAACTATAGCATTCGATGTGGAAACCGAACTACGATATGTATAATAGCAGGGCAGGTAATGGCCATTTGACCAAAAAAATTATAAAAATATAGACCAAGTGAGTAGGAAAGCAAAAACGATTCTAAATGTTATTAAAGTGCATCAAAGGTGCTAATAAAATTTACCGCATAAAAAACTAAAAAAAAACAACCACAGTTGTAAACTCTAGATTGCATTATATGCTACAATTACTTATGCAGAGCACAAATGCAATGGTTTTCACCTACATCTGATGCTATACAATAAGGTTGATACTTCCCATCTTCAAACCAGGCAGCACGCTTCTGCTTAAGCTCGTTCAGAAAATCGTCAAGCTTCTGAATAGTGACGTTTGGCATCACTACCACATGAGCGATGTTCCCCTTGCATGCTAACTGCCACCTGCGTATAAATTCCTCGTCATGTGGCCGCTCAAATACAACAGTGCTGCTAAGCTCATTAAGCATTGCCCCAATCCCAGCCTCGACGAGGCGATCTTTGAAGTAGTGTGCATTCCTCAAGCATTTCTGTACTTCTTTCTGAAAGCCTCTGTATCCTTTCCGGTTCAAGGTATACCAAAGGAATATGGGAGCATGGCCGTTTCGACTACCCATGATTGTGGCATCCCTAGAAGCAAGGTATTCCACATTTTGGGAAAGAGCATTAATGTGCTCCAATCTAGTTATCTGCACACCACAAGGCATGGGGCACCCCACAAATTTGTGGCCAGAAACACTGACACTGCCAATAGGCTTCTTAAAAGTAACTTTTGGAGCCTGACATAGCACAATTTTAGTTTTATTAAATAATATTAAACATATCAACTTTGTCCATGTATATGAAATGGATATAAAATAACAAAGAATATGGCCCCATTCACACAACTACAAGAATAGTTCTCAATCTCTCAACCTAGCAACCAAACAATCATATATTGTCCAACATAGATGTGTTGACAGAGAAGCAAGAAAATTAATCCTGTCCATTTTTAAATATAATCAGGTCAGAATAAAGACATTATTCCTCCCAGTCTAAAATTGAAATAAGGGATGCAGTTTCTTTTGCATGTAAACAGTCAATTATAGTCAGGTTTATATTTATATAAATTGGGTTAACCAATAAGATTACAAAAGCAAGTATCAACAATCATATATTAACAAAGTTTGATAATAAAATAATTGGGACCAGGCCTACAAAATATGACTTTGTTGCTAGAGCGAAAATGTAGAACAAATGAGCCACCATAAGATAGACTTGGTGTGCACCAAAATATGCAGTTCGCTAATATGAAAATGCAAACAACCAAAACAAATGACAAAGAAACATCAGCATTGTATATCAGAACATATAGAGATAACAAATGGAAGTTCAACATTATATCTAACATGTTACATGATTTAGGGTGACATTAGCACTTACTCTTTTCACAAAAGGCATCATGAGACCAAACAAAGCCCCATCACAGTGGATGTAGAACCTGTCCTGCGAAAATCCGGCTTCTTCAAGCTTCTGTATGACCAGATCAAGATCATCCACAGCTCCTTTCACAGTTGTACCTGCAAAGTTTTAGTTTTATGAGCCAGAGCCAACAGAAAGAAGAGCAGGAGAGAGGGAGATAGAGAATGGAGAAACTTGCCTATATTCACATTTATAATTGCTGGCTTGTCCTGGTGACAAAGTAGTTTGGCCTTGAAATCATCACAATCAATCTCGCCAGAACAAAGAGTCTCAACCTTCTCACATTCCATTCGGTACATACGGGCAGCTTTAAAAATTGAATAATGCGACTCTCGTGAGGCATACAAAATCCCATCTGGTAACACCTCTCTCCTGCAAAAGTCATTTAAACCATATTTCATGTTCTTTAAGATCTTTCAAAATGTTGAAGCAAATAAGTTTAGCTGAAACTAACCCAACTAGGATGCCATGGAGATTGCCTTCTGTGCCACAGTTTGTTATATATCCCCAGTACTCATTTTTCTCCAGTTCCCACAATCTGGCAAACCAATCCAAAACACCAACTTCAAATTGCCGAGAGTGGACCCCATAATTGCTTTCAATGAATGGATCTCCAAGGTTGTTAATGGAAAAGTGCTGAAGTTGAGAGAGTGCACCATAATCGAAATCCAAATTATAGGGGTAGCCTGCAATAGATTTTGCATAAATTAAATGAGGTGCTAGGCCTATTAACTACAAAGATTAGTTGAAGAAGTGAGCTTTAAAAGTTACATAAAATCCTACTAAAATAAATAAAATTACTTCACAAAATAGAATTAAAAATAATTTAAATGCACTATTATAGATTAAGAGATTTTAGAAGTGAACAATGAAAATGTCAAAAAGCTGTTTTCATTATTTCCGAAAATGCATCTTAATTAACTAACATTTCATTTTCTCTTAGTTATCTTCAAAAGTTACTCGTCAAAATAAATGACCACAATATTCTGAAATGAAAATAGAAAATGTTTTCACAAACTAAATGGTCTCTAAGGGAATAAATGGGGACCAACCAATATAAATATAGATGACTAAGGAGCAGAAAATGTTAGTAGGCAGTAGGCAGGTGTTTTTTGAAAGGATTTGGGTAGAGGGAGAGTCCAAGTCTCTCAGACTCGGACACTTTAGTTTTAATACATGTTTTCTATTAATAAACACTACATTGTTCGATATCCAGCAATGCCCCAAATCCAACGGTAACATAAATGCAATCAGCAAAGCATAAGGATCAAGAGAGCTAATATTGTCAAACCTAAATGATACTTTGTCCTTTCAGTTAAAGATCTTCTGTATCTGGCCAACACACTTGCCATATGAGCTTCTCGATCCCCAGTAACCTCGTCATCTGGTTCTGGCTCCGTGACTTCTAGACACGAGGTATGAATATTTCTTCCCAATACTATTTTTCTTTTCCCGTTTCCTTCATTGATCGGAGCCTCCTCCTCGACAATGCCATTGTCTGCCACTAGGGGAGGCAAAGGATCTTTGATAATGGCCGCCACATCAAAATCCTGAGGCAATGGTTCAACTGCTCCATTAATGCTCAAATCATTGGCCAAAACATCAACACTTCCGACCATTTTGTTACTCACAATATAGGAACACCTGACAAAAATTGGATTACAAAATCAATGATGAATGATAAAATGGGAACCAAAATCCAAATTTTTAAAAAGATTAATGAATCCCAAAACGCCAGTTAAAAGCAGATGTTTCACTTTCACAATACTCCTTCCAGAATGAAGCATAGGCAAAAGAAAAGTTGACGCATCTGGTTAAAACCAGATACATCAACTTTTCAGATACTCATTTTGCTTAAATATCATTCCAAAGTAGTAAGTATAATAAGATAAAATAAAACCCAGCCATTCCAATTCATTGAGATTAAAGAGAACAACATATAAAAATGCACAACTCTTATAAACTTTTATTAAAGACTCCACATGCAACAACACAAAAGGAAGTGAAACCATCGAAAACAAGAGCACCTAGACTAGACAGGAAACTATACTTCACACAAGATCTAAGTAAATTTCTTCTTCAAAAAAAAAAGATCTACGTAAATTTATTTTAATTCCCTAAGTTTAGGTATACTAAAATACAAGCCAAAATTGAATGATCTTCTCCTAATTTGCATTCTCTATTCCATATTTTGTGTATTTTAATAAATCAAAGGAAAATAAGTGTAATTAATGGGAAATCAATGTCTATTTACCAAACAAACAGTATGTAGTATATATGTATGATTTCTATTTTTTGCCGAATATATAAGTATGATTCAGAACTATATACTATATCGAAATTATAATAATTGAACAACACCTCTAAAATGAAAAGCAGAGCAGTAGTAAAACTTTGACTCTCTTGTACATAACCTAAGCATTAGCAGCATATAAAATCACGAAAACGAATATGAAAAACAGTAAAAGAAGACAAGTATACTATTATTATTATAGTAATTGATTAATAATGAGAGTGAATTACGCGGTAACTAAAGCATGATTGAAAGAGAAAAAATGAAGAAACAATGCGGAAGATGACAGATCTGAAAGAATGAAATGAAAACTTACTGATGATGAAAGGAAATGAAAGAAATTGAGAAGAGAATGGATCGAGAATCGGACAGAGTCAGAAACTGTAGCTATCAATGCAATCAAGCACAAAATGGAATGAGGCAATAAGAGGGTTTTGCGGAACTTCATTTCACTTCAAGAACAGTTCCGTTCCGTTAGATCATCTCACGCGCTTCAAATCACCACTGTCACTCACTCGCGTTTTTCTGCCACCTGTACGCATTTCGGTGGTTATTAAATGTAATTTTTCATGGTTCAAAATTACATTCATTAATTAACTCGCTAAATTGTATTTATATGTATAATTTTTAAGTAATTAATTATATAAGCATTCATTAGTCACAATTTGTATTCCAATATACACATGAAAATTATTATGATTATTAACGTGTAAATCACATTTTATATTCAAAGTTATAAAATCTTTTTATATTTACAAATCATTCATTGAAGATAAATAATTAATCATTTAAATTGATACTAGAATTTAATTACAAATTTTATAAAATAGCAATGCTCTATCCATAACTTTCTAAGATTAAGCTTCCATTTTCTCCAATTATGTTAACCATTCAAAAATATCAAAATTACTTTTAAAAAATTGCTCATGATTAATATCCATCAGTGCAATACAAAATATAATTTAATTTTTGATATACCACTTTTTATCAAATAATTGCCCAATACTTTATTTTTTTTAACTATTATATTATACTTTCTTGATAATATATATACCGCTGAATTATTGAAGAACTTTTGTTATTAACTTATAAATTATTCTTAAAAAAATCAAAATTTAACTTTTAAATATAATTACATAGATCAATTTATTATTTACACAACAACAATAAAAAAATTGGACAAATGGGCACAGAACTTACACGTCCAACAAGCTAGTTTACCAATTAAAAAAAAGATATTTTTTCGAAAATCGAAAATTAGAGAAGGAAAAATATTGAAACTAAAAGTTTCCACTCGCAGTGTCAGCGCGTAGAATTTGAATATTCCACGGTTCACGCTATCGAAGTGATCCACTGTCTCAAATCCCTAATTTCTGAAATCGCCAAAACCCTAAACATTTTATCTCCCCGATCGGAACGTTCTTCTGACCGGAGTTTCGCCGGAGATGGTGGTCCTTGAACCGGAGAAACGAAAAAAGGCACAGCCGCAAAGCCCCGAGTCATCTGAAAATCCTTCACAATCCGATCCGCCGAAGAAAACTAGGGATTTGCCCAACTTGAACGAATGCCACTCGTGTGGCTTCAAGATTGACGTTTGCACCGGTAAGAACAAACTCCGAACCCTTTATAGTGAATGGCGCGTAGTTCTTCTATGCAACAAGTGTTTTTCTTCAATCGAATCTTGCAAAATTTGTTCCTATTGCTTTTCGGGAACATCTTCCGAATCTCTTCGCTGCGTTCAATGTCGACATTCTGTCCACAAAAGTTGTTTCCTTAAGTACAAAAATGTTGCTCCTTGGTCCTATTCTTGTTTAGGCTCTGAATTTTCTGTTTGTGTGGATTGTTGGATTCCTAAGCATGTAGAAATTTCTAGGGGAAGAAGAATAAGAAGACTAAGAAAAATGAAAAATGGGATGGTTGAGAAAAAGGGTAGGGTTGATCTAGAGAAAGAGAGTTCTAGGGTTTTGGTGTGTGGAATTTTGGGGAGGTCAATGGAGGATGTGGTTAAAGATGCTAACCATGAGGTGGAGAAGAAGGTTAAGGTAGCTGCTAGGGCTAGAGATGCAGCAAGGAAGAAAGCTGCTGCGGCTAGAAGAGCTGTTGAGTTGGCAAGTAGTGCAATGAGTTTAGTGGCAAACAGGGAAGATAGTTCTCTGAAGCTGCCTTCCAAAATGGATTCTGTTAAAGTTGTTGCCAGTTCATACTTGACTTTAGATGTTCGTATGAATAGCTCGCCGAGGATTTCAAAGAGTTGCTGCTTGTTGAAGAATACAAGTTACTTTGATGCTCCAAAGATTTGGCCTTTTAGTGTTGATTCGTCGTGCAAAACATCAAACTTAAGGAATGCCAATGGTTGTGATGATAAACTGTATGATGACTCTCTTAAAGCTTTGTGTGAACCTTCGGTTTCTTTAGACTCCTTGGACAGTGATTCTTCATCTGATATGAATCGTGTCTGCAATGGAAGGAGTGACATGAAAACTAGCCCAAAAGATGGTGAATGCTCTGCTGAATTTGGCGTTGAAGAGAGTGGGGAAGAGCGGTTGAAGGAAGGGGAGGAAAGTAGTTGTTCTGGTCGGCTGATAAACTTCAGTGGAGAAGATAGTGGATTGGAACTTGATCGCAAGCAAGGAAATTCTGCATTGCACAGAGAAGATCGGTCAGATCGTTATTTCTTGAAGTATAGTAGGAGGTCAGATTGTCGTTTCTCTAAGCATAGTAGGAGTTCAGATCGTTATTTGTTGAAGTACAGTCGGAGGTCAGATCGTTATTTGTTGAAGTACAGTAGGAGGCCGGATCGTTATTTCCTGAAGTATAGCAGGAGAAATTGTTTAAAACCAAATCTAGATCCTTAGCCAAAGTCCTTCATAATAAGATTTATCTTGAGAGTCAGAATTTGACTGTTTGGATTCCATTAAATTGTTTCATACAATTGAGAGAGCTGTCGTAAAATGGAATTGGTACATAGAGCTTTTCTATTGTCAATTGTCACTGTACTCAGTTAAAATTTGAAGCTGTTGTTATTCACATTACACTTGAAGCTGTTGTTGTTATTATTCACTGTACTTAGTTTTTTTTTTCTTTTGCTTTCTGTATTTTTTCCTCGGACGCGGTAGAGGGAAAGGTTAACTAAGTTCAAGGATATCTACATAAAATGAGTTCACATGTACCTGAATGTACTAATGTTTTGTTGGGAGGACCATTCACTAGGAACTCATTTTAAAGTTGCCTTTAGATATTCTAAAATCCATCTCTTCCATTTATTATGATAATGTAAAATCCATTTCAAAATACGAAGGAGTCATGTTCATAATTTAACTACTAAAATGCATTAGGATATATAACTTTAAAAAATATAAGTCGGACTCAATGCACTTTTATAATGAGACGATGAATATGACTCTTTTAGATTTGATTAAAAAATAAGAAGATTCAAATATATTCTAAAATCACATTTTAAGTCAATTGAATCATTAGTATTTTCAAAGTTAACTTAAAACACGCTTCATCAACGAAGATACCATTTAAAATTTATTTATGATAAATACACTAGAGTTGCACTTCATTACTCTTGATGAGGTCTTACTCCTCTAGCCTTGATATGGTTTAGTAATTTCATCCACCCCATCATATTTGTTTCCGTTCACTCCTAATCACCTAACAATCAATGCATGAGAACTCAACCATTGAAAGCCTTTTAAATATATTGCTATTATTATTATAAATAGATTCTATCTTTTTTTCTGTTATCTATTTTATTGTGAATCCTACAATTGGTTTCTCTCCATTTGACTCAATAATGGTATTGAAGAGACAAGTCTTACACACGTGCTACTCCTTAATATTAGCAGATGATGTAAGAGTAATTAAGAATAAAAGATAATGGCAGCAAGACAATATTGTTTGAATGAATTGGATCGGTGAGTCATCACACCACGCCAAACAAGAAGATAGCTGTAGGAGTCACCATCACAAAAATCTCTGTTTCCATAAATACTTGACGCGGTGTTCTTTATGCCTTTCTTATTCAACACAATTCTTCTGTTTCTTTTCTAACAAAATTAAAGTGTAAACAACCTATTTTTATCATAAACGTATGAGACACTCTCTCTCTTAAATTTATAAGCACATTATTGAATGTATTTGTTATTATCCAGTTTGGTATTATAATGTTTTTTCGTCACTTAATTTAATTTTTTAATTTGCCTTCTGTGTAAATTCATTGTAATATAAAATGTATTAACTTTATAAATCTTTTGAATTTTTTTTATTAGTTAATTTAATTTTTGAATACGTCTTTTGTTAATCACTTTAGTTATTAAAATTAATAAAAGATACAATTTTATATTTTTCAATATATTTATAAACTATATTACATTGGTTCTTAATCATAAGTTTCATTTGAGAAAATATTTTGTCCTTAAATATAATTATTATTACAAATTATTAAAGTGTATTTAATTTTTTTCAAACATATCTATATTAATACTTCTACTTTTTACTACTAATTTATCTTAAAAAACATATAAGTTAAAAGACGTTTTAAGACTATCAATACATAAAATTAACCTATAAAATTCATTCACTGTCTATTATTCTTAATATAAGTTAAAATGACAATGAATTATATGGACAAAAGTAGTAGTTAGATTAGAGATCAAAATTATTGTTTTCTTTAAATGGAAGAAGATACTTGCTTCTAAAATTGAAGTGAAGATTTTGGAATTAAACCAAGATTCCTTAGCAGCATTAATTATAGGGACAAAAGATGATGAACCACGTTGGTTCCATCATAGTAATTTCAACCTTTTAAGAAATATTCTCATTTTCACATTCAAATTGACATGTATTGAAATTAACATAACTTAATTGAACTTGAAGGAAAAACAGAAATTGGTATTGGTATACACAAGTTGAAGTGTGTGCTGACAAATGCACAAGTCCTTGATAAAATACAGACATGGTAGCCAGCAATGCAAGATTGACTAAGGTAAGAACAAAACGAAAAAAGAGGTATAGACTCGTACTACATATATAGTATTTGACACGTTACAAACTTACTCTTGAAGGTGTCAACTTATGGATTAATTAATTTTAGCCCCACTTTTTCATATTCACATTTCACCTTTTTTCTAAAATTAGTAATTATTCACACGAAACTGCAAAGACTTAATCATTTAAGTTGAGTAAAACTACAATAGATGATAAAAATTTCCTTCAAGAGTTTTAACGTCGTTGTATTTTTAAGATTGAGTTCAAACTCATAATCTCGGTTTAAATTGAAAGAGACTAGAACCATCTTATCATAACACTCTTGAATTTTGTAGCATTCTTTAATTAGTCCTTCTGGCAGTCATATCTGCAATATATATCTGTGTGCTGTGCTAGCTGAGTATATATATATAATATATATAGCAGATACATATACCATATTGCACTTGTTTTAGTGATGGCTCCCTTTGTTTTGTCACTCTTTTTCTTATTCTTAATTGGAGGTTGTGAGGGTCAGCTTCAAATAGGTTTCTACTCCAACACATGTCCTCAAGTAGAGTCCACTGTCCATGCTGTTGTTAGAGATGCTGTTTTTTCTGACCCCAACATGGCTGCTGTTTTGCTTAGGCTTCATTTTCATGACTGCTTTGTTGAGGTCTTTCTATATATATTAATAATAGTATACAATGATTGTGCTTCTTTGTGTTATATATATGTTTTGGTTTAACATTTTTTTTGACATGGATATGATGGTTTTTCAGGGATGTGATGGTTCAATTCTGATTGATGATGGTCCAGATCCAGAGAAAGGTGCATTTTCACATCAAGGGGTTAGAGGGTTTGATGTGATAGAAAGAGCCAAGGCACAATTGGAAGAATCTTGTCCAGGAGTGGTTTCTTGTGCTGACATAGTTGCATTGGCAGCAAGAGATGCAATTATCATGGTCCTAACTAATTCCTAACTTTAATTTATCATTTATCATCCTCTAATTTAACTTATTTAATTTTCATTATTCAAGTAGTTAACTAGAGACTTATGTTGTTATGCATTTGTACTTGTAAATTGTTACATCATGTTTTTTTATAACTGGGTTATTTCTGCGTGCTGCTGCTGCAGAGACTACTTTTTTCAATAATTTTTTTAATGATATTGCATAATTTTTGATTGAATAAGTGTGAAATGATGTAGGCAAATGGACCAGCATACCAAGTTCCAACAGGGAGGAGAGATGGATTGGTTTCAAATAAATCTCTAGCAGATGATATGCCAGATGTTAGTGATTCAATTCAGATACTCAAGGCCAAGTTTTTGAACAAGGGTCTCACAGAAAAAGACCTTGTCCTTCTCAGTGGTAATCTCTCTCTTTCTCTCTCTCTCTCTCACACACACACACACACTAAAGAAACAAAGACATGCACATTTCATGCAGAGTAGATGAGATCATGGTTGTTGAAGTGGTAAAGTAATATGATAGGAACTAGCTAGGACAGAGGAAAGCAACATAAATAATCACAACAAATTGGCCAAATTACCAAACACATGATTTAAATCTACAAAGTTAAAAGTGAAAATAATTGGAGAAGTTTTGTGCTCAATTTGGGAAGTTGATGTTGAAGGATTACTGTGAATTAATTAAATATATGATATATAATATTATAATATTCCAACAAATCTCTTCATTAAAGATTTTGACAAATTTTCAGGATTCAAGAAATGTTGACATAACATCTACTACTCTTTGTTTAATGAGCCTCATACTGACCCAATAAAATAATAAAGAAGGGATCTTGTGTCTCTAGGATTCTGAATAGTGCTATGTTTCATTTATTCATTTAGGATTGTGTTTAATAAAAAGGATTAATTCAAACCTAACACAAATCTCAAGTCAAATAATATTACTTGATTAAAAATGATGCCCATGGAGCACTACAGTTGTAAATCATATTGATAATAAATATCTGTCTTACTAGAGGAGGAAGCATTTTTTAGATTTACATCCAAATTTCATTTGGCATCATTTTTAGAATTTTGTTCTGTTCTCAAACAATCATATTCATCATGGTGTATATGATTGTACAGTGGGGTAAGATAGTAAAATATATACTTATGCCTTAGTGTATAGTTTTTAAACTCTAACATGTATAGGATAATTGATATGAGTGGTAAGGTGGCTCATAGTACATTTTGAGTAATTGATATAAGTGGTAAGGGGGCTCATAGTACATTTTGAGTAAGTCGTATGAGATTGGAACTCTAACTTTGTGTGTTTAACAAATTTTTCGATCAAATCAGTGTTAAATATTTCGTATTTATTATTTATAATATCTTAACAAAAACTCAAAAAATATAAGTTAGAGGACTCTAATATGGACAACTATAATTACAAAAAGACAAAGGGTGACACACTTGCACTTTTAAGTGTTATAATTGTATGTGCAACTTGCATTATATATAATATGTTGTTAATTTCTAATTTTTCTAACCATAATACTAATGGTTCACTCTTATGCTTAAAAATAAAAAATTCAGCTGCACATACAATTGGAACTACAGCATGCTTCTTTATGACAAAAAGACTATACAACTTTTTCCCAATTGGTGGAGGATCAGATCCAGCTATTAGTCCAAATTTCCTTCCAGAATTGAAAGCAAGGTGCCCTCAAGATGGAGATGTTAATGTCAGATTAGCCATTGATGAAGGGAGTGATAAAAAATTTGACAGCCACATATTGGAAAACATAAGGGAAGGTTTTGCTGTGTTAGAATCTGATGCAAGGCTTAATGATGATATAGTAACAAAGGGTGTAATGGATTCCTACTTTGGTCCACTTAATCCAATATTTGGACCTTCTTTTGAAGCTGATTTTGTTCAGTCTATTGTAAAAATGGGCCAAATTGGTGTCAAGACAGGTTCTGTTGGAGTCATTAGACGTGTGTGCTCATCATTCCATTGAAAAAAAAATGAAGTGAATACATAAAATTGTTCAAAAAAAATCTTATTAATGGATAGTATAATCAGTATATATGTAATTGACAGTCACATATTAATTGTGATGTATTTTTACTGATATGATTGTTGTTAAATTTTAGTTTTTGCAATGCTTTTAAAATTGTTAAATGTCATTCAATATTAATATTTGCATAGATTTATTTTTGTTATAATAACAAAAAAAAATTCAATATGATATATAATGGGATTATAAAAATAAAATAAAAATGTGATATATTAGGATTCATCCATAATTAGAATTAAAAGACTTGTAGGTTTGTGAGGTGACCCTTGAAAAAGTCAAAGGGTGATTAAAAAATAGAAAATGAATATTTTGCTACCAAATATAGCAAAGCCAAGAATGTCATAATTAATTAGAGTCAAATAATTTCTAAAGGGTAATACATGTATCACTACATCTCCCATATTTTCATGCTACAAAAATGGACAATGCTTAACTCAGGTTGTAATGCTTTCCAAAGAGAGGAGGAACAGAAGAAAGGAGGAAAGAGGGAACAAAGGAGACAGATAGGAAAAAAACTATCTATCTTTTCATTCCTTCTATTACTTTTTTCTTTTCTATCTAACTACGATTCATCAAAAGTTGCATACAAATTAAATTATTATTCTTGTTAATAACAGCTCCATAGATATATCGATAAAGATTTGTGAAGTTTAATTGCTTCTCTCTTGTGCTCTCTGAGAAGGTAGGACCTGTCTTTCCTCTTTGTTTTTTCATCATCACATATGTAACCTTTTCTATTCAAATATTGTATATAAGAAGTATCTTCATATATCACCAATGGGGATAAGTCTAATATAAGGGGTTAGTCTGCCACAACATGGCAAAGCACAATTTGAATCTCAACTGAAAAATGTGCCTACTTTTAGGTCCGACAGCGACTCAAACAAAGTTAGCTCAATGAAGAAAAGCTATATGAAACAAAAAAAAAAGTATCTTCATATATCTAAGGCATATATTTTTTTCATATTTCACCATATATATAAGTATATAAAACAAAACATGTATTTCATGTTAGAAATTTATGGAAGATTGAAGAGTTTTAAATTTATATAGTTCAAAGTATTATGTGCTATTATTATTAGATATGTTTAACAAACTAATTTAATAATTTTGCAAGGTGCAGCAATTTTGAAGAACTTTTATCAGTTAATATTCATCTGAATTTAAAGCTACAAAAATCAAAACAGAAGCATAGGAGAGAAAAAATAAACTATGCCACCAAGCTCAATCAGAAGAGCCCTTGGGGCAGTAAAGGATCAAACAAGCATAGGACTAGCCAAGGTTGGTAGCAGCACCTCACTTGCTGACCTTGATATAGCCATTGTGAAGGCAACAAGGCATGACGAATATCCGGCCGAAGAGAAATATATAAGAGAGATTCTGAGCTTAACATGTTACTCTCGTGCATTCATTAGTGCATGTGTTAATACCCTCTCAAGGCGTCTTAGTAAGACGACAAGCTGGACAGTGGCTTTGAAAACTCTTGTTTTGATTCAAAGGCTTCTAGCAGAGGGTGATCCTGCTTATGAGCAAGAAATATTCTTCTCAACTCGACGTGGAACTCGCCTTCTCAACATGTCTGATTTTCGAGACAACTCAAAATCTGGTTCATGGGACTTCTCTGCATTCGTGCGAACATATTCGTTATATCTAGATGAGAGGCTTGAGTATAAGATGCAAAGCCGGCGTGGAAAGCATGGCATGTTTGGTTTCGATGAAGATGAGGAGGAAAGGGGTAGAGAAAGGGAAGGGGAAAAGGATAGAGAAATGGTTATGAGATCCACACCGGTTCGGGAAATGAAGATAGAGCAAATTTTTTCCAAAATGCAGCATTTGCAATTGCTGCTTGAACGCTTTTTAGCTTGTCGTCCAACAGGTCTGTGATCACTAGACCATAAAACTTGCCTAACAAAATTACCTTTCTTTTCATGCAAGTTACTTCATATATCATATTTCCATAATGTTTTTTTCAATTAATGTTTACACACGCTTTAGCACACATTACATGTATAAAAAGATTCTCAGGATTACCTGTTTCAATGCAACAGGGGGAGCAAAGAACCACAGAATTGTGACAGTGGCTCTTTACCCAATTGTGAAGGAGAGTTTTCAAACATATTATGACATATCGGAAATACTAAGCATCTTAATCGACCGTTTTGCTGACATGGATGTCACAGACTGGGTTAAGGTGTATGATATTTTCTGTCGAGTTGGAAAACAGTTTGATGAGCTAGACCTCTTCTACGGATGGTCCAAGAGTATTGGAATTGCTCGTTCTTCTGAGTACCCTGAGTTAGACAAGGTCACGCCTAAAAAGCTAGAGGTTATGGAAGAGTTTATCAAAGACAAGAACATGTTAGCACAAAGCAAGAAAGCTAATGCACAAGAAGAGAAGAATGAAGAGGAAGAAGCCAAGGAACCTGAACCAGAACCGGAAGAGGATATAAATGCAATCAAGGCACTTCCGCCCCCAGAGGAAATAGCCGAAGAAGTAGAGGAAGAACCAATACAAGAAGAACCAAAAGAAGAAAAAGTTGTGCAAACAGAAGGTGATTTGTTGAATTTAGGAGATGATAGGGTGACAAATGAAGAACATGGGAACCAACTAGCCTTGGCTTTGTTTGATGGGGCTGCACCAACAAGTGAAGGTGGAACAAAAGCTCTTCCATGGCATGCATTTGATGAGGGGGCAGATTGGGAAACAGAACTGGTACAATCCGCTAGCAGCTTAGTGAACCAGAAGCCTGTACTAGGTGGAGGGTTTGATACATTGTTGTTGGATGGTATGTATAAACAAAGAGAAATGAACGCAGCCATGCAAGGACCAGGACATGGAGTGAGTGGAAGTGCTAGCAGTGTGGCACTTGGTTCAGCTGGAAGGCCTGCTATGCTTGCATTACCAGCACCACCAACATCAGGAACTGCAAGTGATTCTAATTCAGGGTATGTAGACCCTTTTGCAGCTTCATTGGCTATTGCACCACCTTCATATGTTCAAATGTCAGAGATGGAGAGGAAGCAAAGGTTATTAGTTGAAGAACAACTTGCTTGGCAGCAATATGAGAAGGATAGAGTGCAAGGACATGCTGCACTCAAAAAACAAAACCCTGCTAGCCATAATAACTCTTACATGGGAGGGTATCCTCAGAACTATGGCAACAATTATCATCATTGACTAGAATAATTTATAATTAGTTGGAACTCTTTTTCCCTATTCAGAGGGCAGACAATTTTACCCACCTTCATTAGATACACTTGTTCTCAAACCTTCTTAGACCATCGATGATTATGAATGTCATATCCACTCTCCTAAGAAACGCTTGTTTTCATTCTTAATTTATTTGCCTCCTATAACTTCATTAGCTGTGAATAGGCTAAAATTACAAAATCGCCGTCAATCCTTCCTTGGTCATATGGCATGCCATAATCGAACACAAACCATGTTTATATTAAATTTCATTCACTTAAAGATCGATTCAACAAATAAAATTGGGTTCAACCATATGAATACTAACATAATTAATGGATTTATACATTAATGGCTAAACCATTTATATAGTCACATTATTCAATGTGAAAGTTCATTTTATGTAATGATTCAATGACTAAATTCACTTCCTAGTAACACAGTTCTAAGCATATATATTACATTTTTTACCAACTCAACCAAGACAACTCAATCCATTATCCAACAATATGTGGACATACAACTTAAACTATATTATGATCTTCCAACTTCATCACCTTGATTTCCCAACATCAGAATAGAAACAAGGTACAGAACTATAACTGACCATGAGCTGTTTCAGCTGTAAACCATAAACTCAAATTCCATAGTCGTTTCAATCCAACTAAGATTTTGGAGATGACATTAACTAGTGAAGATGATACGAATCTACATTTTCATCATTAGCTACGGATTATTGTTATATGCAGGACAGTGGCAAAAGATAAAGATTTCTAAAATCATTCAAGGTACTCAAATAACAAAAACAAGTACTGATTGATATTAGCAATAGTTTTCACTTGTCAATCACAAAAAAGTATTCCAAATAATAAAATATAGCTATCAGAAATCCATAGATAAACAAAACATCCCAACACGGAAAATAACACATCAAAACAGTAATAAATCCTAGTTCTCCACCTAGAAAAGAGAAGTTCCCTTGCCCTTCTTGTCACCACCAATCTCAAAGTGCTTGCACCTCTGCATAACAGAAACACATACATCAATAACTATCACTACGAACAAACAACCACCAAATAAGATTTCTGTTACAGTGCTATGTTTCCTTAAACTAAACTAACCTTGATAGCATGTTGGGAAACATGCTTGCAACCCTGGCATTGCAACCTCAGAACAATTTTCTTAGTGGTTTTAGCCTATTCAATTGAAAAATCAAAGAAAAACAAAAATCACCAAACAATAAAAAACAAATTTAATTCAACTTATAAAACCCTAAATCAAATTCACATACAAAAAAAATTCAGAATAAAAAGGTCATTACCTTCTTGTGAAAGACAGGCTTAGTCTGACCACCATAACCGGACTGTTTGCGATCGTAACGACGCTTTCCTTGAGCGGCGATGCTATCCTTACCCTTCTTGTATTGAGTCACTTTGTGGAGTGTATGCTTCTTGCACTCCTTGCTCTTGCAGTATGTCTTCTTCGTCTTTGGAACGTTCACCTATCGATTATTAACAACGAATAGAAAAAAGGTTTAGCACTGTTGAATTAACGATTATCGGAGGAATGAGTGAGTGGCTGAAAATATTACCATGATGGCGGCGCGTGGATCCGGATCTGAAAGACGAAGTTTTGTGCTGCCGTGAGAATGGAACTATGAAACAATGAAGTTTTGTGTTTTAATAGTTTTAGGAACTAGGGTTTCATGTATGGGCTTGGATTAAGCCCAATAGTATGGAAGGCCCCTTGCTCTTTAAAAAGAAAATTATACCCGTACGCATATAGTTATACCCCTGCCCCACATTTATCTAATTTACTTTTTTTTTTTCTAAAACAAAATTAATTTTCTATCTTACCAAATTTATTTTGTGTATCAAAAAAACTAAATTTAAATTTATGGAAATACAATAGTGTTTCAAAAAAAAAATATTTTTAGTTTTTTAAAATATAAATGTGTATCGAAAACTTAATTTTTTAAATTTTTTAGTATTAAAAGGATTTCACTTTTGCCTTCCTAAAATCTTTCATGGTTCAAGTTATTTGGTTATTCAGCTATTTAGTTTTTTTTTTCTTTTTAAAACAAAAGAAAAATATTATTTTTATTAAAATATAGATTAGGTGTACAAAGTAAAAAAAATTCTAAAAAATGGTTTCTATTAGCATATCCAATTTTTAAAATGCAGCCTTTCTCCCTTAGGTTTACATTTTCCTAAAATATCTTTACTGAAGAGGCGAATAAAGTTATAACCATGAGTTAAAATAGTCTATAAATTTTATAATTTATCTAAAATTGTAATGTGTGAATCAATCTCTTATATTAATTTTTGTAATTAGAGACTATAAACATGATACATTAAATGAACATGTGATATTTCACGTCGATTTCATTTCCATGTCACATATCCAAAAACTTATGTGACACATTAATTTAATATATTACATGTCAACTCTGATGTTGCTGTCTCAATATCCAAATACCCTAAATAATATAACACCCTAAATAACATTTACCTAATAAAAGGTAAGAGCGAGTTGAAGAAGGTGAGGGTAAGAGTAAGTAGGAAAATAAAAGGGTAAGAGCAATGAGAAAAAGAAATGGAGTCATTAGAATCATGTCAAAATTTGCATATGCTGGAGAGAACTCTAGTTTCTTTAGTATCCTCACTCATTCTTACTCTGGATGGTCTATTAAGAGCTTTTTGTTGCACGAAATTCTTATTAGAGGCAAGTGCATAGCATACTTGCAACTTATAATTATACCATGAAGTAATAATATAAAAAGAGTTCAAGAAGTAATAGAAGAGTTTAGAAGTTATTCATTTTTAGAGAACATTCTACTTATTTCTGCACTTTAGCTTGCCTTGATACAAGACTAATCTCTATTTATAGTGGGAATCTTGAAAATACAAACAAAACACACCAAAGACAACTTTTGTGTGGGATATTTCAATCACTGCTTTTAATGAAGTAAACACCTATACAGCACACTTGTATCACAAAGTGAAGATCTAAAACATAAAGTTGATATAAAGAATGACATTTGTCTTTGTCATGCTCTCTTAGTAGATTTTATAGAATCGTGTATGATAGTAGATTTATGAGATGGAGACAAATCTAAATCTGAATCATCTCCTGAATTGTCTTGATTTCTCCTTACAAAGTAATTGCTGAAACAATCTTCTATGTTTACATACTAATTAGCATCTTGAAAATCCTGGGTGATGATAGCCTCACAAATCTAAATCACATGATAAAAAGTTGTATTTGCATATTATAATGATTGGCACGTAGTTATGTTCATAAACCAATTCTTGACTTGATGGAAATATGTAAGGTTTGGTCTAATCGAGGAAGTTTATATTTGTTCATGCCATTTATTTGGGTGTTTGCTCCCTTCAGGGTGGAGTGATTGAAGGAAGTGGTTAACATTGATTTGGCATTCGGTGTGACGACCCTTTGAAAATTAATTGATAAATAAGTACATTGTCTCCATGCAGATGAAACTTAGGACAAATCTAAATGAGGCAGCTAGAGTGATACACTTTGAATGAGATTAAAAAAGTTTAGAAATTGAGGGAAACATCTGCCATGAAGAGCAAACTTGGTCATGATTAAAAAACTTTACACATTTCTAAGTTAGTCAACCCGATATCAGTTGTCAAGATAGTTTTCTGGTTGAGACACCCAATCTCATCCCCACAGAAACCAAAGTCTCCAATGATCTCGAGCTATTTGCTAGAAGGTCTTCATCAATTGCAACTGAATCCTGCATTGCACACAAAAAATGAGGAAGGCTTTAGATTATATTGGTTGGCTATTAGTTAATTTAGTTTCTCCCTATAGTATTGTCATGAATCAACACGAATTATACATCAACCTGCAAACCAATGAGCCATGAAGTACACATACATTGAATTAGCTTAAAATTCTTACGAGTTTAAAAGGTCAAATATGTTAGTTTTATGATTTGGCATGAATTAAATAAGAAATCAGAATCATATCAATTAAATAGATTTCAAACATGAAACAACAATAGATAATAGCTTAAAAGATGAGCAGTCGTATAACCGATTATAATACCAAGTTACTAACCTTTTCAAAAACACAAATTACAGTACTTCCACCAAAAGAGAAATATCCAAACTGCCAATTAAAGCAAACGTAAGGCAATTAGAATTTAGAAACAAGAACAATGAAGAAAATTGGAAAAACAGTAATCTACTGTAACTGGTCGAAGTTCAAACCTCATCTCCCTTCTTGACATAGTCGCCCTTTTTCTTTGTGAAAGTAATGCTACCAACCATTGTAGCTCCTATTGCAACAAATGCCACCTGAACACAAATCATAGGCAACTCTCTAAGATACAAACAAAATATAGATCTGCAGCGATAAGATGAAATTGTAGTGGAGCCAGGGAACTTGTAGGGTACTCTGTAAAAACATTTTGCAAATGCAACAAGCCATCAATATAATAGCAAGAATGCAAGAGATACAAAAGCATGAGTCGAAAATAAAATGCATAGATAGATTATATGCTATTAATAAATAAATAATAAATAAGAACAAGACCAGTCAGAAGAAGAAAAACAATAGATTCATAAGTTAAGCAAACGGTAGCATTCTTAAAACCAGAAATATGATTTGTAATTGCCAAAAAGTTCAGCGAAGTTGTTGATAGGAGTTACTCCCAAAGTCATATATTCTTATAAATTCATACATCATAACTTCAGCAGGATAGTATTATAAACTCATGCATCACACACAAATTAATTGCAATCACAAACCTTTCCAAAATCTACAGTTGAAATTATCGAAACAACTCGCTTATTCTCTGTGAAGACATTACAGTACTTGCTATTTACTGCAATGGGATTGACCTAAGCGAAAGAACACATAAGAAAAAGTTGAAAATGAATCAATGATAATTAATACACAATGACAGAAAATAAACTCTAGATGTAAATGAAATATCGTCCAGAGCTTTTATTTCACATACTGTAAACAGGCATCCAGGGATATTAACGAATTGCTCAATAGTTCCTGATACTGGCAAATGGAAGCGGTGATAATCCTGCAATTAATGAACATTCAAATCAAAATTTGCAATCAAATTAACACAAAAGAAAAGTGGCAATGTAAGAAAGCAACAAACACCTGTGGTGCCAGACGGAAAATCACCATTGTTCCATCAACAAAAGCACTTGAACACATTTCTTTCCCCAGAAGGCCTTGAATTGAAAACTTTCGACCCTGAAAGTAACAAATAATAATCCCAACAGGATTTCATTTGGAATAAATAAATGAATATGAAAGAATAACAATAAAGAGAAATAGAGATATCCCAATATCTATGATACTATAATTTTCATCTAGCTTATAAAATAGATGGCAAAATACATCATTAAGAAAAGTGGGGGATATAATAGTAGTTATATCAAACAATTGGTCTTTTCATCATTAAATTGTTTAAGCAACTAAATTGTTTCATATAAGCAAAAATGAACCTCGGATTATAATTGCATATAAGCAAAACCAATCCCTACCCCACACCTCTATCCTAATTTAAAGCCAAGACGTGCAGGTCCAAATTGAATGAGCAAAATCATGACTTTATCATATTTATTTTAATTTCAAAGCTGAACAAAAGAATTAATTGCCAACTTCTAGTTCTGACTGATAAATATGTCTTAATTTATGTGCCAATCCTCAAACGAGATTATCTAAATACTAAAAAGAAAATGCACTCTTGAAACAAGAAACCTTCCATGTGCAAGAGATATAAAAGAAATACCTTAATCCAAAATCTTGAACTATCATCAACTGATTTAAATGCCATTAAACGGCAATCAGTGGCACATACAGCAATATTGTCATGTTCAGCAGAAGCAATTGGTCTTGAACCAGGCTTTAACTCTCTAATGAAAAATTCATTGAATGTCTGCCCAGAACATTATGAAAAATAGGGGTCATCTAACAAGATAACTACCATTATGAAGTCTAAATGATTTTCAATAGATAATTGGTCAGATTTTGTTCACCTTCGTTCACGCTTGTTGTACAAACAAAATGAATGTTGCTAGCTCAATTAAAAAAATTCTTTTAATTCTTAGTATAAATCAAGTCCACAGGGATAAACGAAGAAAAGATATTCAAGTGTGTTTACTTTGTGAAAATTTCTTTGTTTTTATTTTCCAAAATATGTGCTCATTTTAACATGCTAATATGTAGATGATAACTTTTGAAGTGAAGCATAGTGATAAAGAGAAGATGAAATGTTGGGCAGGGATTATGCATTTTTATAAATAATAAACATAGTTCTTTTAGCATTTTCATTATTTATGGAAATGAAGAAAATTGTTCACTTCAACGGCCTCTTCATCACCTTGTTAGCAAAAAAATTTAACAAAAATGTTAGAAAATGAAAAGAAAATGTTTTTGCACCGTAAACGGACCCTAATTTTTTTGAAAATATTTCACATGAAATAATATTTATTAAATTAAGTCATAAGACCATATGCATATGAGACACCATTACTTAGATTTTTAAGCATGACCAAAATGAACCAGCAAATCTTCTTAAATAACTAACAGAATAAAAAAATGTGTTCAGAAGCAATTGTGCATCAATAACACATAAATTCAAACTACACAGCTTTATCCCACCTTAAAGTGTTCCACTGGATACTTGACTTCAGCCAAATTTATTTGATCCTACAAGACAATATTCACTTCATAAGATGGGCTTAAATGTCTAATTGTAGGCAGACAAAGAACTAGGTGAAAAATGGAAATAGATGTGGCAGAAAAAAATGGCACCCTAATATGTCTTGAAAAAACTGTTTCAACTCTTATGCACATACACACACAAACACATAAAGTAGTGCCATTTTTAAGTTGTCTTACTATATATTACTTGTTTTGATACAGATTTATATATCACATAATTAAATAGTTGTATGCACACATATCTTCTGCATTATATATGGTTGTCATTTCCTATTGTATTGTAAATTGTGATGTACAATGCCATTACATGCTGTCCTTTAACATTTCATATCATGCTTATGGCAAGAATAGCTCTTCCAGTTTGCCAGTAGTAAATGTCAGGCATTATTGCCTTGGGTTGGCACAGTGGTACCTTTTTGTCTTAACTTGAGTATGCTGAATGTTGAAGGAAAGCAAAATCCTTCAGTTTTAAAATACAGCATGATCTAGCAAAATCAAAATATGTTCCTGTAAAGTCTGTGTACCTAGGCTGCTTTCACTCCTCTTACGGGTCATTTTCCTTTAAAAGGTCAGTGCTTTCTTAGTTCTTCACATCCTGTGGACATGAAGTTGTGGATTTGGTATTTTGATATTCCTTTTTTTTTTTCTTTCTACTTGAGCTGTGGCTCTTTCCCTTGTAAGACAGCCCCAGTTAATTATTCAAAATATATTTTAACATGTAAACTACAGACACACAAAAAATAAGATGGCCAATTTGTGAGTATGAAACAAAGTAGTTGCTCAGAATGTCCTTTAAGAACACATAGATAGTGTATTTTTTAGTAAAAAAAGAAAGATAAATTATTAAATGAGATGGGTAAAATACACAAGATGAAAATAAATCCTCCAATAGAAACTACAACACAACAGGGGGCATCATAGCAGTGAAGTGAAATTGGTTGAAACTACGATCAAGAGCACCACATATAACATGACTAAGAATTGCTAAGTTCCTCTACTTGCAAAATCAAATTATGCTATCACAAAGAACCAAAATTCAACATTGTCATACCTTAAAAGATTCAACAAATTTTGGTATGTCAGCAGCCGATTCAAGTGAATCCATTCTTGTCCCCTGCTTTTCCGAAATGCTTTGCAGGAGCTCCTTCACCCCTGCATACAAGAGGTTCGCCAAAGTAAAGCAAACGAATAACTCAATGCAGACCGAAAAGTTTATTCAAGCTCATTTTGAATCTCATATTGAGTATTGACGTCAAATCCCATGTCTCAAGTAAATGTGACCCAAGTAACAGAAGGATGCGAATATAAGCTCAGCATTTTTTAACCGGCAAATATTTTTATAGCATCAGTTATTGAAAAAACCTCCTCAATCCTGTGTCACAACTCACAAGGCTCATAACAAAGAGTAGTGACTGGTGAAGTTAAATACTACTCCGTAACAAAATATAAGAAGTAGTAGATCAAAGGTTATTTGATCCATTTTTGCTTATATTTTGTCACGGAGGAAGTATATATTTAGCCTACAATTTCTATCAAAATTAAAAACGAAGGAAATAGACAACTCACATACCTATGTCCATTAGACCAAGACCTATTTTTGACTGATAAATAGCTCTCATTGACAAAACAATCTTTTTGTCAATTAGTTCTTCGACAAGCCTTTGAGACTTCCTATCATATACCTGAAGCCAAAAATAAGTTGAAATAAATAAATAACAAGTTGGAAGGATGAAGAAGTACAAATATGGAATAAAAAATACCAGTTTTAGTATTGTTTTTCCAATTTCCTCAAATTTTCTTAAGAATATCTCTAATTCTCTATTTTGATGAAGTTGTTGAACCAATACAATTCAAAAGGTATGCACGACAATTGTTGATACTTATAATCCATGAAAAGGGTGCCAGCAGGATTGATATATGTTCTTGGTAGCTTTCTTCTAATTATGGTGGATGTGATTGGAAAACTCATTTACCAGCATTGGATAGAGGGAATTTCAGAGAGATTCTGATCATCCTGATATAACTTGAAACATACATACATGTATGGTGCATGATATGAATGTCTTAAGATATTTATTTTTAAATAAAAGAAAGAAATCAGAAATTGGTATGAAAAGCATGACAATACCACAATATGGGAGGCACTTGATCCAGATCGAATACCAACATCATAAGATGAGAAGTGGGCCCATTCACTCAGTTTGAAGAACCAGCTATATAAACCGAAAAATAAACAAGTGATTTCTATTATCTCATGATATACAGCCATAAATACATAACCGTAGTCTATATATAATATATGACACTAAAAAGCTGCTATATAATCCATTAGGTAAAAAAAGATCACGTCTCTTAAGGCTTATATTAGAAGCAACTTGCCAAAAATGTACCCATATGAAGCCTGCTTATCTGTCAAGAATCCTCCAGCCATCACCTGGTTTCCAGTCCCTTCGTCAAAACAAAGAGTTAAGTGGATCATGCTGGTCAACTGGTCAGAAATCTGAAGTACCTCACCACAAACAGGGCAGCAATTCAACAACGGTTCCCTGCTACACCAAAAGCAAGCTAAGAAAATAAGAATCAAACAGATGTAGACAAACAATACCATTACTTTATTCTCTACCGATAGCAAAAGGCAACAACAAGCATACATAACCAAAGCTTTTATTCTCTCATATTCTAGATGGATCATTACTTTTCTTGTTGAAAAGCAAGAAGGGTAGCCAGTTCATCCATGCTCACAACACCATCTCCATTCTTGTCAGCTGCTTTGAACAGCTCCTCTTTCTATTGAAAAAGAATTGTATTGTTGAAACAGTAAAACTTGTATATACAAAACTAAACATTATATTGTAAAAAGTCATTTTAGGATTGACAAGGCAAAGATTCATTGTGAACAAAAAAAGCCAATTCATTTGAACCTTAAAGCTCCAGACCTTCTGTAGTGAAAATTTGGACTTTGTTATGAACAAAAAAGCCAATTTCCATTGTCCAAATTCAAGATTCTAACATTCATATATTATTAGTTTATATAAGCCATAATATCCGAAATTAGAAGACAAAAAAATTCTGAATCGAAGTCCAAATCCAGGTATCAAGCAAACTCATGATAATTTAGCAAGAAAATAATCCAAAACAAGAAAGTAACAACACAGTATGATGTGCAAAATAGCTACTCAAGTTTGAACCTTGCGGGTTGCTAATAGATTGCCAAAAGCATCAATGAGGTCAGAAAATTCAGAAAACGAAAGCATCCCATCTTCATTGTAGTCCTGCACAAACCATAACTTATCTGGTTGACATTAAATAATAGAGGGTACTGAATAAGATCAAAGATTTTAAATGTTCTTCTAGTGGTAGCAATTCGTGTAACATGTTGCAAATGTGTGTCAATATCAGAACAGTGTCATCAACAATCCATGGTGCAATTTTTGTTTAACACCAACACCCTAATGTAGAGGGATGAGACTATATATCATCACTTCTTGACTATATGTCTTTGATTTAATCTCACAATAAGCATGGGTTATCAGAAAGAAAAGGAAGATCAAACTTACCACGATGGATAAAATGCGTCTAACAAAGCCTTTTTCTGTTTCAATTGGATCCTGTTAGTTTTCACTTATAATTGTTAGAAAACTTTATCATACCCTGACAACAATAGAATTGTGTTGTATTTGTATACCATATACCTCTACAGAGCATGAAACGTAGATGTTGCCAACCACTTTTCCAGGGACTGATGGATCTAAAAGGTTGAATATTTCATCGTCAGAATCAGAATCCTGCACCATCATAACATTTATAATGGAAGTGTGTAAAACGAATAATACTGAAAGGAAGTCTAACATCTGTGATTTCTTAAAAAAAAAATTAGAGTTTCCTTACCTGGGTCAGAAATTCAAGCAGATCAATCTCACAGTATCCGACAAGAGTATTACTAGACAGTTTGTTGGTCTACATATGAAAAAAATAGTAAACTTAGATGCAGTGATGGGAGGCATGGGGCCAATGTTATAACATTAACAGTTCAGCAATTTTAGTTTGTATAATATATGCAGCTTTGTTTCTTTCTTTCACATAAAACAACAATCAACAATTAAAGCCTTGTCGTGCTACAAGGACCTGTCATGATTCATATCTAAAGATAGATCATTTAACTCAAAATCTTTTTCATTGGTTTTATTTATTGTTATCCTTGATCTTCTCTATTTCTAATTAACAACCTTCCTTATTGGTGCTTCTATGGACTTCTCCGCATATGTTCAAACCACCTATGATATTCTATCATCTTTTCTATAATAGGAGCTACCTGTAATTTTTTCCGACACTATTCCTATTTTTATCTTGTCTTGTATGACCCCTCATCCAACATAGCATTCTCACCTCGGTGACACTAATCTTATTCCCGTGGACATTCTACTGCCAAACATTCAGCTCTATACACACAACCTAGCAAGTCTTACAGTTGAATGGTAAAACTTTCCTTTAAACTTGAACGGTACTTTTTTATCAGAAATTACACCCAAAACACTCATCTGTTTCATCTATCCTACACTCCTACTTGGATCCTAGCACTAACACCACTTTCTATCTCATCGTATGATGGATCCAATTTACTGAAGCATGAGACATTATGATAAGGCATGTTCCCCGATTTTCACCTCTATGTTATTACTTTTGTGCCTCCCACCAAACTTACATTCCTTCCATGTAGTCCATTTTACTTCTACTTAAACAAAAACCGTGTGGTTCCAAAGCTTGAAATGCTGTAGAAACATAACCCGAAAAAGAAGCTGTCCAACTAAGGATTTCAAGCTTTATTTTATGTTATTAGAAAGCCATTAATTCATTTTTGCGTCACAAAGTGATTTCTCATTCTCCCTCCCAATCCCCATCACAACCCCCACCCCAAAGAAAAACGTAATGCATAAGCAATGAAAAGGTAAGGGCTTGTTTCCTTTATGAAAACCTTTCCTATTTTTAATTTTTAAAATTTGTGTTAATGTTATTTGCTAATAACAAGGAAATAAGAAAAACAGTGAAAATGCCAAAATAATTGTTTTCATTATTTTCAGAAATGCACTATCTTAAACTAACATTTCATCTCCTCTCTATCACAATGGTTTGTTTTAAGTGCCTCAAATCATCTTATTAGCAGGTTAAAATGAAACACATTTTAAAAAATGAAAACAAAAAATGTTTTCACAAAGTAAACAGACCCTAAATGTTCTTAATTCTTATAGCACACCTCAAAGACAGAAATTCTTGCAATGTGAGGCCCGTTATGTTCCAACAGAAGTTTCTTTTCCTGCAGAAGAAAATATCAGTCACACAAAATAAATATCAAATACTGTCTTATTAAGTAGATCATCCGCTCATAAATGATAGGAAAAAAAAAAGAAGAAGAAAGAATAGCTAAGAAAATCAAATGATATGGAGAAAAACTAAAGTAGAGTGGTGAATAAATGACCCCGTGTAACATTAGGATTTAAGACATGTATTCCATACTCAAGAGCTGCGATCTATGTTCATGTGTTACAATTTGTTATGTGTTACAATTTTGTTGCACAAGACTCAAATTTGTTTATGGAAGGAAGGAAGTATTAGTACGCAGAAATTGTTTATGGATGTTATATCCTAACCGGAACAATTTACCTATCTCACGGCCGAACTTCAAATTATCATAATCCGCCTTAGGAATCCGAGGGTTAAAGACCAAAAAACTACACCAACATTTTGAAGAAGCAAAACAAACTATCTATGAATGTAACTAACACTACACTAAAAGAATATGTGATAGTTTAAATAAGATTACTCACGGAATTCCAAAGCGGTTTATCAGTACTGCACCACCAAGAATTAAAAAAAAAAAAAAAAAAAATCAATACACGAATTAAGGAAACATATGAATGAAGCAAAATGATGACGATGATTGAGGGATATTAACTGTTGAGAGGACTTTGTACGGAAAGTTTGTTCTCCGAGTGAAATGCAAGCAATCCATTTGTCCTTGAACTGCATCTCCGCCTACAAAACACCACCAAAAAATATGAAAACTAATTAGTAATTAAATAATGAGAAAGCAAAAAGCAGAGTAAGAGAGAGATGAATTACGCACGCGGAGGAGGGTGAAGAGAGCGATTCCAGTGAAGGTATCGGCGGAGAGTAGTTTGTGAGTGGAGGAAGAAGAGGATTTACTACTATTGCGGTGAAAGTGAAGACGGTGTTTGAAGCGAGCAAGACGAGATCCTTTCCGTTTTGACTCTGATGAGAATTTGGAGTGTTCGTGACCCATCCTTTCCGTTCTGATTCTGAAGATGATGATCACAATTTCACATTCTTTGCTTTCAGTTATTGGTATAGTTGCAGATTGCAATGCTGACTAGGATTGATTCTTTGATTAAATTGAATTTAGTATTACTACTTTAGATAATTATATGCCATCCAACTAATAATAAAATATACTATTTGCAAATTGCCAAAGATATTTGTAATACTGTGGTATTCCCTAGTAATACGTACTAATTTCACTATGAAATCAAATCAAATCAAATCAAATACTAGTTGCTGTTTGATGAATGTTATGGCCAACATATTTGTTGCCTCCTTGGCTATTGTGACTTTAGTCTCACTAACTTAATATTCAAATTAATTTTTAATTCATTCAAATGTTTCTCATTGTGCACAATTGTCGTTAAGTTTAATGCGTGAAGAAATGAATAGAATATGATTTGTCACTTTTTCGAAGGTAACCAATAAACCAAACCCATTCTTGGACTTTCTGATATGTTCTTAACCTAATTGTACACCTAATTTTGTCATTTAATTAGAATGCCGTTGATCATTATCTTATATATATGTTCTAGAATATATACAAAAAGGAAAGGGCACTAATAATTCACAAGTAATTAAGCAATATCATGGATTATGGTGTGTGACAAACACTTACTCCCTCTGTAACAAATAATATAGTAAAAGTAATATTTGATGTATATGATAAAAATTTAATTTAGATGTATTAATTTTTCAATTATTATTTATATTTGTACCGGTGCTTGAAAAGCAATTGAGTGGTTGCATCACACATGACTTCATGTACTATTAAACTTACTTTTATTGGTTTTGATTTAATTTTGGATGATGAGGAGGAAGAGGAATTAGTAGAATTATGTGATAGACGAAATTCATGCATGATCCAATTGGTTTTGATACCAACAGAATCTGATTCTCCCATATGGAAGACAAAATGTTTCTTGATGCCAATTCTCTTGTTTTTGGTGCTACAAATCACTGGCTCTTCAATTCCTGTTGGCTTCCAATAACCATTGTGAGTAACTCTAGTATTTTGTGTACTCCTTCTGCTATAGTAATACCATTTGTTTCCCTCAGTCAAAGCTCTACCATGAAGTTGCCATGGATCATATGAGTAAAGGTGAAGATCAGGAATGACATCAGGGTGAAAAGGTAAGAGTGGTGTTTTTTTTCTGTGAAGGAAATGAAGTACAAGCTCTTCATCTGTTGGATAAAAACGAAACCCGGGTGGAAGGTTCACATTGTTAATACTGTTATTATCCATTACTTGAAAAAATTAACAAACAGATAAAGGTGAGTAAGAAGATGAATTCATTGTGTTTGAAAATAAGGTATTTATAGTGCAAACAAAGTATAGCAATATATTAAAAATGACATGAGGCAGAGTCTAAGTGTCAAACGTGAAGCATGATTAAGATGAATCAAATATATAAAACATTACATCTCATCAAATATGCATAATATTATATTAATTATTGGTAGATCAATCAGCACTATAGTGTGTGTGTGTGTACACCAAACAAGTAACAAGCCGGCTCATAACGGAACGTGATGACTAGATACTTACTTGCTCATCACACTTGATGGTGGTATCATCCAATTCCAACCTACCTCTGTTGTTATCAACTTTTGATGTGTTAATATGGGTTTGGTCTTAGAGCAATATTTGAAATGGGGTCACCCACTCTTGGAGTATATATCTACAACTACATATGCTTCATTATCACCAACTGTTATTTTATTGTACCTTTTTTTAGATTGGACTTAAATACAACTAAGAACTTTTTAATTTGGTTAGCTCCCAACCCATATGCGCTCTACCTAAACTAAATATAGTAGTAGCTTTCTAATAATCAATCAATGAGGAGAGGGGGAACTGCACATACATCCCATTTCCACACTTTATTGTTATGGTTATGAGCACACCCACTTTTTAGATTTGTACCACATCTACCAAATCATTTATAAAAATAACATTAACTTTATTCAATTACTAGTTAATTTAAATCATAATAAAAATATAGTTAATTTATTATACGATGAAAAAATAATCTAACGCGTCACAAATTATTTATTGTCTTTAATATTTTTTCTTCTTCTTTCATTAGAGAGATGGTTTAAGATTATTTCTAGTCTAAAATCATCTTTTCACTCTTTTTTTTACTCTACATTTAGTTAAATAAGTAGTTTTCTCACACACACATATATATATATATATAGTCTTTTTCTTGTTTTATTTTTTGTGATTTTATGGTTCAAGTGCGCCGTTATTTTGTTTTTCGTCTGAGTGCAAAACATTTTAATTTTCTATCTAGTTGTAGTCATTTGATTTAGATTAACAAATCAACTTTGATCGAATATAGATGCAATTAATGACTTTGACATCATCAACATTACATCTCTAGAAATATAGATATTTCAAACACTTAAATTTTATCATATTTGTAAGTTTGGCCACATTTATAGACATTTTATCGTTTTATGATATTACCATGAATAATGTTAGTTTGGTCGCATCTTTACCTTTTTTTTTATTTTAACGATTTTGAATTGTATCATTCTCGATCAATGTAATTTTATCAATTTGAGTAAATGAATATCATTTTTAGTTAACAAAAACTATATGATTAACCACAATTTAATGAATTTACTATATTATCTCAATTAACCACATTTATATACGAGATTAATCAAATGTCATAAGTATAAAAAAAAAAAATATGTAAAATATTTTTGTTTAAATTTAAAAGTTGTTTGTACATAATAAACAAATATAATATAGATGAAATATAAAATTATTTAGAGTTGTAATATACACTTTTTAGTGGAGTCAAGTGTGGTGGTCCACACTCTTATTTCCTCTAACGGAGGGATAAGGACTTGTTGGACTTCGGTGCAAAATATTGCTTGAATATTTATTGCTCATGGACCGGGAAGACGTGTGATTTATTAAAGTTTATTCGAGATTCTACTCTTCGGCTTTCTTTAATTTTGGCCCTCTTTTTCATCCAAATAGAACAACCGAAACCAAAAACATTAGATAAATGTTTTCTCGACTCTAACTATTTGGTTAAATATACTACAAGTTAATCAACACTTTGAGTAATCATGATTCTAAAAGACATATTTGACTGAATTTTACTTAAATTAGAATTATTTCTTCCATCAAATTTTTCTAAGACAAACTTCACAACAAAACTTAACATACATACTGAGATTGTGCACTATGTAGATATCTAGGAAATAGAGGTGAGCCATAAATGACGTCAGAACCTTGCCAAAACAACATTTCTACAATATAATTCTTTATTTCTAATATGGAAGATCATACAAAGTTGCAACTACATAGCATATTAAGAATTCTATTTCACTGGACCAAACCAAAAGCTTTGATGCCAAATTTTAGGAAAAATAAACTAAGAAATTTAAATAACAATCACCACACAAGAAAAATAATGTGGAAACTCCACACCCGAAGGAAAAACCACGATCGTTGTCTCATGACAACTAGAAAACAATACTATGTGAAAATTGTTATAACACATAGACTTCTCTCAAACTTTCCATGATACCCACCAACACTCTCCAAAATAGATATTTAAATTACATATTACAACACTTTAATACAAAGATAAAAGAGAAAATAAATTAATCAAATATAATCTTAAAATATTTTTAACTATTACGAATTATAATAAAAAATAATAGTGATATATATAAGTTTGAACTTTCTCTCCTTTTACGATTTCAAACAATGTGAAATTTTTTCAAATGTTCGATTTTAACCAAACCTAACAAAAACAAAGAGTAGTTAATAGGGGTGAAGAGTGGTTGAATTTTGATGGTAGCCTTGAATAAGTTGCTACAATTTTATACTTAATAATATATGTTAGTTCTCTCAAATAAATATATTTGTTAAAAACTAGTAGAAATATGAAAGTTTAAAAAAATTATTTGATTGATAAATTTATTCCTTTTGCTTTCACACTTCTAGTTTCTTTAGTAACTAAAGGCCAATAGTAAAAATTATTAAGACAAGACTCAAAAATAAAATAAACGACATTTTTCTTATAAATAACTAAATTGTTTACCTTGAAAAAAACATTGATAGTCTATTAAGTATAGTTTAATCTATTATATATATATTTAAAACAGACCCCCGAATGTCACGTCACCTTCAAATGCCACATATACAAATATTTTCCACATCAGTCAAAAAGCTGATGTGGACCTATCCTCCTTTCTCCCCCTCTTAATCATACTCCCAATACCTAATCTCCTTCAATCCTACTCTATTTTCATCTTTCTTCCACAATTTCTTTAATATCTTCAAAATCTATTTGATAATATTATTTTATAATAAATTTATAAATTATAAAATTATTTTACAATTATTTATAATTTATAAATTATTTTACAATTTGATAATAATTTATAATTTATATTATTATCAAATTATTTTATAAGTTATTTTATAATAAATTTATAAAATATTTTATAATATTATTAGTCATTTATCAATAGTAATAATTTATATTATTAATCATTAAATTCAATAAAAAAACCGACTAATCACTCCTAAATATCGACATAAATGCTATAAAAATTCAGGTAATTTATGTAATTCCCTCTCAACGAATGACAACAATTATTTAAATTAAAGATGACTAATATCATAAGATGAAGATTGGTTAAACTTATAGTTCTTGTACATATTATGATTATAACATGATAGTAAAATATATGTCCTAAACTAATTAAATTATTTGATTATTTTATATATATTTAAAAATATAAACAAAAAAAATATTATTTTATTAAATTATTATTTTTAAGTATTATTGCATTGTCAATATAATAGACATAATCCCAGCCAACCTTCTGGACCCGAGCCTGCAGGTCTGGACCCGAGCCTGTAGGTCTGGACCCGAGCCTGCTGGTCTGGACCCGAGCCTGCTGGTCTGGACCCGAGCCTGTAGGTCTGGACCCGAGCCTGCTGGT
>JBBPBS010001075.1:14218527-14241922 GCA_037974835.1 Cicer judaicum | reverse complement strand
TCAATAATTTTTTTTAACAACAACTTCTTATGCTCACAATTAAAATATCATACTAATAAAACAAATAAATTTATACTACGCTACAATATAATTCAATATTAAAATTTTTTTAAAATAAAAAATATTAAATAGTCAATCATATTTTTAAATTTTTACATCTTATTTTTGGGTTTGTATTTTATATTTTATTTCATCAAATAAATGCAAGTACTATTATATGTTGAAAAATAAATTAACAATCACAATACAATGAGTCAAACAATCATCCTATATAATAAATTATCATAAGAATTTTATAAAATATTTTAAAAATTAAATTAGATAATTGTGATAAACATAATTTTGTCTCATTTTAATTTTCCTAATCATATTCAATTATTACAAATCAATTAAGTAATATTATAAGATAACTATATTTATAATACATAAAATATTATTTATAAAACTTATAAAAATAATTAATTAATATCTATGCAGTGCGCGGACCATAATCTAGTTTTATTTAATTTGAGCGACTTTAATTTATATTTTATATAAGTAAAATTATTTTATTTCAGATGGTGGTTGAAAGTGATCCTAAATATAAATATGTCTCTTTACTATGTTATACTATACTTTCATTTTATTACCTGTCCACTTGCTTCAAAAAAGATTGCAATAAATCTCGATCACACTCACATTCACGTCAAACTTGTTAATCTAAGATGGATTTACTAGCTGATGGAACCTAAAAGAAGCCACATGCTCTTTTGATTCCATTTCCAACACAAGGTCACATAAATCCATTTCTCAAACTAGCTAAGATTCTTCACACCAAAGGCTTCTACATAACATTTGTTAACACTGAATTCAACCACAAACGTTTGTTCAAATCCATAGGTCCTAATGCTCTCAATGGTTTTCAAGATTTCCAATTTGAGACCATTCCAGATGGTCTTCCTCATACAAACATGGATGCAACTCAAAGCATTCCTTCTCTTGGTGATTCTACAAGAAAAAACTCTTTGGCACCATTTTGCAACCTCATCTCAAAACTCAATGATTCTAATTGTGCTCCGCCAGTTAGTTGCATCATCTCAGATGGTATCATGTCTTTCACAGTTAAAGCTTCTCAGCAATTTGGTTTGCCTAATGTTCTCTTTTGGACTCACAGTGCTTGTGGTTTCATGGATAGAGGCCTAACACCACTTAAAGGTAGATACTTCACACCTATATAATGTTTATTACTCTAATTTGATTCATGCAAATGCTAATATACTTAATTTTATTATTATTATTATTAGAGTAAATGACCATTGTAGTCTTTGAATATGTGAGATGATGTCACTATAATCCTTGAATGTATTAAAATTACAAAACCATCCTCAAATGTGTATTTTGTTAGTCACTTTAGTACTTGAATGTGTCTTTTGTCGAGTGTGGATTCCTTACAGTAGTTGCATGATGCAATGGTTGTGGAGAGCGTTAGATCTGAAAGGGATCCAAGTTCGTCTTTGATTAGTTAGTTTGGTCTTCCAATGTGTTTTTTGTTAGTCATTTTAGTCTACAAAATTACTAATGGGAAGACACACTCAAGGTTGATTTGTAATTTCGATTCTTTATGGGACTATAGTGACATTGTCTCACATGTTTAGAGACCAGAACGACTATTTACTCTTTATATTACTGCTATGAATTTATGATCTTAATTTTCAGATGCAAGTTATCTGACAAATGGACATTTAGACACTATCATAGACTGGATCCCTGGCATGAAGAATATTACTTTAAGAGACCTTCCTGGGATATATCATACAATAGATCCAAATGATTTACTTTTGAATTTTGTAGTAGAACAAATTGAAGTAGCTTCAAAAGCTTCTGCTATTATTCTGCCAACTTTTGATGCCTTGGAGTCTGATGTGTTGAATGCACTCTCCACAATGTTTCCTAAACTCTACTCAATAGGTCCACTTGAGTTTTTCCTTGATCAAATTTCAGATAACAGATTTGAATCTTTTCAATGTAATTTGTGGAAAGAAGACTTTGAGTGTCTAAAATGGCTTGATTCACAGGAACCAAATTCTGTTCTTTATGTGAATTTTGGTAGTGTTATAGTAATGAGATATAATCAGCTAGTTGAACTAGCTTGGGGACTAGCAAATAGCAAGAAAAAATTCTTGTGGGTGATTAGGCCTGAATTAGTTGAGGGGGAAACCTTATTTGTGTCTCAAGAAATTGTTGAAGAAGTTAAAGATAGAGGACTAATGGTTAGTTGGTGTCCTCAAGAGAAAGTTCTAAAGCACAAAGCAGTGGCAGGGTTTTTGAGTCATTGTGGTTGGAATTCAACAATTGAAAGTATAATCAATGGTGTGCCTATGATAGGTTGTCCAATTTTCAATGACCAAATTCTGAACTGCAAGTATATTTGTAGTGAATGGAATTTTGGCATGAAAATGGATAGTGAGAATGTAACAAGAGATGAGGTGGAGAAGCTTGTGGTAGAGTTAATGGATGGTGAAAAGGGTAAGGAGATGAAGAATAAAGCAATTGAGTGGAAGAAAATGGCTGAAGAAGCAACCAACATTAATGGTTCATCATCTTTGAATTTGGATAAACTGGTAAGTGAAGTGCTGCTATTCAAGAGTTTAGACTAAAAGAGACATTGCTGGTTCATTCATTCTAGATATATTGTTGTAAAGCAAATCTTCTGAGGATGGTTTGATGTATTACTATTTCCAAATCTTGTAAACGTTGGATTCAACATTATCTTTCTCATTATTCATGTTGTATCTAGCTTGGATCATTGTTTGAATGCTCTACTTGTTTTGTTTTGCCAAATTATTCTAATAATTGTCTTATGGTCATATCTTCAACAATAGATTCAAGATTAGTCAATTCTATGTGGTTAATGAATTTCAATTAAAATCAAATGGATTAGAAATACCTAAATGAATTCTGACCGGAACAATCCTCGACCGATAAAAAAGATTAGTTGATTCTTGGCTTTTTCCTCAAACATACTAAAAAAAATCCAATAAATTTGCACTCGAAAATAAATACAAATCCATAAGTTGAATCAAAGATGTTTATTTCAAACAATCAAAAATAGATGTGATATCGGAGAAGAAAAGGAATAAGACCTTTACTACTATCTCAAATCAAATGAATGTTTACTTAATAATTTTCTATACATGCCTATGCTTGTAAAGTGAAGAAATGAAGTTTTCAATATATTGATTATGGAGGTCCTTGTTACTATATTTCTTCCCCATCTCATTAGCATTCTTCCTATAAGCACTTCCCTCTTCATCCATCATAGCAAATCTCAATGCCTTAGCAACTGAGTTCCTTGTAAATGACCCATCTTGCTCATTCCTCACTATCTCAATTCCCACTTTCTTCTCTTGCATCACTCTTGAATATAAAGCTTGGTCTAACAAAAAAGGCAACATAACAAGAACATGTCCAAAATAGAGACTTTCTATCATTGAACCAGAACCACAATGAGTCAAACAACCACCAACTGAACCATGAGCTAAGATCTTAGGTTGTGGTGCCCAATTTTTCCAAACTAACCCATGATCTTTTGTCCTATGTTCAAATCCATTTGGCAACTCAATTGATCCATTCTTAACATCCCTCAGAACCCAAAAAAATGGCAACCCAGAAAGCTCAATTCCAAGAGCCAATTCATTGATGTTTTCTTGGCTTAGTTTCACCTCAGCACCAAATGCAATGTACACAACAGATGACCCTTTTTGTGTATCCAACCATTCTTTGATTTGAATCCAATCAGGACTATTGTCAACTTCATCAAAATCACTTATTTGCATTGATGGTGGAAGCAATCCAACAGGAATAACAGGCTTATTGTAAAACTCACCAAGAAAATCTAACCACTCAGGTTCAAGATCTCTTGAGCTTCTAATAACAAACATGTCACAACCCGAATTCGCTTTGTTGAGATCAAAAACAGGTGAAGCTCCTGTCTCATTAACTTTAACATCTTCAAGCAATTTTTTCACCTCATAAGGTCTTAAACCAATCTTGGTAGGAAAAGGAATCCACTTTGGTGGACCATAGTAATCTTCATCATTTTTTCTAATGGATTCAACATCACCAAGTTGTTGTTTTGGTGTATCAAAGAAGCATATGCTCCATGCAGGACAAGGACTAAAATAAGCACATGATATATTCATGCTTCTAGCTATCTGTGGTAACCAACATGCTGCAAAATCAAAGAAAACCCAATCAGGATTTGAATTTTTGAGTACATCAGATACAGATTGTTGAAGAGAATCATAGGCTTGTTTAAGGTAATAGAGTTTGTTGGAAGGAATGTCAGTAGTGGAATCTGCATTTTGTGGAAGATGGTTTGTGTCTATGTGAGATGATAAGGGAAGTTTGATTAGATGAATAAATTGAGATAAGGTTTGTGGGAGTTTAGGGAGACGGTTTATGATTGAAGGGGTTGATAGGAGTGTGACAAAGATACCATTTTGAGCAAGGATCTTGGAAACCTCGAAACATGGGTACATGTGACCCATGGCTAGCCATGGAAACATGACAACATGAAGAGGTTTGTTGTTTTTGTTATCCATGAATTAATGTTTGTTTTTTTCGGAGTTGTAATAAATTAATTAAGATGGTATATGTGTCTTATTGTTATAGGGAAGAGATAGAAATAGATGAAGAAGGTGAAGATGGAGAAGGAGAGAGAGAGAGAGAGAGAGATTGCTTGATTAACAAAAAAAGAAAGAAAAAGTGACATGTGAAACACGCAGCTACTAATTTATTCCGCTAAATATGCCTTTGCCAATTGTTGCAAATTATGACCTGTTCTGTCGCTCTTTTATCTATCTGCAAAAAACAAAAATAAGAAGTAAGTAGTATCTGTTAAATGAGTGTATTTGGATTTGTATCACATTTTATTTTATTATTAATATATTTGAATATGTTAAAAATCATATAATTAAATTAGTAAAGGTTTGTAAATTTATAATTAACATAAGTTTTAAAATATAATACTAATAATGATAATAAAATTATTATTTATATTAATTTAAGTAGGTCAATTTGACAGTCTTAAATAACTTTCTTGTATAGTATGTAGTTTTATATTTTTAGTTAAATGGAGTTTTAAAATAACTTGCTCTTTGTTAAATTTGAAAAAATATATCATAGATCTATAGTAAATTGTCTTACAATTCACCTTATTTTCAACTCAAATAATAATTTTAGGGAGAATAAAACAAGTTGGTTCGTTTAGTTTAGTCTGTCAAAAATAGAGTAGAGCGAACTAATTTAAGTGGTTGAGTCGAAATTTTATTCTCTTTCGTTTTGTGGTGGATTTGCGGGTCGGCCCGACATTTTTTTTTATTTCACAAAAATTAATTGTCACAATATATTTAATGTATTGTAATTATTTTTTTGTTTACGTTGATGATATTAAAAAAAATACACATTTTAATATTTTAAGTAATAAATATTTATTTTATGTATATTTTTTTATAATAAATTATGATTAGTATATTCAACTAATTAAAGTAATAACCTTTAATGTGATGAGATGTTCCAACGCTATAGTATCATTGCCATATGTAGGTGCATCTTATGATTTTGATTGAATACACGAGACATAAATATCAACTAAATTAATTGAGAATCAATAACTTTTTTGGGGTTTGTTTATTTCAATAGTTGCTGGAGGATTAAGATTTATTGTAATCTATTTTTATTGAGTATTTGGAACCGCTTTTTTATATTTTACAATAAATAATGGACTGCAAGGTTCTCGTGGAAGATCAATGTGTTGTCGTGGTAATAAAATAACATTGTATTGAAACACAAAATAAAATAAATAAATAAATAAATAAAAATTAACGTTGCATAAATCCGAAATAATCCATGCTGGATGCGTGCCACACGAGGGATTCAAAAATATGTAAAACACACTGATAATTATAAATTGTGTATTTTTATACGGAGTTAGATACTATATCCATTTTTAATGTTAAAAAAATATCACTTTTTGCTTAGTTTGTTGTAGTAAGAACTAAGAAATCTGAGTAATATCTATGAATTCGTAAGTTTAAACCTCGTTGCCTCTATTGTAAAAAAAACAAAAAAATAACATCAATCTTTTAAGTAACAACTAGTTTAGTCTTAGGTAAGTGATGAGTAATTTATTAAAAATAAAAATAAACAATACACTTGATTAATTTTGAGACTATATATTATATCTTCAACTCTTGCATTCTACTCCTAACTCTTCCTGCTTCCATCTTCCAAACAAATCCAAGTCCTCATGGGTTCAATTGGTAATGAAAACAACAACAACAACAACAACATTGAACACAAACCTCTTCATGTTGTAATGCTCCCATGGCTAGCTATGGGACACATATACCCTTACTTTGAGGTTGCCAAGATTCTTGCTCAAAAGGGTCACACAGTTACCTTAATTAACAGTCCCAAAAACATTGATCATATTCCCAAAACACCCAAAACCCTTCAACCATTCATCAAACTAGTCAAATTACCTTTACCACAAATAGAGAATCTCCCACAAGGTGTAGAAAGCACCATGGATATCACTTCACACAACATGAACCGTTATCTTAAACTAGCTTATGAAGGTCTTCAACATGATGTCACTGAGATTCTCAAAACTTCAAAACCTGATTGGGTTTTCTATGATTTTGCATCTGGTTGGTTAGCACCAATAGCTAAAAGCCTCAACATTTCTTGTGCACATTACAACATAACACCAGCTTGGAACAAATGTTTCTTTGATCCACCTAAGGATCAAGTTAAGTCAAGTTTCAAACTTGAAGACATGTGTGGTCCACCAAAGTTTGTTCCTTTTGAAACAACTATTCATCTTAAGCCTTATGAGATTATTAGAGCATTCACAGCTCTTAAAGATGAATCAGGAGGAATGGCTGGTTTTGATCTTAACAAAGCTTATTCAAGTTGTGATCTTTTTCTTTTGAGAACTTCTAGAGAACTTGAAGGTGAATGGTTAGATTATATCTCGAATCGTTATGAAGTTCCTGTTGTTCCAGTTGGGTTGCTTCCACCATCTATGCAGATAAGAGATGATGAAGAGGAAGAAAATGATCCTGATTGGGTGAAAATCAAGGATTGGTTGGATACAAGAGAATCATCATCTGTTGTTTACATTGGATTTGGGAGTGAGTTGAAGTTGAGTCAGCAAGATTTAACTGAGTTAGCTTATGGAATTGAGCTTTCTGGATTACCTTTCTTTTGGGCTTTGAAGAATCTGAAAGAGGGTACACTTGAGTTACCTGAGGGTTTTGAGGACAGAACTAAGGAACGTGGAATTGTTTGGAAAACATGGGCACCTCAGCTTAAGATCTTAGCTCATGGAGCAATTGGAGGGTGTATGAGTCATTGTGGTTCAGGTTCTGTCATTGAGAAGCTTCATTTTGGACATGTTCTTGTGACACTGCCTTATTTGCTTGACCAATGTTTGTTTTCAAGAGTATTAGTTGAAAAGGAAGTGGCTATTGAGGTGCCAAGGAGTGAACAAGATGGGTCCTTTACTAGGGACTCTGTAGCACACACATTGAGGCTGGCAATAGTGGATGAAGAGGGAAGTGCTTATAGAAACAATGCTAAAGAGATGGGAAAGGTTTTCAGTTCAAAAGATCTTCATAATCATTATGTTGATGATTTGATTGCTGCTCTTCATAAGTATAGAGTTCCTTCCAATTCCATCAACTAAGCAGACTAATTTCATTTCATATGTTTCCGATTTTAATGTGATTGTTGTTTGTTTTACAATAAAAGGTTATTTGGGTTGCTTCCTACTTTTATATTTTGTAACAAAAAGGTTAATCGGCCATATCTATATATATGATATGTGAATTGGCACCTTTTGCAAAATATGTATCTCTATTCTCCACAGTCATTTCTCTCGTAATTCCTATATTGGTAGAAATGGCCTGAAAGGACTGCATTTGCATATCTCAAACATGACAGCAGAATGTGGCATGAAATTTTTTACTCACTTAATCAAATCATACATAAAATGAGTTTATAGTAGAAATTATATTTTGATTTCAAATTTGTGATTTGCATATAATGTTACAATTACCTCAAACTTATTTATGGTTTCCTTCAAAAATTCTTTTCGAAGGAAACCAATGAAGAAATTGGAAATAAAATCTCAATGTAGAGGATTTGAAGACTTGTTTCAAATCATCACACTCAATGGATACTTCAAGTTTCCAACATGAAGCACGTGCTCCCCTAAGGGAACTTTTCTTTTGCCAACTTCATCGACCACACTCAAATCCTTGCAAACATCTACCTTGAACTTAACTAGTGCTTCTGATTTTCCTGCCAATTGCACTTTCTCAAAACCCAACAAGTGTTTTTGAGGTGCATTGTGCACATTAGGAGGAGAAAAGAACAACAATACTGTATGGCTACTACTCATTTTTCCCATGTTCTTGGCACTAAGGTGAATATCAAATGCCAATTTTTGACAATGCTCGTCGGCAACATCAAGTGACTTGCATTCCAAGGAACGACATTCGTGATCCTCTGCTAGAGGAACAGACACCAACTGAGGTGCTTTAACTATTTTGTGTTCGACGGTGCCGAAGCTCATTCCATCTCCAAATGAGAAAACAGTATCTCCTTTATAAAATCTGTAAGTTCTACCAGGGTAACCAGTAGCAGGATCAGCCCTCATGTTCATGATTGTCATTGGTACCTTTTCTACATATGATTGTGGATACCATGTCATGGGTAGCCTTCCACCTGCATCACAAAATCATCCACCAATGTCAACGTGGTAAAAAATATCCATGATTTGGATCGCGACATCAAGGTTTTTTATGTCTCCTTGATCACAGTGATTGCAAATAAAGTCGTATCAGTGGCATTTGACTGCGATTCTCCAAAAAAGTAGGGATTATAACGCAACCGCAACAACAATTTAAAACATTGTGGAAAACTTTGTATGACTTACTAGGATTATAGAAGCCAAAAATCACATCAGCTATGGCAGCTCCACCAGCTTCGCCAGGGTAGCCAACCCACAAAATGCTTGTTATTTTATCATTAGTTTTGGCAAAGGAAACATCCATGCCTCCTCCAGACATTATGACAAGAATCACAGGCCCTTTGGATACATTTGCAATTTCAGTCACTAGCTGTTGCTGCTGTCCTGGAAGTAGAATGTTAACTCTGTCAAGACTTTCTGCCTCTATAGCTAGATTTGCACCTACCACAATAACGGTTGCATCTGCAGAGGCTGCAATCTTTGTGGCGTCATCTATCTCGGCATTGGCGCATTGCACATCAGGACAGCCAGGAGCATAACTCGTAGGAACCAAGGCTGTTAGACCTTGCAAGGGTGATGTATATTTGCAAGGGATGCCTGCAAAATTTCAGAAACTTGTCAAATGTAATGTCAAAAACAAGTTAATGATAACAAGTCTTCAAATTTAATAACAAGCCATTTAATCAATTTTCTTTTCAGTTAGTATGTTTTGTGTTTCTAGATAGATATAATGGATGCATCAACCAAATTTAGCCTAGTTCCTATCTTTATATTATATCCATATGGCTAAGTCATATGCTCATAGTTTACTGATAAGTGGTCAGTTTGCTCGAGCTAACAAGTAGTATTTAAACACATGTTGTAATTAGAACTGTGGTATTTAAACACAAGTTGTAAACTATAACCCTAAGCTTGAATAATAGAAAGTAGCTGCAACCACTCTTCAATCAGAGGCGTTGACACAATTAGCCAAACCCTGTAATCAAACCTTATGTGTTCTTTGGTCGTGTTTTTTGTATCTGTTTCTTTTGAAGCAGAGTGTTGTTGTTCAAAACATTTTGAAAATTGCAGAAGTAGGAAATTTGGATACCTTCATAGTTTCCAATCATGACCCTTGTAGCATTAGCATTAGGTCCTATAACAGCCAATGATTTGATGGATTTGGGATTTAGAGGCAATGATCCAGGACTATTTTTAAGCAACACAATCCCTTGCCTTGCAGCTTCACGAGCTAGCTCCTGGTTATCTGAAGTGCACACATCCTTTGGACCAAGGTTTCCATAAGGTTGCTTGCTTGGATCACCATCAAAGAAACCAAGACGCATCAATGTCGCAAAATTGTTTGAGATGGCATTTTCAATGGATGATTCATCCACAAGTCCTTGATTCACTGCTCCTTCTGTATATTGGCCAAGATAATTTCCACAGTCCAAATCTAATCCTGTGAAATCAAAAGTTACATACAGCAAAGATAAGTAAACAGTCTTGTATAATTTGCAACAATGAATTTTATAATTCACTATCACAGTTATTAATTTCCATTGGAATATGTAAGTACAAATTTGATAGAGTGATCAGATATTTTGGTCCCTAAATGTATGAGGTGTGTCACTATAGTCCCTGAATATTTCAAAATTACAAAAACATTCTTGAGTGTAGCTTATGTTAATAGTTTGATAAATTGACTAATAGAAGACACATTCGAGGACCAAATTGAGTTATGATATACAAATTTGAGGATGCTTTTGTGATTTTGATTAGTTCAAGGACTATAGTGACACCGCCTGACATATTCAAGTACCAAATTGACTATTTACTCAGTACAAATTCTCATATCTTGTTACCTGACAGTATGGTTTTGGCTGCAGCTTCTTCAGGAGTCTTGGTATAATGCTGATTTTTGAAAAGCACTTCTACTGAGTCACAGTCAGAAACAATATATCCATTTAATTTCCATTTGCCTCTGATAACTCCTTTAAGGAGGTCAGGGTCTGCACATGTTGGTATTCCATTAACTTGGTTATAGGAACACATGACACTGGCAACATTTCCATCAATCACACAACTCTTAAATGGAGGTTGAAATGTGTCATCCAAATCTTGTTGAGTCACCTAACAAAATCAACAAATAAAAGGGGTAACAAAATATAATTCCGCATTCACCATAACCTTGAAACTCAAAACTGAAACTGGTTTTTTGGGAGATTACCACAGAATTGAAGGTGTAACGTTGAACACCTTTCCAATTATCCAAATCATAAGCTGTATAGTGTTTACAACAAGCAGCAACCTTAAGCTTGTTGGAGTCTCCATCATCAGTTTGTTGCAAACCTTTGACATATCCTGATGCATATTTGCTACTTAACAAAGGGTCTTCCCCTGGTGTTTCTTGTCCCCTTCCCCATCTTGGATCCCTGAATATGTTTATGTTTGGTGACCAATATGTTAAACCAGCCAATCCTACATTGTACATTGCTCTTGCTTCAGTTGAAACCACCTGAAATTAATTACCATAAATTAGCCCTTAACACCACCACTTGAAACCTTTTTTTTTTGTTTGTAGTTTAGTGTCTAAGCTTAAATTTAAATACTTGATAATTATCACAAAGTATATACTTCTGCAGCAAAATATAATGAAGTCTTGCCTTTTTTTATTAGTTACAGCAGTTAATAATTCACTTTTGCTTCAATATGCCAGCTGAAAATAATTATAATAATGTTAAATATCTTGATACAAATTCATCCATATTTTTTGTTCATTTACTATTGTATTTCTCAATTTAACATTTGTACCTAAAAGGCTTTCAGTTTTATGACAAAAGCAATAAAGAAAGGAGACTGAAAAAGATAAAGGATTTCATTTACTATTGTATTTCATCAAAAAAAACAACCACCATCTGCTTCCTTTTAAACTTTTAATCACTAATGCCTTCAAAACTATCTAACATTTACTCCCTCTTGCCTTATTTATAATAAAAAATGGATAAAAAATTTGATATATTTGATATAGTATTTATTTAAAAAACTATGTAAACTATTCATAGTGTATAAATAAAAAAATAATTAATATACAGTTAAAAATTTAAAAGAAATATTAAGGGACTATAAAATTATAAGGATGTTATATTGAGGCAAAGAGGGAGTAATAAGTACATGTTGTATCATAAAAGTAGGAACCTTGCTGCAAAAAATGCAGTATACACCATTACTTCTCAACCTCAAATTCTCACCTACTCCTACCACAAATGCCAACAACAAATCTCCTATCCTTGTTATTACAGGATACAATTATCATCATTAACCACCTACTATTAATACTCAAACCAACTCATTTAAGAACAACTAACTATCCTCTCTTCTACTCCATTTTTTTAAATCAGGATACAACTACCAAAATAATCCCACAATGTTAAGGACTTATGTTACTCTTTTAAATAACAATGTATTATTTCAGAATCAAACTAACAAAACTGCATTTTTCTTATTCAAAACCTCACCAAATTCTGAAAATTTCAGAAAGATATCTATCAACTCCAATGAATAAAATTAACAACTTTTTATGTCTTTTATTCATTAAAAGAGTGAATTGAACTCTACATAGTAAATACTTTACATATTTTATTAATCTCAATTGTCTGATCTCAAATTAATGGTAAAAATTATTTAATAAATGTGCAACATAAACCAATCGATCTCAAATCAATAATGGAGATATATTAACTATGTAGATGCATAGATTTTTAAATGAAGGGAATGCAGGTAAAAAATAAACAGCACCCTTTACCAATTTTTGAGGAGTCACTCCCAAGAAAGAAAAAAGAATACAAGAAGATTTCTTTATAGTTTATCCACTCTAAAATAAAATATAATAAAAACATATTTAAAACATTGATGTATTAATATACCAATTTTTCAATATCTTTTTTGACTATATTTCATTTCAGATGAAATATATTAGGAATGGCAACAAAAAAAAAATGAAGAGAAAACTCACACTTCCAATGGCTTGAAAGAGTGAAGTGTTGAAAGAAGCTGCAGTGAGAATAGGCATAGGAAAACTAGTGGCACCTGGAACCAAAGTTGAAAAATGTGTTCCAGGTCCAATATTGGAAATTCCATGAAGAGCTTCAGACCACCATTCATATTTTGGTATTCCAAGTCTACTCACTTCAACAGCAGAGTTTCCAAGGTTCCCTATTTTCTCTTTCAATGTTAACCTCTTCACCAAATCCAAAACCCTTTCTTTAACCGACAATGACTTATCACAGAATCCATAACCTGCTAAACTTGAATTCTTGGCAACATCGCAGGCAAAAACAGTTGATGTTTGGCCATAAACATGGTTACAATTCAACAAAAGTGTAGCATAGAAAATTGAGAAACAGAGGAAAACAGAGAAACTCTTTGGTTCTCTGTTTTCAGTATAAGCCATAACTGTAAATGTAACTTCTAAAAATTTCAAAAACACCAAAACAAACAAAAGGGTGTTTTACTATGTTTATTGTCTATGAAAAAATGAGTAATTTGTCATTTATGAACACTTTGTTTTTTTAGTGATTTGTGTGATGTGTGATTTGAGAAAAAAATGAAACTTGGAAACACCCTTTTGAATGCAATTGTTGTTTTTTTTGGCGGAGAGCCAAAACAACAAACAAAGAATCAATGTATCTTATTGCTTAGGAACCTTAACTTGGTTATTGGGTTGTTGTGTATTATATATATATATATTGCTTTGGCTATTGTATAGTGCGTGCAAGGTGGTTTTTTTTGTTTTTTTTTTTTATTTTACTGGTTAAAAACATTATTTTTTTTTACTATTTTGGGTGAATTTATATAATAAAATAAAGTCAACATTTGCCTGCTACGGTAAATCACGTGAAGATTCTGGCGGCAAGATGGTACTTTTTGTCATTTGGTTTTGTTTTGGGGGTTCAGTTAAAACAGATTGTGAAAAATGAAAACAGATTGCTAGAATATAAAACTATTGTACCAAAAAAAAAAGGGATCATAGAGCACTGAAAAATTGATGGCTAACATAATTGATAATTGCATGAAAAAGGGTTTATTTATATACAAAGGTAACTGTGAATCTTGTGAAGCTTAGCTGGGTGATACTATTTTCATATGTTACAACTTGGACCTAGGAAGCTTTTAGGCTGGATCAAATAAATGATTTTGGGGGGTGTCATTTTCATTAATAATAATAATAATAAAAGCCAATTGCACTTGTGTTGGATATTAATAAAGTAATTTAGTACCCTATACTATAAGTGTATGATAAATGAGGCAAATATTATGTGGTAGTATAAGGTAATAGGTAAGTAGTTTGTGAGTTTTGTTGTGTGTTAACTGTTTGGTCATAAAAATGCAATGTTTGATTGTTGGTTCATGTATAGTAATTGTAAATTGTGTCCTCAAAAAATTGATTGTGTTTTAAGGTGGACATGATAGATAAACCAACAGCATTAAGATTTATTAATGATAATTTATTTATGAATATAGAGCAAACATTAGACTCAATCTATAAGTTTTAGGACCAGTTACTTTAAAATAATAACTTTATTCGGTTGGTGGTTCAATTCTTGAAAACAAAGAGAAAATGATGGAAGAAGAGGATGAATGAAAATGTAGATGAGGAAAATATCTCATAATTGATTGTAGACGGCAATGATGTTGAGTGGACTAAAAATGAAAATAGTTTATTTATAGTTATGAGTAAAGAAAGAAAAAAAAATGGAATAAATAGAGAGAAGTGAGTGAGAATGGAGCGTGAGAGAGTGTGAGGGTGGAATCATAAAACCGTGAAATTGAAGTTTGAATGAGTCACACTCACTATGGCCTTCAATTTTGATTCAGCCACTCCCATTGCTCACTCAGATCCTCTCTGTAAAGTGTACACCCACTTGCCAATATATCCAACTTCACTATCACAAATTATTATAAATTTCAAAACTAAATATGCAATGCAAGTTAAGGGACTTTTAATATAAGAATGCCAAAATATTCAATTTTGATTATATATAAATTGTCATGATTAAAAATGTTAAATAATTCTTTCAAAAAAGTTACATAAGTTTTTTTTATTTTGACATTGATTAATCATAATTTAGTGAATAACTAATATTCATTTCTCTCATTCTCATTTGATAAGTTTCCGTATATGCACTTGTGAGTCATGTAATAATAAATAATAATAAGAATGAACCAATGTCAAGTTGTCTGCTAGGTAGGTTAATTAGGCAATATTAAAATCTGAAAATGAATAATTACTTTGAAGTATATATATATAATAATCAAGTTAGGACTCTGCTTTTTCGGTGATCCGGAAAGCAACATGATCTTGTTCTGCCTGCTAACAACTACAACTACTAATACTAACCTGCATGCTCAATTTAATCATTTTATTTATTGCCACAAATTCAAATTATAAGATTATATCAACTACTAGATGATAAGATTACATTTTGTTCATATGGACTATATGTAAATTCTAATATAACCATTATAATCACGTGTACGTGTTTACAAGTCATAAGAAAAATTGAGATATTATTGAATTTGATTTTTTATAAACTTTTTATTGAATTTATAGTATTGATTAAACGAGTCTTTCTAAAAATTTCATCACAACGAGATAAAAACATCAAAATCAAAACATATGTCACACTAAGACATGACAAAACAACATCAAACCAAATGATATATTTATCAACAAATTAAAAAAAAGAAAATTAAATATGTAAAAAAATGTTTATTTAAATAAAAAAGTTAAGAAAAATGAGTTGGAGGAATAATGTCAGAATAAAAAAATAATTTTAAAGAACTTATCTGATTAAGAAAAGGAAATGAGAGGGGAAAAAAACAACACGCAAACACCCTACAAAGCGAACAAAAGAGTGGTTACTATGTGGACAAACTCACAAACATCTTTCAGTCACTCATTATAGTTAGGTGATATTTGGTGTAATATCTTCTTATAATCCATTTAAAAAAAAAAATAGTAATGTTAATTATACGAATTTAAACTCCTTATTGACTTCTTAAAAAGTCATTCGAAGTCCATTAACTCATTAATTGAGTTCAGAATCATTTTCTTAGAGTAAACTTTAATTGTCATAATTAAAATAATTTGGGGGATTTAAATTCTCTCAAGTGAAAATTCTCCGGTGAGAAAAATTAAAAGAATTAATTCCCATAATTTGGGCCAAGTTTGCTAGCTATGGTCTATAGTTGGGTCCTTTTTTTTTTCCATCATTATCTCATAATAATGTGCTAATGAAGATATTCCCCAAAGTATAGTTGGGTCCTTTAATTTTAATATGCACGATTAATCTTGTCCTACAATTTAGTTGGCAGAGTCACAACGACATGATAATGAAATTATAACTACTAATTTTCCATAAATTGAAGGCAGAACCACCACGTCATATTTTTAGCTACCTTGTCATCATGTTCCAAATTTTGGATTAATCCGAATTAGTTGTATGTGATGTGATGTAATTTGATTCTTCTAATGAATCAGACAATTAATTAATCACCATGTTACTAATTACAAATATAATGACTATGATTGGTAATGAGACACCCTAAAAAGGTATTACTGCATAAAATATGGAAAAGGATTCAAAAAGAATAAACATATGGATGGACTCTAACGTATCTCGTGTTTGTGTGTTGCTCATTTATTCTTTTCTGGATACTTTTTTATGGGAATGCTTTTATGAGATAAGTAGGATATATTTTTCAATTCATCTCATCTATCTATTTCTTATTATAAAACGTTTAAAGTACTAAGACACATAACAAAGATTAAAAGGTTTCTCCTTTTCTATTTTCTAATTATATGATGATATGATAAGAAACTTTTAAAGTTGAAAAAAAAGAAGAAGAAAAAAGAAATTAGAAAACTTATAGAAAAAGACAATTTGATTAAAATTATATAATTTTATGGATATTTTGAAGTATTAATAATGTAGAAGATTAGATTGATAATTAATTTGTGGATCATTATAATGTATTAACAATTTCAACAATTAAATTAGATTGGATATTTACAAATTATTTTGTATGAAAACTAGAAAGGCACAAAAAATATTTGTGAGGAAAAACAAAAGACTCCGATGTACCAAGTAAATAGACAAATAAGTCATTAAAATTGTAAAGATCATATAAAATTATAATTTATTTTTTGAATTGAAAAATACATATTTTAAATTGTAAATTATCATTTAAAATAATATTTGTGTTAATTTTGATTCTTAGAGTCCTAACACATACATAGTGGTACGTTAATCTAAATATATCATATTATATATCGACTCGTTTGGAAAAGAATAATTTGTCTATAAAAATGATGTCATCTTATAAAATAATTTGTAAATACACTTATTATATTGGAGCAAAATTAGTAACAAATTAGTCTCTAAAATACTTAATTTTTTATATATAAATTAATATTTATTGTGATGTCATTTATTTGATATCGACATAAAAAATCACGTATCTAAATAATATGAGACGTTATAAGCTCAAATGTTAATAGTTCATATATATTTTAATTAATATTATATGATTTTAGAAATATATTTAATAAAAGGATGGGGTGTTGATAGTTGAGGATAGACTTCATATTTGGCCATGTGAAACATAAGATAGTTGCAATGATAAATGTATATATACTCCAATGGCGCTTTTTGCAGTAGTGATATCGATGTATCAGAAAATGATTGTGTTTCTCCATAAAATATACTATAAGGTTTGTTGGTTTGATGATGGTTTCTTCAGCTACATAACATCATTATTGCTACTTTAACAAAAGTTTCCAATATATACTACTAGTTAACAGTATTTAATTTGTGCATTTTATTTATGGTGGTATAAACTCACCCTTTTGGGCTTTTTGGTGCTGGTCTAGAAGAGGATATGTTCAGGAAAATTTGATTGTACAATTCCACTTTTGAAATAATTTATTTTGAGGCTAAATATATAATAAATATTACTCCTCTTTTACATTTGATATGACTATTACTACAAGTCTTAACATTTAGGTATATACTTAGGGGGTGGAAGCATTTGTGTTTGAGGATGAAACATCTTTCACTAGAAACACCATACTCATTTCCCAAGTAGCATGTCTCTCTGTGTGACAATGCAGCAACCACATACCTAATCTCATCAAATAATTCAAAATCTAGATCATATAAAAATTATAGCTTTTTCTTGTCAATAATAATAATAATAATAATAATAGTTTAAATAAATATTTTTTTGGTCAACAGATTAAATAAATACATAGGTGGGTCAGGTGAGAATCAAACTTTGAAATTTTTAAATTTATCCAAAATTTCGAAAGTTTCAGAGGATCCTGAAAAATAGCATTTCGAAACTTTGACATTTGTCAAAAAATTTAAAATTAATTAAATTTTATGGAAAATTAAATTTCAAAAGTTTTAAATATAACAAAACTTTCGAAAATATAAAAACCTAATTTTTTATTATTTTAAAAGTTTGTAATTTTTGAAAATGGGGTGAGAAATAAAGTGGTAATTTTTTTAATGATTTTATACAAAATAAAAATAAAATAAAATAATCTTTAAAAAAATTGGGATGGAAGATACAATTGAAGAGCTGCATCGTACAATTCTCCCAAAGTGATAATTAAAAGCCCAATTCTAAGCCCAAAACTTCGTTTTGTGTCAAGTTGTACCCAAATGTTATTTTCCAATTACTAGATGAATGTCTAAACACGTACTACATAGATGTTGGGAAGCCACATACCAATGCAATGTTATGTTGGGATCATATGATATTGTTAGGCCTTAAAATGTTTATAATTATTATTATAATAATCTTTTTGATTCTCTAATAAATTCAAAAGTTTCCCTTCTATACAAATTATGCTTTTCCTTTTAGAGAAAATATAATATACATTTTTTATGATAAATGTAATTGGTGAATTTTTTTATGCAATTAGTTGGATTGTTTTCTAGTATAATATTAAATTCCTTATAACACTCTTGCCTATCAAATTAATTAATTAAATTATACTTATTATTCAAACTTCATAGAAAGAAATTGAAAATTTTAAAAGAAAATGAAAATATTAATAGTTTTTTTTTTTATTATTAAAAAGGAGAGAGGATAATCTCCCTATCTAAGATAGAGAACATTTTAAACATCATTAAACACTTATAAAGATATTTATATTTGTTTCACTCCAATAATACTAACAAGAATCAAACTCGCAACATATCGAATTCAATATCTATTTTTTTACTACTAGGTAAAACTATTGGAGTTAATATATATATTATTTTCATTACACATTCTTCTATATCAAGAATATAGAACAAAACTAATTTCTACACATATCATGACATGAAGGTTATTTTTCCATTTTCTAAAAGTTTTATATCAAGAGTAATAAAATAAGGTTTGTAAAAAAAAAGTATAAGAACACGATAATGGCATAAAATAAAACGTTGACCATCTTTCTCTCAATTTTTAACGATATTTTTTAAAAAAAAGATAACAATTAATTTCTTGTAGAAGTTTTGTTTTCAAGCATAATGTTGATAATACTACTCACCCAACTTTAATTATAAGCAAAAGTACATACTTTCACATTCATTGAGTATGGTAGTTATGTTCATTTAATTTTTTTAGTTTCATATAATATATATATATATATAAAAAATTAATTATTATCATCTTCTCTCACAATATTAATGAATTAATGCAAAAATACTTTTGGAACAATACTATTAAATGTGGATAGATTAATTATGTTTGCTTATAGTTAAACCAATAAATATATGTACTTTTCTTACTTATAACTAAAAACGAATGAAATATTATTTATTTTAAAATATAAAAAATCAAGTTAAACACGTTCAAACATTTATAAAAATCTACACATAAAATAGTCACTCTTTCAATAACATCTTAGAAGATAAAATATTTTTCAAATGCTGTATCGAAAGTTACACTAGTGAAAACAACATTATATCAAAATAGTCTTAAATAAATTGACTTAAAAAGAATAATCTTAGATAAATTAGTTAATATTAACATTCACATTACAATTTCATATATGCGATAAAAAAAATAGTATTGGGAATAGACATTCACATTACAATTTCATATATGCGATAAAAAAAAATAGTATTGGGAATAACAGTCTAAGAGTGAATGGAATACATTAGTTCAATTCCAAAGTTTTCAAGAGTAATTAATGACATGTATTAAAAAGAGTGAATGGAAAATGTGTAGATAATTAAAAAGAGACAAGAGTAAATGACAAAATATGTTCATAATGTATAAAAGTGACAAGTAAAAAGAAGAAAAAAACATTGTTAAAAAATGACATGTATTAAAGAACAGAGAGAATGTTGATTAATTAATCACAAAGTAGAAATTAAAGATACATATAACAAATCATAATTATGTTAGTTAAGTTACAAAAAAAAAACTATTATATGTACAGTGCTTTTTAATTTAATTTTCCTTTAAAAAAATTATTTATTTTTTCAATCTATATTTTTACTCTTGTTTGAGAAATTTATTTTTTATTTATTTCAATTTTAGCATATGCAAAGTGGTTATAATAAAATTATATATTACTCTTAAACATAATTTATTCATGTATTGCACAAAGAATTTAAATTAGAGGTAGTTATTAATCCCAATTTAATAATAGTGTTGTAATTTTAAGTAATTTTCGAGAGACGAAAAAAATATACATTTTATCACTTGTTTTGTGTTTTTAAGAAAAAGATTGGATTAAAAATAAGTTTGCAAGTCAAAGTCCATACTAGCAAAATTTCGCAAGCTAAATTGAGTTAGCCAAACGAATTGTAAACATAACACCAACAAAAAGAAAATTCAGAGCAAATTGGCCAAACAATACTAAACTAGCTAAAGAAATTGAGACGATTTCTAGATCTAAGACATTTCTCTAGAGTGAAAAAATGCACAATTTGCCCAAAGAATTTCTAATCGTCCCGCAAATTACTCACTTATTGACTTACTTATTTGTCATGTAAAAGAAAAAATTAAAGACTTATCTTTTGATATCATTTTTGTGGCTATCATGAGTAGCTAAACACATTTTTGTTGAAACTATATGAAATGAATCATACTCTTTTGCATCTCTTTTAATCTTAAGTTATATTTATTGTAGTTATTCATAAATATCAATGTTTATCTTTGCTCTTAATATTTTTATGATTTGATGAATCATAAAATAATATTTGTTTTGATTTATTAATGAAAAATACTTTTTAGATCTTGATATAGGATGAACATCTATTGAATTTTAACTATATGAATGGATGTAAGTTTGATAGTCACAAATCGTCGATTATTTATGTGATCATCTTAACTAATCAGTTAAGGAATCATCATTTAGATCCGTTATTAAATAATTAATAATATGCGAAGCAATGATGATGATATCTTGTGTTAACATTAATAAATATAACTGATCATTATAATGCAATAGAAAGTGATTAATAAAAATATAATTATATCAAGTTTATTTTAATATTATTTTTATTTTTAAGCAAACGAAATTTTTCTCACTATGAATACTGTAACTTTTTATACTACGTTAATACCTTTATCAATATATTGACCAGTTAATAATATACTTTTTTTTTAATTAATTTTCTATAAATATACTCATAATTTATTCTACTATGCAACTTGCAAGATGAAAACTTAATGTTAAACAAGTTTACATACATACAAAATAATTTAAAGAATATTCATACATAAAATGAACATATTAAATATAGTAAGGGATGAAAGTAAACTGTATATATAAAATAAAAACAAAAGAAAGTAAGAACATTTTATCTTTCACCAAATTACTCTTTGAAGTTTGTGTGTTCATATTCATAATTTGTTGAATATCTATATTTTCATTTAATGTTGAACTCTTGTTGAAGGTTGACAGAGCAACGCAACAGAGCTATTGAATGAAACAAATAATGAGTAGCCAATAGAGCAAAGTGGTTTAATATTGTAATGTAGTGAATGTGAATGTGAATGTAACTGAACAAGCCATTTATATATTGGGTCAACAATTGAAGAAACCTTTTAAATGGGCCACATGTAAGGCCCAATAAAACGCCAAGCAGTGCTGAACTCTAACAAATTTGTTCAAACCAAACGATCTGTACCCCTACGCTGCAACTGCCAGAGCAGGGAGTGTGGGTGTTGCAATTATATATATATATATATTTTTTTTCTTTCCCAAACGAGCATACTTAGAAAATTGAAAATTTATGTTGGAGTGAGTCGTAAATGATCTCAGCAATTTTGATAAATTTGACTTGAGAAATTTATTAACTTTAAAATAGGAGAAAGTAAAAAGTTGATAATTTTTTTTGATTTTTTGTCAAAGTTCTTTTTATTTATGTATAAAGACATATATTATTTTTTTAACGGTGTTTATGTGATCTCATATAAATAAAGATAAAATATAATAAGTTAATATAAAAATTTTATACAATATAATCAATCATAATTTACTGATTGTGTAAAAAGTTTATATATCAATACATAAAAATTAAATATCTTTTTTATAATTTTTAATCCGACTATGTTAAAAAGTGTTTATATAGCTGTTTTTATATGAATTTGATTAATTTCTGGACAATTGTGATCAAATATTTTGTGTCTTAATAATTTGAGTAAACACTATTATTCTTTTTAATTATTTTTATAAGAGATAATTAAGTTAGAATCTAATCAACAAAAATTGATGTATTTAGTTTATATTTATTTTTATTGACTAAATTATAATTTAATTATCTTTTATAAAAATGACTGAAATTTAATCTCTAAATATGCATGACGTGGTGAATATATTATTTGAATTTATTAAAATTATAAAAGCATATGTTTAATATGTAGTATTTTGGTAGTGATTTGAATCTTCACATATTTATTATAAGAAAACAAGTGATTGGTATCTGGTTCCTAAGTGGTTGTAGCAGTCAACGATGTGTATTGCGTATAGGGGTGAATGACTTGGTCAGTTTAGTAGTAAACCGTTAGTAGATAGATTGATGTTTACTTGCTCCAAACTTCTAATGCTTTTCTTCGGATTTTTGGAGTAGACTATGCTTCAATTCTTGACAATTTGTTGCACAATAATAATAAAGGAAAATTTTAAGAAATCAAATGTAGAATTTTTGCATTGGAAGTTGTATTCATCTCTTAGGAAGTTTAAAACCTTATTTTCAAAAATGTTTGGTCAAACATTTGATATATGTATATATTTTCTTAAGAAAAAGGATAAAAAAAATATATGATAAATTGATGAAATGATACGAAAATATATATATACAAATAAAATTTATATTATACGTTGAATTATCTTCTTCAACACAATTTTTAGGTTTGATTTCTTTAATGAATTTTTTAACAAGCACATGGTAGCAATACTTTATTTGACCAAAGACTTTACCTGTTTTTCTATAGTCAAATAATTGTCCATGTCCACAAAAGATCCCTGTTTTATTTGTCTTCCCTCTCTCTATCTGCATGTGTTTTTCTTTTTTTTTTTTTTTTTTTTTTTTTTTTTTT
>JBBPBS010001075.1:14196824-14218357 GCA_037974835.1 Cicer judaicum | reverse complement strand
TAGATGTAAAGAAAGGCATGTGTTTTATGAACTTTAACTTTTTGTTTTGAGCTCTCAACAAGCATGTTTTTAAATGTTTTCAAGTATTGTATTATTAGTGTATTTAGCAAATGCAACCGTTATTACGTGTGTATATGAACCACGACATAAGTATATATTCTCACTCAGATTAAAATTCTAATTAACACATTTAAATTAATGAATTTAGAGAGCATTGAGGTGATAAAAGACATCAAATCAACATAAAACTTATACTAGATTACTACAAATTCAATACTCCAATTTCATTATACATAAACTCAAAGTTCATTTTTTTTTTCTCAACTTCAACTTTAAACAATGATTAATTCTAATTTCAGTAATTAAAAATAGACAAAAGTGAAAATCACAACAATATATATATATTAAGAAAAGACATTTTTCATCCTCAACAATAACTAAATAATTAATAAATTACGATACCTTATATTAATTAATCATTTGTTAAAGTAATTAACCACAAGTTTAATACGTTCACCATAAGTTGAGTAAAATTTTGACATGAAAAATAGCATAACTCTCGTATAGATACAGTTATATTAGGTATTGAATAAATAAAATGACAGTACTATGTAATTATATGAGTGACGCACACATAAACATTAGTATACTGTATTTACTTTTTTAACGTTTGAAGATTGAAAGATTGAAGTTTCTTTCTTCTTACAGGGAGGCAAGAGTTGTGTGGGGACAGTCACAGCCGTGCAAGCGTGCATCTTTGACCCTACTCTCTCTCTCTCTCTCTTCACAATTTATATATAACTAAGTGTGGAAAAAATTTATATCATCAAAAATTATTAATAATATTTAATTTTTATTATAATTATTTATAAATTTATATTTACATAATCGATTAAAATTTTATTAATAATTATTTATATAATTGATCATATATTTTGTTGACTGTATAAATTTTGTTACAACTCATGCAAGTAAAACAAAGAAAAACCATGATGATTAAATTTTAGAAAGAAAAAAAAGAAAGGAATAATAATGAATTAATTAGTAATTAGAATAAGAAATTTCTGAGTAAAAGAAAGGATGCAAAACATTCGTTGACTTGGCTTTCTCCATTTTCACCTCAATCTCTCCACACCCAATCTCATATTTCATCTTCTATTCCAACCCATCAACAGTAACAACTCAAAAAGAACCGATTTTGGAGCTACCCATTATTCGATTTTGCCAAATTACCAACTTCACTAACCATTTTTTCGTTTGGTCAACGAGGTCAAAATGTTGTGGAGCTTGTTGGGTTTCGTGTAGATCAACTGTTATCAACAAAGGGTTTGTGTTTGTTAAATCAATTGGTTATATGAATATGGTTATGAAGGTGTTGTTGTAATTGAAGAAGAAGAAGAAGAAACATGGAACGAGTGACTTCATCTTCTAAAGCTTCCTTTCTTTTTTGGGCTATTTTGGTGTTTGATTTGTTGCTTAAATCTTCTTCCAATACGGAAGGTGGGTGATTCTTTTTTTTTTTTTGTCCTTACTTTTTGAGGTTTTTTAATTGTGACATAAATGTTTCTATCACTTAAATGGGTGCTTTAAATGACTATGATTTGGAAAATTCACCTATTTTTTATCTACTAGGTTGCCCTTTAGCTTTATTGTTTTATATAATGGTCATTCATATGTTTGATTGAAGAATAAAACTTGGAAAAAACTTCATAGTAGACTTCTAGTAGCTTTTGTGATACTTCAACCCAAATATTCTGCAGCTGTAATGTTTTTGCTAGAAAGATTTGATCATATGGTTGAAGAATTTAGTAAATTTCATACATGATGGTGTTCTGTGTCACTAGATTAAGTTGTTTCTTGATTGTTGACTTGTGAGTGCTTAATCCCTAGGTTAGGTAATTCATTGATGACTAGAATTGGTGGTGGTAATACTTTGTGACATAATCATGAGCTAGGTTTGACAGCCTATACTGTATAAGACCCAGTTATATTTTTCAGAAAATCGAAGCGATTGAATGTAAACTACACGTATCGGTGTTGTATGAGTGTGAGACATTGATGTGTTCGACACTCGAACATGCCTTCAACCTGAAGTGTTGGTGCTATGTAGTATAGGACTTCGTTCTATTAGAATGGCTTTTCAAAATGGTTTTATTCTTGTTTAAAAGTTTTTTTTTTTTTCATTTGCTTTGTTTATATTATTTGGCCTAGTATTTAGGTGTATGGTACTAATGCTGACAAATGAAAGTTGGGGTTCATGTTACTGATTCCGGAATGTAAACATTATTTCGCATTGCACCATCCGTTGATGCCAACACTTACTTGATATCCTACTCCACACAAGTTAATATTAAGGATGTTTGCAACTGAAGATTGTTTCTTTTTAGCACAGGTGACGCCCTGAATGCATTGAAGAGCAACTTGAATGATCCTAACAATGTTCTTCAAAGTTGGGATGCTACTCTTGTCAATCCTTGCACGTGGTTTCATGTTACATGCAATGGTGATAACAGTGTGACCCGTGTGTAAGTTCATGTAATTTTTTCTTGTAGTTTTATGAATAATTGTCCACGCAGTGAATTACATTTTTATTTTTGCATTTGGACAGTGATCTTGGAAATGCTGAACTTTCCGGTACACTGGTTTCAAACCTTGGTCAGCTCCCAAATTTGCAGTACTTGTAAGTTGTGAATCTATTTCGGTTTGTTTGGTCGCGTTCACAACATATCAGCTTTATACAAATCATATGAATGTGATCTGTCGCATTTCAATTATTTGTTGGACTTTTTTGTTTGCACAAATCTGAAAATTTTCCCCCTTTTCAATGGCAGGGAACTTTATAGCAATAATATAACAGGAAAAATCCCAGAAGAGCTAGGAAATTTGACAAACTTGGTGAGCTTGGATCTTTACTTGAACCATTTAAGTGGTCCCATACCGAATACATTGGGCAAGCTTGGAAGATTACGTTTCTTGTATGACATACTTTCCTTATTCTCATATCTTTAATCTGCAATTTGTATTGATGTGCACAATTGAATGAAAGATTTACGGTTACCCCCCTCCCCTCCTTGATTCAAATGAAAGAAATCTCAACAATATCTGTTACATGTTTCAATCAACTAGATCTCTTTCTATGACTATACAGTTTTCTAGGTTAATACTGATCAATTAGGCATTGGCCAAACTAATCCCCTGCTCACACTTTCTTTGGACTATGTGCTTTATGTCTCCGATGGTCCATTTAATTTAATACCCATTGGTAAATTCACCCGTACCCTACCTTGCCCCATATTGATTTGGATTTCTGTATGTCTAACTCGGATCATACAACTTGTATATGTAATTGGTGTAACCAATTCAACATAATACATGTTTGTTTATGTACTCACTGATGGACCACGGGAGTGAAGTTTGCTTGAAGTTTCTTCATGTTTCCGAGTTGACTGGTTTACAGTAAAGCTTGATTTAGCGTAACCACATCTGATTTTTTTTTTCAAGTAATAATGATTAGATGTGATAATCCAACACGCCTTGCATTTTTTACAAATTCACTTTGCATAGTAGAATTTTGTTATATACCCTTCCTATGCTAATAAACACACTTTTGTTTTGCATTTGATAACTATTTTCCTATCATGATTTATTAATACATTATATTTTATCAGTTGTTTAGAGAAAACTAATTATTCATCCTGTTCTCCTAAATAGGCGTCTCAATAATAACAGCTTGACTGGAGGCATTCCCGTGTCTTTGACAACTGTTACGACGCTGCAAGTTCTGTGAGTGTTACTCCTTTATTTAGATTTTCCCATGAGTTATAGTCAAAGTATATTACTATTTCATATTTAGGCTAGAATCATATTTTTTCCATAATGTAAATTGACACGATGGCAATCTTGGTTTACAGTGATCTCTCAAACAACCAGCTAGAAGGGAATGTTCCAGTGAATGGTTCATTTTCATTGTTTACTCCTATCAGGTTGGTGCAAATAATTATGTTCTTATCTATGTCTAATTGTTGGGAGATGACCTAAATTTTTTGCTAATCCCTTGTGTTCCACTTTACAGTTATAACAATAATCCTCGTTTGAAACAACCAAAAAACGCTCCTGCGCCACTTTCTCCACCGTCACAAGCTTCTTCAGGTTCATTGATGTCTGTTTTTTATTGACAGTAATTTTAAATTGTTAAAAGAATAACTTGAAATGAGAGCTTCAATTCAGAATATAACTCTACCTTGCTCATAACTCTCTTGAATTGAAACCAACCTCAACTTTTTTATATATAAAAAAAAATAAAAATTTTAAGACTGAAAAAACAACCAAACTGGTCAACTTGATATTGATGCCATGTTAAACAATTGCTTGATGTAAAAGTTTGAGTTGTTAAGCAAAAGCAAAGGTTAAGGATGGTTTTTCTTCAACCAACTAACCAAGTTGCATTTCCCTCATACTTAAACCTTCTTGATGTTGGTGTGCCTCACGGTTAAATTTTAGAGAGGAAACTATAATCGTATTGATGTTTGTATACAGTTATAATTTCTTATTAAAATTTTGATCCTTTTTGCAGGTAGCAGTAACACTGGTGCGATTGCTGGGGGAGTTGCTGCTGGTGCTGCTCTGTTGTTTGCAGCCCCTGCAATTGCACTTGCATATTGGCGAAAAAGAAAACCACAAGATCATTTCTTTGATGTTCCCGGTTAGTTAAATAACAGAAAAGATGGTATACATGCTGATAAATGCTACATTTTATTGTTATTACTCGTGAACCAACATTTTGTCTGTCTTTTACTGGCAGCTGAGGAGGATCCTGAAGTTCACCTTGGTCAGCTTAAAAGGTTTTCTCTACGTGAGCTGCTAGTAGCAACAGATAACTTCAGTAACAAAAACATTCTAGGTAGAGGTGGATTTGGAAAGGTTTATAAAGGACGCTTAGCGGATGGCACTCTTGTAGCAGTAAAAAGACTTAAAGAGGAACGCACACAGGGTGGGGAGCTGCAATTTCAAACAGAAGTCGAAATGATCAGCATGGCTGTGCATCGTAATTTGCTTCGGCTTCGTGGTTTTTGCATGACATCTACTGAACGCCTGCTTGTGTATCCTTACATGGCTAATGGAAGTGTAGCATCATGTTTACGAGGTACCCCTGTTAGTTCAAAATTTGAAGTGCAAATGAATGCTTTTACTGTTGACTTTCAATTTTCCAGTTTCATATTAAAACTGTGTTTATGTATGTTGATTGTGTTGTTGTAGAACGTAATGAATCTGAACCGCCGCTTGAGTGGAAAATGCGGAAGAATATTGCGCTGGGAGCTGCCAGGGGGCTTGCCTACTTGCATGATCATTGTGACCCTAAGATTATTCACCGTGATGTCAAAGCTGCAAATATATTGTTGGATGAGGAATTTGAAGCAGTTGTTGGAGATTTTGGTTTAGCAAAGCTTATGGATTATAAAGATACACATGTTACTACTGCCGTTCGTGGTACAATTGGGCATATAGCACCTGAGTACTTGTCAACTGGAAAGTCTTCAGAAAAGACTGACGTTTTTGGATATGGCGTGATGCTTCTTGAACTAATAACTGGACAAAGGGCTTTTGATCTAGCACGTCTTGCCAATGATGATGATGTCATGTTGCTTGATTGGGTAGGTTTTCAATTATCTTCAAATGTGTCATTAGAAAAGTAGGTATATTACTAGGACCAAAAGCATATATAAGTCATTTTTTGTTTATTGGTTTCTTGTAGAGGTGTATTTGATAATCTCATTGCATGTTGAGGAGTTCTTATTCAGGGTCGGCCCAATAATTCTCAATAGTCGGCGATTTCTAAAACAAGTTTTAATATATGTGGCATTTTTGTCTGCATATGTGACCTTTTGTTTATTGAAGTTAATGACAGATAAAGTTTTCTTGGTAGACCTGAAGCTGAGTTCTAGTAGCCTTACTCTTGGGCCGACCCTGTACTTATTTGCTTCTTGCTACACATCCCTAACTAGAATTTTGTAACCCCATTTAGCTCATTTTTGCATTGCATAGGTTACATGTCATATCAACACCAATGACTAATCGTTTAATTGTTGGCAACTGTGTGACATTGTTTTGAATCCAGGTTAAAGGACTTCTCAAAGACAAGAAGTTGGAAACATTGGTAGATGCAGAGTTAAAGGGAAATTATGATGATGATGAGGTAGAGCAGTTAATTCAAGTAGCTTTACTATGCACACAAGGGTCCCCTATGGAAAGACCAAAGATGTCCGAGGTGGTGAGAATGCTAGAAGGCGATGGTTTGGCCGAAAAATGGGAGCAATGGCAGAAAGAAGAGACGTACCGACAAGATTTTAACAACAATCACATGATGCATCACCCTAATGCAAATTGGATAGTAGTAGACTCAACCTCACATATCCAGCCAGATGAACTCTCAGGTCCAAGATGATCCTTTCTTCTGCATGAAGATGATCTCTGTTGGAAAGAGACAACACTTCTTGATTTGTGCATATGCTTTTCACCATCTCTTCCACTTAAATATTTTCTTTTGATCTTCTTGAAATTATCTTGTATGTTCAGGTTACATGGTCATTGATCAGGTTATGATTATTATTTAAGAAAAAAGTTTGTAATTTTTATTGGGTTGTCAAGTTGCAAGATAAAGTGATTAGGCCACATGCAACCAACACTCTTGTCATTGTATGTATGAGAAACTAGTATAGAGCTTTTATGAAAATATATTGCAATTCTATATATTGGTTTCAGATAATAACAAGTATTTTTTTTAAGTATTTTTTCATTTGGACTTGGAAATAAGTGGTACTTCAGGGGGTTGCATTTTCTCAACAAATATATGTTTGGAAGATAATAGAATAGGCTTTTTAATCTCTTTGGAGTTTCTCATTTTGCCAATTATGGATGATGTTACACCAGCTACTAACTATTACTAACAGCTTGTGCCCAAATTACTTAATCCTATGATTATATGCAATCTTTCATTTCATAAGCTTGAACCTACTTTAGCAGCGGAGCATATTATGATATACTAATGTTGTAATTACTTATAATGATCTACGATTTATAAACAATTTTTAACGTATATTTTGTTAAAAGATTGAATATATTTTTTGTTCCTTAATAATATTATATTGTGGTTTTAATTATTTAAAATTTATTCATAATGGTATACATATTTAATAAAGACTGTTTTGATTTGTCATCAACAACTAAAAATACATGGCTTTATTTTTAAGGGCTTTAGGTAATAAATTTTAAGCAAGAAACAAGACTGAAATCTATAAATTTATACTAGTATAAGGATAAGAAATATATTTAACTTCCTCAAAGAAAAGAAACATATTTAACTCACATATATGGTTGGCTACTAAAGAATTTGAGCAAACCTAAAACCTAAATGACTTTTTTCTTTCTTTCTTTATTGCAAAAAATATGAAAGATCAATTTAATTATTTATTTTAGATAAATCAAGATATCTCTACATACAAATCACTTGAAGTAACTAAGATCCATTAAAAGAGTTAACATCTCCTAACAAATATTTAACCATACACATCAACCAAAAATCAAACAAATAGATAGCTGACTCAAATTATCTAGTAAGTTCTAACATACTAGGTTTTATGTCAATCTCAAATTTATAGATACTTTTTAAAAATCAATACATGAAATACGCTGTTAAATTAACTTGTATTTGAACCATTGATTAGTTTTCAAGTTTTTGTTGATTATATTCGTGATCAGAGGAGTGTGTAGATAAGTCCTCGTTAAAATTCGTGATATGTCTTTAGCTTGCTAAGAATGTTATAAATTCTCACAAATAAAGATGCTGGAAGGGTAAAATATTTATATTTATATTTATACAACTTAACCACTGATTTTTTTCTATCCTTTACAACATTTGACAATGATATCTACACCTGCACCTAAAAGTCGTCTTGCATAGTCATGAAAAAACCTACTTACAGACTGTTACCGTAGAATAAACTTGATCATAAAACTGGAAAAGGCACAAACCATACACACTTGCATTACAATACATACATACAAACACAGGATGAAAGATATCACTTAGCATCAATCGACAATATCCTCGAAGCCAGCACACCCCACTAACAGTATCATAGTTGCGTCCTCTACCTTCTGCCGGTCACACCAATGCGCGGTTTGCCCTTAACCTCAGATTCCTGCCTCTCACACGAACATATCAGTAACACATGATAGAGGACATTCTTTTAGGCATGGATTAAAAAAAAGGTTGGAATACACAAACCAAATTCCAATCCTTTTCAGAGTGGATTTTATTTCTATTCAAATAAAAATAAAATAAAGGAGCATGTACTTTAATTCCTCTGACAATGTGATGAAGAATAAGACTGTACAAGAAACTTGAAGACAAGTTTTTGGAGTTGTATCCCGAGAGTATAAATCAATAATATAAAAAAAATGGAGGAAACTATATTAGATGCATATGCGAGAGTTTTGTATGCTTATTGTTATAAGATATGATATGGGTAAAACAATATTTAATTTTTTTTGGAGTATGTGGGTTTCATAGGCGTAGCCAAACCAAATACCTGTGGTAAGTGCAGGAAAATGGAGGTCTTTGCTGTTGCTGGATAATGATTTTCTGCCCCTTTACTCCAGTCATAGCATACCTACAAGCAGGATATCAGTAAATCAGTTCCACGTGTTTTAACCATACATATAATAGAAATACTTCCATTAAGGTAGCTCAAATACTTGGAATTCCAAATCCTTTTGTCGGCAAACTATGAACTACAATGAGGAAGGAATTTGCCAACAGAAATAAATTTTACACAGAAATTACATTGCAAGATTAACATCATAAAAGAGAACAAATTTAACAAATATTACATGAAAAACTAACAGAAGTGCTAGTAAGAAAAGTGGATCAAATGAAAAATAGCAGAAGTTCTATTAAGAAAAGTGGATCAAATGAAAGATAGTCCAATTACATGGGGTACAAGAAATCCTAATTGCCTAAGAAACTTCAAAAGAATCCAGTTTTGAAAGACATTTCTCTAATTGATTTTAATAAAATTTTAATTTTTAATAAAACCCAATGGTTTTGATTGATCCACGCAGTCAAACCGATCCCTAGTGGCTATGAAGCTTGTAATTATAATACATGAAATATAGAAAAATCTAACACAAATGAGTATAATAATGCATCTTAATCTCCCATCTTCTCCCTACTCGGTTTCCATCAGTTACGATAAGTAAGTAAATTAAGTTTGGTGTCTCCCCCTCCATCCTCAAAAAAAGACAGCTGCAGTTCACAAAGATATGTCTTATGCATGTAATGCTTGGGAAGTAAAAACCGCGATGCTTCTCAATTCTCAAAACAAGTTCATTAACAAATATGAGATCTCCTCTCTTGCAGTTTCTTTTTAAATCTATCTTATTTTTCTTTCCTTTTTAATAGTATGATGTATGAGGTTCAGGAAGTTGTAGATTTATTTACACAGTAGTAATGGAACTAATTAGATGGTTATAGTTGGAAGGGAAGGGGCTAAGCTTAAAAGTTAGGAGATATAGAACGGAAAAGCATGGAGAATTGTTAGCATTTGGGAACTAAGAATTAGCTCTGTTATGGAAAGGGAAAACCCTTTGTGAAGGGGGAAACTCTTGAAAGACGATTTTCTTATCTTTGTTGTCATTCAATATTCTATGAAGGAGGCATTTTTTCTCTTTCTTCTCTGTTTACCGCAACTCTCTATCTAATGTCCCATATTCTGTTTGTAGACTCAGAACATCTACTTTGAAAATTCTGAACAGTTATCATGCACTTTGACATCCTCTCACACACATTCTGTGCTCAAGGACTGTTTTAGCAAGGTATCTTCATAACTATTATTTTTCCTTTTTTTTTTGCAACAGGGTATCTTCGTAACTAATTGAACAAGGATAAACAAGCAGCGGAAGAAAAAATCACAATTTCCAATGCTAGAGTAAAAAAATTTGCATGATAAAAAAAGGTTGCCAAAAGCTATTCAACAATGTCGCAAACTTAAGCAGAATGAGATAACGGGCATACTGAGTAAGCAAATATTGAACCATCATTGTTGAAGGCACTGCAAGGAATAGGTTGACTGCATCTTAACATGGCCTGAAATAAGAGAAGATCACATTAGATAAGCATGTATTATGCCAAAATATCACTACAAGATGCATTGGTTGGTAATTGAATGAGTGATAATAGAGATGGAATAACCTTAAGCCTCTGCTTACTATCCTTATCCCAAAAGTTAAAAGCTCCATCAGAACCAGCAGTAGCAAATGTGTGGTGTACCTAAAATAAATCCAAAATTGATGGCGAAGGAATGAGAACAGACTAAAGTGAATATACGTTGTCAGTGATTTCTGGTGTCCAAAATTGCAGTAGATTTGCATCTAGAGGTGCCAAAAGAAATGTATGTATTTGATACACAAGTTTAAGGAGACCAACAGATAACAATTAATAGATATATAGCAATCAGCTGTGCATTTGCCAAAACACCAAATAGAATTGAAGCAAAAGAAGTTTGTATGAAATTTCCACAACTACAGGTATAGGATATTAAAGATATTTAAACAAACAATGAAATTGATAAAAAAAAAATGTCAATACACCACAGCATAGTAGATTTTAGGAGAAATAGAAGTCATTTCCACTACTATACATCTACATTCCAAACAAAAAAAAAATTATGAACTGCAATAAAGGGAAAACTTATTACTGAAATGTAAAGATAACAGTGCAGCTTCCAAAATGCAAAGTAAACCGAATTCATTATAGGACTTATTCTTTTAGAATTTTTAAAATATAGGATACCATGCTGCAACTCATATTAAAGTAGAATAGTTAGACAGAGATGGAACCACAAATCTTACTGGATGGAAGTTTAAAGAGTTGACCGAGTATATCTCATTCCCCTCTCTGTGGCATTTGAAAGTGAAGTTTTTAGCCTGCTGACTATCATCCAAATGATGCACACCAACTCTTCCTTCTATTGATCCAACCTACAGCTCAGCAAGTATAGTTTCAGTTTCGACAGCCTAAATTAACTGGCCTTAGATTGCAAGTCAACAGTCTGTGTTCAGATATAATCCGTGACAGGATATTATGCCATTGTTTGACCCAGTTGTCATTGTAGAAATCCTATGCTTAAACAGGAAAGAGAATCTAGAAGACAAAGGGATATTTTGCAAATTATTCTAAAAAAGAGATGCATCATAGATACGGTAGGGAAATAGATGAATTTAATATTAGTTTTGGTCAAAAAGTAGAAAAGGACAAAATAGTGCATCCTTCAAAATTTCCATATTTCCTTTAGCCTACTCAAACAGAAGTTTCATCAATGAAAAGTAATCCATTTGGCAATTTGATGTAACATAAGCTGGATCTAAACTACATCTCTGGTTTCAAAAATGCTAACAAACTTGTTAACTCTACACAAGAGTATGACTATAAAACTGCCATTATCTGAAAGAATAATCTAGTCAACTAGTAGCAGTTACATTCAATCAACATAAAAAAAGATCAGATTATCAATAAACTATTATATTTTGCTATGAAATATATAAAACTTAAGTTTCAAGTCACTTTATCTGTTAAAAGTTACAGCGACTGTTACCTTGTTCCATATTCTGCATGTTCCCTTTTATTTTTTATTTTTTTTGAGGGGAGAGGGGGTTAGCAAGCTAACTTTAACTTTCATCTTTGATCCTTTTCTTTTTGACGTTTTCAGTGAAAATAATCTTTATTAATTGATGCTATTATCACAACCAACTTAATCATCAAGTTACAAGATACCATTCAAGCTCCCAAACATTCAAATTTTGGCAGGAAAGTTTATTGCTTTGATTCCAGCCAGGAAAAGTGCGGAGCTGAAAGGATTTTTCTAGTCCATAGAAATATGCATGCAAGTTAAAAAGACCCATAAATATAGGTCATAGAGAAAATGTTCTTCAACAGATGCTAAAAAGGAGCACCCTATTGGGAAGAATTGGATATCCTTTTCATAGATAAAATGAAGATGGGAAGTCAAATTTGTCAAATACAGAAAAGTATCAAAGATGTAAGAGAAGTGGAGAATGATGCATACCAAGAAACCTTGTTGATCAGGGAATGCAGCAACGCACCTTGTCTGATACTTTAAGGGTGAAACAATTCTCTTGAATTCAACCTGTTGCAGATGAACAATGGTCAAAGCTAAGAGATACTTATTGAAAGCATTAAAAGATACATGTTAACAAATGAACAATGGTCCAAGCTCCTTACTTGACCAATGTTTTGATGTAAAATATAAACACTTCATGTTTATTTGTGTATGGTCGACAATCTCCTACTTATGGGAGGTTCTGTCTAATTTCCTAGAAAACCATGGTATTAGAACTTTTGGTGCTATGACATTCATTGAGATTACAATTACAATACTACATGAGTGAAATACTTGCATTTAATGACAATTGGGTTAGTATGTCTACTCCCCAACTAATAACAGGCACTGAAATTTGGACTCTCTTTTCTTTCTTTTGCATGATGTTATATCCTCATGATTCTTCTTCTCCCTAAAAGGGTTCCTCTTTTATTATCTTATACGCAAGAAAAAGAGAAACACACCCTCTTTATAAAATCTAGAGATAAAATAGCCTCGATGCCAGAAGTTAAGTACATGACTGAAAGCAAACATAATTAATGAAAAATATGCTCATCTAGGGACAAACAAAGTTTTACCTGAGGATTTTGCAAGTTGTACACAATAAGATTTCTATCAGCAGTGCCAACAACCATCAGAGGATGTTTGACTGCCATTGCATAGCAGCGCTCTGGGAGTTGTTGTGTGTGCACTGGATTTGACTGCCTAGTATCCCAAAACCTAAAAGTGGCCAGGAAAAGTCATGTGAGGAGGAAGAAAATCCAAGATAAAGCAAAATAGTAAGCTCCATAGTTATCTAATAAGAAAGACGCAAAATAATAAGCTCCATAAGATATCTAATCAGAAGGACACAATACATGTGAACAAATGCAGAAGCATGCACTATAATCTATAATTGGTAATAATAGTTAATAATACTTGGATAATAGTCATGATATATGTAGACAGCTACCAAAACTGCTTTGTAAAGGTTTATAACCTGGAAAAAAGTAAGAACGAGAGATATTTTATAACCCATTAAATAAAATATTCTTCTAAGGCAATCGTACATGGTTACACAAACTTCAGATCGGAACGCTCATTCCTATCATTCCTCACCAGGAGTAATTTAATTCAATTCAAATTCAAATAGAAGATAACCTTATAATAAGGCTAAGAGCCATGTGAGACTATATTATGTGACAGATGATTTAAATTTCTTAAAGGAAACAAATGCTTGTGCATTACTTTATAGTTCTGTCCCAGCTTCCTGTGACTAAAAGGTTCATCTCCAGAATCCAAGCAATCTCTTTGATGGGTGCATCGTGCATAGCTACAGTAATTGGCTGTCCTCCAGACAACAGAGGCCACATTTTCACTTGCTTGTCACATCCACCAGAGAACACAGTCGTGCCATCATCCTTCCAAGCAGAGCACAAAACCTACACATATGAATGGATCACATATAAACTACTGTAACAGAATAATATTCTGATAGAACACTAATTGGAAATAGAAGATAAAAGGATTAAAATGACACCAAATTACAAAAACTAGAGCAATCACTTCTTGTACCGGAGTTCAGAAACTCGCACAAAGATTATCTCTGTTCATGAAACTGCCCTACACAAAACCTAAACTCCCCCTAACACTGCCACACCAATAAAAACAAAAATATGTAACTATTCCATAAATTGCCAACATCAATTCATTACAACTTACAAATATCTCAATGTACTTTAATTAGATTCCCAATTTAGTCACTCATGCATATAACCGAGCACAAACTCATGAACATGGTAATAAGACTTTGACCCTATGTGTCTCAGTGTCTGACACAACGCTAATCCATTAATTCCAATCAATTAATTCATTTTCTCAAACGATTATCAGTGTCGCCATGTTTGTGTCAGTGTCCGTGTCATTACCCGCCCTTCATAAGAATTTGATAAAACCTAACTACCTTACCGGATGATCATGCGCTATAGAAGCTTTGGGCATAGTAGCAACATTTACTCCATTCCTTGCTACCTCCCAACACCGAACCTACAAAACAGGTCAAAAACTGTTCATAAGCTTCCCGAACCTGCAAGAACAGAAAACGTAACAGAAAACTCCATTGCATTGCAGAAGAAGTAAAAACACCTGATTATCCCATGAAGTTGCAACGAGTAAGTTAGAATTGGGACTGAAACTGAGACTTGAAACAGAATCGGTTGGAGTTTGACTCACCTGCAAATATATGGGAACCAATGATGAGAGAGAAATCAACACTGAAAAAGCAAAAAAGGAAGATCAATTATCATTTATTAGATACCTCAATGGACTTATTAGGGTTTGGATTGTTATTGCTTAAGAAATTCGACATTTGAAGTAACAGTGGAAATTTTATCGGAGAGAAAGGAAAATTTTGGAGGGAGAAGTAGAAGCAAACAGAGAAAGAAAGTGTTGAGTTTAAGGTTTTGTTTGAGTGTGGGCAGGTGTAGGTGTTCAATCATACGACCTAGCGTTATAACCACGCTTGCTTTTGGCCTTTTTCTTTCTCTCTGTTTCTATAAGGGAGATAGTAAGTTACTACCTCCACCCCCCATATTGTACTAACCACCCTCCACGACCCTTTTAATTCATTTGTTTACCTAATGGCTCTATCATGGTTTTTAAAATAAACTCAAGTGTCTTAAGACTATGTTTGGATTCATTGAATGAAATTAAATGGAATAAAATAAGTTAATTTTTTATTGTTTGGATTCTCGTTAAAATGGTGGAAGGAAATATATTAATAAAATTGATTGGAAAAAATAATAAGAATAATTTTTAATTGAAATTTAATTTTTTTTTTTTTTTTTTGCAATTGAAAATTCAAAAGATCTATTAATAATACATGTTAACGTTTCATTTAAGACAAAATAAATAAATACATGTTAATGTAGACCTCTTATGCACCTCACAGCAATTGATTTATGTGGCATCATTTCAAGACCTTTCAATAAACTTCAATTTCTAACAAAAATTGAACATGTACGCAACCAAATAAGTTAATGCATTAAATATAAAATTGAATAATTGATATTTTTAATTTTTTAATTTAAATTAAATTAAAAATATCTAATCTATTAATAATCTATAATAATAATAATAATAATAATAATAATAATAATAATAATGTTTGATTCAAGACCTCTCATGCATCTTCGTAAACAGTTGCTTATGTGGAATAATTTCAAGGCATTTCACCAAACTTCAATTTCTAACAAAACTAACCAAAATCCAGGCACATAGTTTTTCATCAAATTAAATATGTAATTGAATGATTGATATAAAATTTGACAAATACCTATAAGTCTGCGTTAAATTAATGCATCATAATTTTAGTGGATTAAATTTTTGGTGAGATTGAAAAGGATAAGTCCATTATTTTGTTATATTGAATTTTAGTGGATTAAATCGATAACAATTAATATATTTCATTTGTTGTAATTATTGATTGAGGCAGTAGGCAATTTCATGTTTGGTTTGATTGTTGGATGTTCGTGTTGTGCCAATCATAAATCTCGTTCAAATTGGCACTTTATTATTATTGAAGCTTTTTTTTTTTTTTTTTGAATATAATCATTGAGGCTTGTTAAGAACATCAATGGTAATTAAATATTTGGATAAATAACTTATATAAATAAATTTGACATTATAAATATAAACACTTATAGTTTTCTTTAAGAGTATAAACACTTACATAATAATTATTTATACTATAAAGTTTTAATTTATTTATCCAAATATAAATTTATATTTTTTTTAGAGAAAAAACATTACTTACTTTATTTTAATTTACTTGAATATTAAATCATCGATACTCAATAAAAAAAGAATTCATTTATTTATAAAATTTAATTTAATTAACAAATATCAATATCATTAAATTAAATATTATTTTTAAAATTTAAACTCAAAAATATCATAATTATATATAATATTTTTTGATCATTTTATTTTATACGCAGTACACAAGAAAAAAAAAAATCATTCATAACGAGTGGATAGAATAGAGGAAAATGTTTTGGAGATATGAAATGACAAACATATGTTGGTTATGTCTTTCGTCTCAATTTCTTGGTTATTCCCAATCGGGTGAAATTAATGTAGAGTTTCTCTCCTCTTTTGCACTATTCCTCTCTACTTATTCCTTCCAATCACAAATAAATAATAAACATATATAGTGTGGTGAATATAAACAGCTCTTATATTTATATACTTTAAAACTCAATTTTTTTTTATTACATTAATATTTCATTTTCATCATATCACTTTCTCTTTTTTTGTTTTTAATTTTTATCTCTCAAGATGTACCACAACATGTAGATTCATTCAATCCTATGTTTAAAGATGTTGATTGACTATTAAAGAAGTTGGAATTACTTGGAACCACCCCTTTCATAAATTTGGCTACTACTGATTGACTATATATTTCATGGAGAGATTCTCATGCAACACAAACATTGACATACATATTTGATTTCACATTGTTAATGTGAAAAATATAAGAAACGATTATAATTAAATAAAATATATTATTTATAAAAAATTAAATCGAGGAACAAAATATATGTATATCCAATTGACCGGTTTTTGTCATTATAAAAATCTAAAACGAAATATAACATTCCTTCAATTTAATTTGTCCATTTATTTAATAAAAAAACTAATAATTTTGCAAATTTAATATCTTGCTTCAATATATTTTTTAAATTTTTTATATATGTCTACATAGTACGAGTAGGTGTATCAATATCCGAATTGACAAAAATAAATTAACAAATCATATTATATATATTATTTTATATTGTCATTTTTTATTCTCATCAAATCAATGAAAGACTTCTACGTATTGAGAGCAACATGAAGATTGACATCTTCGACTGCCACCTCTTAAAAAAAAAAATCTAGCTTCTTCTTTGTCTTTCTAGAGAAGTAATTCAAGATCTTTTTCTTAATTATCTAAAATAACTCATTTAAATTATTTTATTATTATTTTTAATTTAAATATATAATTTTCTATACAATAATAACGATATTTTAATATAATAAAATTAATATTTATCCGTTAACTAATAATTCAAGATACATATTATTTATTTTATTAATCACTATATTTTATTGTACTATTTTTATTGTAGTATTAATGGAATTTATATATGTCTTCTATATTACCACTGCCATCAGTTTAATTCATAATATTCTAGCAAAACAAATAAATAAATAAATTAGTTGGTTGACAACTTGAAATCATTTTTATATTATTTTTCAGCTGACCATTAAATTTACATATTGAATTGTTTAAGAAACTGTGTTATCTTAAACTGAAACCACTCAAGAATAATTGAGTGTGAATGTCTAGGACTTGTTCGTTGATTTTGCTTGTTTATTTGCTTCTATTTGTCCACCCTTCTTTTAATATTTACTTTATTATTATTATTATTATTATTATTTATTTAAATTAATGGTTTTTTTTGGGTGCCCAACAACCAGTAGTGTTGGTGTTAAATTTTGATACATTAATATTGGAATTGAATTAAGACCAAGCTCGTGTTTTTTCCTTCTGTTCACATATATCTTATTTCCTTTCAAAATGTTTTTCATTTTTATTTTTTATTTTTATGGAAAAAGCTCAATTTCCATGTAGTTTCTTATACTATTACACACTTTCCCTGAAGTTTTGTGCTATTGTATTTTAATGGTCAAAAGTAGGTTAAGATTTTCCAATTATGTGTTGGAACCACTTTGTATTAATTTGTGAATTATGGTGTTACTATAATATTACTAACGTACACGTAAATAAAAATCACAAATCAATAAAAGAAAATTATAAAAAAATTTAATATTATTACTGTTAATCCAAAACCGAATTACCCGAACTAAAACACATATATTAATTTTTATGCATATTTATTTTATTATTAGTATGAAATATTATATTAAATTATTAGTTGTTGGTTTCAATTTTTAAAAATACTATTTTTGACTAGTTCATATGTTTTAAACATAATTTATTTTGGTGTAATTCTTATTTCATAATTGATACTTGTTATTTAATAATATTACCAAATCGTATTTAAGTTAATTTGATTGGATCTATTTTTTATAAAAAAAAAATAATAACTAAATTAAAACGAACTACATACTATTTTTATTCTTGGATAACCTCCAAATCGGTTAAAATTAATCAAAACGAAAATGTACAGATTCAGTGGTACAAGGAAGATCACATTGATTAGTGCTTGTCATTTTCTAATGCTTGTTTGCTTCCAATTGCATCTCTACTTCAATCCATATAGTTATTTGTAATTTTGCATAATGCAAACACTATCTTAAACTAACTCCACTCATTATGTGTTTTATTAATGTTGATATTAGTTAATGTTCCATATGCATTTAACATGAGGCTAGACGTCAGGAGATTAAAGCTTGACTTTTCAAAGCCAAAAATATGGGAATATTCTCTCTAGTCTCTTTGACAAAATATTTTTTCTTCAGCATTAAATTTACTGTCACATCCTACATTCATGATATGATGATATATACACCCAATGTAGTACTTTTTTAAAAATTACTCTTCTTAATTTGGTTAATTAAATGAGATAAGGACTATCTATTTATAATTATTGGTTTGATAAAAAAAATATGAAAGTATTTCCTCCCATTTGTGAACTACAAAGTAAAATATATTAACTTTCAATTTGCACATATATAGTAGGATTGTTTAATACAATGGTTGAATTAAATTATATACGGTGGAATGAAGTGTTATATATTCATGAATAGGGATGAAAATACATTAAACTAATCCACAAAAGTCTACAACTTAGTTTATATTAGATCTAAATTTTTTAAGGTTAGACTACAAATTACATAATAAGTTTTTTACATTTATTAAACCAATTTATTTAAATAAATATAAATAATATTTTTTTACTATCATAATTATTATTTTGATTTTTTTGTTATATATATTCAACTTTTAATAAGTCGTGCATATTAACTTTATTTAGTTTTTTTTTATATATTTAAATGTATTATGATAAAATATAATTTAAATAGAACATATATAAATGCGTATTCTTTAAAATGTGATGTTAAATATTAAGGTAGAATTTAATTTTATATATTAATTCGTTAATCTATTTAAAAATATATTTGATTACTTATTCAAAAATGTTGAAATAAAATAAACTTTTAATAGACTAACATGCAACTTCTATCAAGACTAGACTGATCAAACCTAAAAAATAAGCTTTATGATATGTCATAGGTTAAACATAGACCTTGAATTTTTTGACAGGATTAACAAAGCTTAGCTCGACTCAACCTATACCCACCTCTACGACTCAAATGTTAATGTTTAAAAAAATAAATTAAAAGTATATATTTATTAGTTTTGTCTAACAAGGAGGAATATTTAATTACAACTTGCAAATCCTTTGAACTATACTTTCATCTATAATACAAATTTTTGGATATTGATGCATTGTAAACTTTGAAACATTACGGATAATTTAGCAATACCTTTCAAAATTATTTCTACTAAAAGTTCAAATCTTTGAGCACCAATTCTCATACGGGGTATGTTTGGATGAAATAATTGAAAATTTGAGAAATAATTGAAAATTTGAGAAATAATTGAAAATAATTCGCTCATATTAACAATGAGATACTAGATAGTTTAAAGAGGTTAAAAAATAACTAATAGTCACTGCATTTTTTCCAAGCATTTGAAATGTCTAAGAGACACATAATGAGAAAAGTTTGAAATTAGGTGGTGTGGAAATTGAATTGTTGAAAATTGACACGTGGGAACTAACTTTTGTGACCGTACACTAATTAGTTTGAGAGAGAATCTATTTTACTTTGACGATTGGCTTGACTACTAATTCTATAAATTTGCTTTTTCTCATCATACTAACACAATTGCTGCTACTCATCTAAAATAAAAACCAAAGCCTTCAATAATAGAGTCATAAAATGTACTACACTTCAAATTGTAGTTTTAATTTTAGTCCTAATATTTTGCTGCCTAAGATGTTAATGAACAGGTAATTAAAAACTAAATTGGATAATTAATGTTAATATGTTTTTTCTCTATCCTTTAACTAAATTAATATTATTACTTACAGGTTTTCATGCATATTGAAGAATGATGATATAGTGAGATCAATTGGTAAGCATATTAACTTATATTTGTTTGGTTCGTTTTTTTATTTTTTTTATTTTTTATGGATTCATTTTCTTCATTCTTATTGGCTTTATAGACTTATAATTATGATTGTCAAAATATGCAGGACACTGCACAAAGGTACCTCGGAATGTAAACATGGAGAAACTGCAACATGGTTATTTATTTCCTGAGGTGTTCTTCAATAACAACTTACCATTTTGATTTTTATTTTTATTTTTATTTTTTATTATTGTTTATCTGTTTCAAATATTGCCATCATGAATTTGTTAACTTTCTTTTTAACCAACTCACATGCATTGCTATCATGAAAAACTAAAATTTTGAGAAACAGTTAATAAATAGATAATATTTTTGTTCCTTTCTTGGAGGTAACAAGAGTTCATAGCCGGACTCTGGAGAGAGAAACGATATAGTGTCTTTGGTTAGAGATGGCAATTAGATAAACTCGGTGGCTATACAAAATAAAATAAAATTTAATGGGTAGAATAAAAGTCTACCGACATGGTAAAATTTAATAACATACATCCCGTTTCCACCTATATAAATATATTATATTAGTATTTATTTTAATTAATTATTTTATTTTTAATCATAATTTTATAATTTTTTATTAATTTTTTTACTAATTTTAAATAATTATACCGTATGACTTGCAATTATATAAGATATTATTATGGATATTTAAATCTGTATTGTAAAATATTTTAAATTAAAAAATATTTTAGTTTATAATATTTTATAATTGAATTGAAGATATTTGGATAATTTTTAAATTAATCAAAACAATATCATTTATTTATCGATCTATTTTAATTAAAACGTGTATAATGGGTATACGAACGTACCAAAAGAGTAATAGTACAAATATTAAAATTGATATCTAAGAAAGTACGGTGTACAAGTAAGAATATTTTTTTAAATCTCATGTATGAGGACAAATATTAAATACCCTACTCAAACTCTATCCATTATCATTGATATCTTTTGTAACGCTAACTTAAATTTATCATTTATAGCGTTTTTTATAATCTAATTCTAGTAGGTTGAGTTCATAATTTATAGAATACCATTTTTCTTTCAATTTTATTTATATTATTGTAACTAATTTTTTTTTACCCATTATAATTTATTTATTATAATTTAAAACTTAA
>JBBPBS010001075.1:14178493-14196804 GCA_037974835.1 Cicer judaicum | reverse complement strand
TATTTATTTTGGTTTAAAATTAATTAATATTTTAAAGTAAATAATTTATTTATTTATTTTGGTTTAAAATAAATAAAATAGATAAAAAATAAAAAACAATAGATTGATAAATTTTAAATTAATAGAAAAATGACATTTAAATTATTACTTTTAAATTTTTTTAAATATTAATTAATAAAATTTATTTTTAACTAAAAATATCATTTTACATTTTTAATTAATTAAATCACTAATTTTAACCAACACTTTAATTATTTAACAACTATCAATTATAAACTAATTTTAGCAAAGAGAGCTAAGTCTAGGAATCATTTCTTGGAACATATGATAAAGAGTGAGTATACCGTTGTTCCTAGAGAAAAAATTATTCTTAATCTGAAATTTTTCAGAAATAACATAATTATTTTATAACTTTTAGTATTATTCTCGTAGATCACGGGGATTCCCATTAGATTTTATATATTTTTTTAAAAAGAAATTATAACTATCAATTTTCTTATAAGTATTAAAATGTGTGCCAAACGTTTTTCTTTTTTAAATGCTGAAGGATAAGATTCCATGATTTTATTTTTTATTTTTACATATTTATAATTTAAGTTTAAAGTAGTTACACAAACAATATAAGTAAACTTTACATACGTGTCTATGTCACCCCACTCTTGTTCCTAGAAAAATTATACTCACATATTCTTTTTCATGACTTGAAACAAACACACAACAATGGAAATTCAAATTATTACTGTTACATGACACATAATATAATTTAATGATTTACTGGTATGTGTTATAAGCTAAAACTATCCTCTGATTGTATCAGATTGAAAGACGTGAGCTTCTTCACTTAAAGAAGTATCCGCATGCAAATGTGATAGACCTTGGAATTGGCGATACTACAAAACCATTACCAAAAATTGTAACCTCAAGCATGGTTGATGTAAGTTATGAAGGTTCTTATTTTCTGTTTAAAATACATATCAACCAATTTATAAACTCTATATGAGTATGATTGTATGTATTTATGATCTTTATGCTGTCATGTTTTTTTAACTAGCACATGTGGATTTTTTTGTTTGTTTAGTCGTTGCACAAATGGATAAAGGTATTCTTACTAAAAAAACAGAACACTTTTCCTTTTCACATGAGAGGTACAAAGTTTAAACATTAACGTTTCGTGCACTCATGGTATTTTGCAGTTTGTGCATGGCCTTTCAACAGCAGAAGGTTATAAAGGATATGGACCTGAGCAAGGTGAAAAGGTATCTTGAAATAATTTTTGAGCAAACATGAATACACTTTTTTTCTTTTTCTTATTAAGACTCCAAAAATAAAAATATAGAAACTTTTCTCTTGTGATGCATGATGTTGGCACCTAGTAGTTCTTAAAGAGCTTATGTATTTAATTAAATCTTAATCCATTTATTTGTGATATAGTAGATCAGTTTTAAGATATGTTTTTTCAAGTAAAATGTGTATGTTTTGGCAAAACTACATTTGCAGGCTATGAGGAAGGCAATTGCTGATGCATTTTACAAAGATCTAGGGATAAAACCTTCTGAGGTTTTTGTTTCAGATGGTGCACAGTGTGATATTTCTCGTCTCCAGGTATTCAACCATACTATTTCATATTCACATTTGTTTCTTGTATTGTATTCTACTTTATTAGTCTTCCTGGTTACATCTTAGTAACCTTTTTTACCGATGACCAATATGAATCACTAACATTGATTTGTTGTCTTAACACATGCAGCTGCTTATGGGCCCCAATCTGAAGATAGCTGTACAGGATCCATCCTTTCCGGTATTGATAAAACCCAACAATCCATCTATCTTGATTCTAGTTAATATGATGATCTATATTATCTTGATGTTAACTACTACTTTGGACTAAGCCCTCTAAAGTCTAAACTAACAAGCAATGGCTGTCTTGCACCTATAAGAAAACAGAAATGTAATGTGAATATTAATTTGGGGTAACAAAATTTGACAACTTTTTAAAATGGTTAACACAGTTCATACATGTGGATAGTGCAGTTTAATGCTTGGTTATTTGATGTTCAATTAAAATTTCTGATTAAAAAATGAAAATCAATTTCCCAAGGTTTGGTTTTGCTTACCAGCAATGGACTGTGAAGAACTAGACACTGCCATAGACCAAGCAATATTGTTCTAATTGCATATATGATTACATTTGAATGGAATAAAGTATTCCATCTTGCTGCTTCTATCTTTTCACTATAATATTAATGTACTGTTTCAATGTACTCTCAGAAATCAGAATGAATGAATGCATGCTTGCAAAAAGTATTTTTAGTTGTAGTAAATTCTTATGATGCAGGCATACATAGACTCAAGTGTCATAATTGGTCAGGCTGGGAAGTTTGTAGATAGAGCTGGCAAATATGAAAACATAGAATACATGACATGTAGACCTCAAACCGACTTCTTCCCGGATCTGCAGACCACTTCAAGGCCACAGCTAATTTTCTTTTGTTCTCCTAACAATCCTACTGGTCATGCAGCAACAAGGAAGCAATTGGAGCAACTTGTGAATTTTGCCAAAGTTAATGGATCCATCATTATCTTTGACTCTGCATATTCTGCTTATATCACTGATGATAGTCCTAAATCAATCTATGAAATTTCGGGAGCCAGAGAGGTATTTCTTGCCTGTTAATGTAGACAAGTCCCATTTTTTTAGGTGTCTAGAGTACAGACAGAACATAAAATAAATGTTAATAAATAACAAGTCTCTGATGAACCAATCAGTGGGTTGAATGAGAATAAGCAAAATCTACTCATAGATTTTTGCATGGCATTTGTTTTGTTTCTAGCATGCACTATACTCTACAAGGACAAGCTTGTAATATCTTAATTTCCGTATTATGTTTTCAGGTTGCAATTGAAGTGTCCTCCTTCTCAAAATTTGCCGGCTTCACCGGTGTCCGTCTTGGTTGGACAGTGGTCCCTGAAGAACTGCTATATTCAAATGGCTTTCCCGTTTTGCATGATTTCAACCGCATAATGTGTACCTGCTTCAATGGAGCATCCAGGATAGCTCAGGCTGGGGGACTAGCATGCCTTTCCCCAGAAGGTCTCAATGTGAGGTTCTAGTTCCCAAAGTATCTGTTTAACCTGTCAAAATTCTTGTTTGTGTTTCATAATTTCATTTCAAGTTTAGTTCCTCGATTAATGAAAAATATTGTATCTTGATTACCTTGAACTCTATGAAACTGGTCTGCCATTGGTGTGATTGTTGCCTAATAATGTTTTGGAAAACTTCTCAGGCTTTGCAGTCCCTAGTTGACTACTACATGGAGAATGCAAGAATACTGGTCAATGCTTTGACCTCTCTTGGTCTGACAGTATATGGGGGTAAAAATGCACCCTATGTTTGGGTCCATTTTCCTGGCTCAAATTCTTGGAATGTCTTTGCTGAAGTTCTTGAGAAAACACACATAATTACTGTTCCAGGCAGTGGTTTTGGTCCAGGTGGTGAAGGGTATATAAGAATTAGTGTCTTTGGCCAGAGAGATTCTATCATTGAAGCCTCAAAGAGACTCAAAAACCTTCTCTATCAGAAGGAATTCTAATGCTTTACTTCTGTCAGTTTTATAATCTATACATAAAATAAACAAAATGGCAAATCTCAGCCTTCATTATTTCTAGTAGTGAGAGGATTCCATTATGAACTATACTTTCTGTCAAGAATTAGAGTAAAAATATATTTATTGAATTGTAATATGTTGACAATACATCAGATATATATATATATATATATATATATATATATACACACTAGATTACTAAACAACCAAATCCTATTAGTACTCATATATAACTAAATCCCTACTATTACTCCTATTCAACTGAATCCCTATACTTTAGAGATATTAAACAGAACCATATTTTGACACTTTCTATTTCTATTCATAATATATTGTGTATTCGTAGTACAGTGAATAGGTGGAACTCAATCCTTCACTGTCAAAACTGAAAGTTACAGGACAAATGTCAGGGTGAGTGGTGTTTAGGGAGCTTGATATTAAGCTAGCTAATGTTAGTTGAGGATGAAATTCTCTCATTTTGTTTCTCTATAAAACAGATTATCCTAATATCCAATGCCTAAAATGACAAATTGCATAACATATTCAAATTTATAAGGGTGAGTGGTAATTTAGTGAGCCTGATAGATAAGATGAAATATCTACCAGACATGTCAATGGCTTGTGAGACTGTTTCTTCCAATTTTACCTCTCTGTAAAAGAGATCGCGAAAAAGTACAAGTTGGAACAAATATAATATTCAAAGGCATGTATATAATGCAGAAGGGAGAAAATGAGCAAATATAACATAACAGAATAGATTGAACATCCATTTAATGAAGATAGTTCCTGTCACATTGGTACAAGACCAAACGCATTTGAATGAAGTCAATGTAAAATGTACGAAATATTTAGAAAAATATTCAGATATTATATACCATGTTTTGTTATTCTTAATTTGTAAAATTTTGATTTGTCTGTGTATGAGTAAATGTGAAATTACATCTATTGGATTGATCACGCAGCGGAGACCAGACCACTTACAATTTGAAATTAACATTGTGGATTATCCACAATGATACCAGCCAATACTGGCATAATGATCTGAAATCAGAACCACAAGAAGATTCTAGCTCCAAATAATCAAACTTGAAGGGATTGACAGCTAACTAGCTCAGCAGATCTACCACTTCTAGAAGCAAAAACCCTCCAAATTTCTGTCTCTGATTCAGCTGATGATTCAGCAAGTTCACTAAATGAGCTATCTGGTGATGACGACGACGACTGGGAGGAAGCTAAATCACTTTGCATGTCAGCCTGCAACACTGCAATGTTGTGATCGGCATCTTTAGTAATCACATGGAGTTTACCAAGTAAACTAGCTAAAAGATAAGGAGATTCTGAATCAGCAAAATCTTGAAGAGGAACATCTCCTGCAACAACTTTCCAAGTATCACCTTCCTCGTCATATACCTTAATCTTCGCAGAGTCAAGAGAACTCGAAGGATCTAGTGCATACAGATCATTATTGACAATAACACTCAATTTTGTTCCAGCTTGCCTTGCGGGCCAACCTTCACCCATACCAACGGGCATTTCAAGCCAAGAATTAATATCAGGATCATAAACTTCTCCCCCAACATCAACAAAAAATGGCCAACAATACAAACTCTGAGGAACAAACAACCTTCCCCTGTACGAAGTCATTCCCGTGGCAATAGGCTTGAGCAAGTCAGCCAGAAAAGCAGTTGGCAGCACCTGAGCTTTTGCAAAAGGCATGTTCGGTAATTGGGACCACGTACCAGTGTGTGGATCATATACTTCTGCAGATTGAAGGGGACTCAATCCACCACGACCCCTAGTAACCCCTCCAACAACATAAAGCTTATTGTTCAATATACCTGTCTTGCTGTACGCTCTGCCAACAGACATTGGACTAACATCACTCCAAGAGTTTTGAACAGGATTGTACCGCCAAACAGATTTCATAGCCGAAGCTTTAGAAAATCCTCCTAAAGCATAGATGCAACCATCAACAGCCCCAACGGAGCAACCACAGAACGGCATCCGATCTAAAGCATCTTTCCTTCCAAGCCAGCTCATGATAACATCAGCAATTCTGATACTTGAACCCAACATGCTCCACATTCGACAGGGAAAGGCAGCCAAACCCTTTTTCGCTTCATCTTCGGGGAAAACATTTGGCATTGGAGGTAACCTTTGCCATCTTCCAGAAAGAGGGTCTAAGGCATACCATAAAAATTTATCATTGTTGAGTTTGGTTAATATATATAACCACTCCTCTGATGTTCCAAGTTCTTTTCTCAAAGAAAATAGTTCCGAACTCACAAGGGCCGTTTTCCAAGCTCGAGAAACCGACTTGAGATTCAAATAACAAATGCGAGGAACTCTAGCTAGAATCTGAAACGATATCTCATCTGGAAGTGAAGGAATCAGTCTTGAGTTATCCTCATAAGAAGTTGACAGCAACCTCTGCCTCTTGCAAGCTTCACCGGGCAAAACCTCACTTGCACCACTCCTCCTAGTAGCCTTTGTATTATTGGGACCAAGTATATTCCCCATAACATCAAGCTTCTGAGGTAAAAAGTTCAACAACATGATCATTTTAAATCATTTCTCACCATACAAGAGGGGAAATTGCAGTCATGAATTGAAATAGCAGATTCATAAAATAAACAACCTTTGACCAAACACTAAAATTAGGGTTAAGAAAACCCAAGGTTAATTTGAAAGCACTAAACAACTAAATTTGGTGTTGTGAAATTATCAGAAAATTAGGGTTTTAAAATTTGCATATACATCTGAAGATAAAAACACATAAATTGCAAGTCTGAATATGAAACAATAATCTGAGAGGAATCAACATGTGGATGCATTGTCATGAATCTAAATTGGTTAAAGTTTTAATTAAGCATACTCTGAATATTATTGAGCAACATAGTCTAACCAAATTCTCATTAACATAACAATGCATAAAAAAAAATTAAAAAAAAAAAAATCGAAAACAAACTGACCTTAAAAACAGAAGAGAATTATGGGTGTGGGAATGATGGGGAACAGTTGGAGAGAGATTCCTGGTGTCGTGTCTGTGTGTGTGTAAACTGAACACAAGTTGTTGAGCAACAGTAGTAGCTTGCTTGCTTATTCTATGGAGAAATCATCTGGTCCGTTCATTTTTTCATTAGATGAGATATTATTATTCTTTGTAACAACCTCACCCTTTTTCCACAAAGGAGGATGTCATCAAATCATTTCATATACTACACTAATTCTTCTTTTCTTTGTTTTATCTTCCATCCTTTTTAATAGTCAATTTTAGCTTGACCAGAGTCACTTCTACACTTTTAGGTTATTTTATTATTATTTTTTATACAATTATTTACATTTTATATGTAATATATTTAATTATTTATTATTTTATTTCACATTTTTCTCTTTAAAGTATTTAGTTTTGGATAATTTTTGACAAATTAGCAAAATAATACTGTTTTGAATTTTGTAAACAATAAATATAAATGAATAAAATATTTCTTACAAAAAATTACAAAAAAATAGAGAAAATAACATTTTTTTTTCTAATCATTTATTTTTCATAACAAAGCCGTGTAAAATTATATTTTTTATTTTTCTGTTCTAGAATATTGTTTTAGTTTGAAAAATGCTAAGATATTGTTATATACAAAACCATTTTGGGATGTTTTTATATTTCTAATAAAAATTTATTTTAAAAAATTATTAATTATAATTCTGCGTACACTTGTCACCTTACTTTTATATATTTATAAATATAAGTTTTTTTAACAAGAAAATAATATAATTTTGTGCATTTTTATAAGATAGATGATCTAAATTAACAATATAAAATAATTAGAAAGACTAAAATATTACAAATAATTAACATAAAAAATTAAAAATAAATTTTACAAAAAAGGAATGTAATATCTTGAATTCAAACTATTTTATTCTATTTAATATCTTTTTATTTATTTTTTAAGGAATATCTTTTTATTTCTTAACAAACGTTTTAAGCTTACTTGCTAATGATATTCTAAATTAAATTATGAGCTTATTTTGTCTCTAGAAGCCGAAATCTTCCTTACCTTTCGATATAAATTTAAAGCCAACCAGCTCTAAATAAATTATAATGATTTTTTTAGTTTTTAACACATAATAAATACAATATATTATTGTAACAAAAAAAATACGATATATTATAAATACATAGAGATTAGTTTTTGTAAGCCTAAAGTTATAATTATCTTGTTAAGTAAGCAAATGAATATCACATGTTTTTATATCTGTGTAAACTATATTCAGAATTGTGTATTTCAAATTAGTGAAAAATAATTGTATGTAGAACAAGATTCTAAACTGAAAAATTACTTGCGCAATATTTTGAGCTATTTTTTTATCAAATAAATTTTAGAGCGAAAAGATGTTGTCTTAGTCTAACATAGTGTGAGAATGTTTTAGATTCAATAAATACTAATAAACAAATTATTGGGAGTTTTAGTTTAGACAAACCTTCCTATTAATTCCACATACATGTATAAGTTGAGTTTTTTTAATAAAAAAAACATATTCATTTTTTTAAATTAGTAAAATATAGAAGATATAAATTTAACATTATTAAAAATAAAAATAATAAATTTACGAATAAATTCACACTATTCAAATTAATATCTTAAATGAAATATATTTGATTTTAATTTTTAGAAGATGGAGGGCGGAAAATAATTTTACTCATTCATGTGATTTAAAAAGAAGATGAGATATTCAATATAATTAAAAAATTATTTAAAATATTTTTACTCCTCTTGAACCAAATATAGAAATACTAAAATTTCTTTCCTCAATTTATAAAGTTTAACTTAACTAAATATTATATCATATTTATTTATATACGAATTTTTTATCAGTTTATCTGTTAACAAAAACTTCATGTCTATTTTTGTAACCGAAGATGTCTCTATTCTCATTATTTGTGACCCTTATAATCAAATTAACGTTGTCGTACGCAACTGCTTGCATTAGCAAGCCTATCCAACATCCAGTTGCGTGCTTATAAAGGTGTATATATATATATATATATATATATATATATATATATATATATATATATATATATATATATATATTTATATATATATATTAATTTATTTTCAAATGCCCTTCAACAACATAAGTAAATTAGACTGTTGGTTCAACTAATTTACCAACAATTAGACACACATTATGTACAACGAATTTATAAATTAGTTAATGGGTTAATAGGCTTTACGTAGAATAAACTGCAGAATATAAAAATTTCGAATATATATATATTTGGAGTGTGTATATCATGCATTTAAATTTTAAAATAATTTTTTTTTGAATAATTTTGTTTCTAACAAATGCTCTAAACATAACTCTAAAAATTAAAATCACTACCAAATTCATCAATATGCAGTCCGTTTCTCTATGCTCAGTTCAACGATGCTACTTTTAATTTAGAAAATTAAATTGCAATCTTATGAATTAAATGATTAAGTTCTAGCTCCCGTTTACTTAAATTGAGTATTGAGTAAAATCGGATTTAGCAAAATTGAGCAATCGAGTTTTTTCAATTTATTTTTTTGGTAATTCTCGTATTTTTTCTAAATCTTATATTTTAGAAGACTTGATCCATGAATCAGTAATTTTTTTAATAATTATTTTAAGATCTTGCATTTGTTGGAACACAATCAAAAGTGGAGGGTAAATCCATGGTGAAAATCAATAATTGAAAATTGTGGTTTTTGAGAAGATGATGGAGAAAAGAGAGAGATTATTGGAAGAAAGTATTTTCAGTTACAACAATGTTGGGAAACAAAACTGAAATTACACAATTACAATTGAATTACAGAGAAAAAACAGAAAAAACTGATTTATACAAAGCTGCAGAAAACGGAGAACGTTAATGAGTCTCCGTTTTCTGGTTTTTCTGTTTCTGCAGAACATTCTCCGTTTTTCTGGTTTTCTGCCTTATCTGTTCTGCTTTTCTGCTTTCTCTGTTTCTGCAGAACATTCTCCGTTTTACTAGTTTTCTGTTTTCTTTGTTCTGCAGAACATTTTCCGTTTTTCTGCATTTAAATTATCTATCACTTCCAATACACCACCTTAATTCAAATGTTCCCCATTCTTCATGCCTAGCTTCATCACAAGCTTCTTGAAAATCTCATTTGTAACGCCTTTCGTCAACAATCTGCAACTTGTTCTTCGCTTCTGCAGTAACCCAAACGTAATTGTCCGGAACTCACTAATTCCCTCAAATAGTGAAACCTCATCTCAATATGCTTGCTCCTCCCATGTGCTATGGGATTCTTAGCAAGGTTGATGGCTGGAACATTGTCCGTCAACAGCAAAACAACACCTCTCGTGTTGCTGTCCAGCTCACGCAGCAGGTTCACTAACCACACAGCTTGGCATGCACATAACGAAGTTGCGATATACTCCGCCTTGTAGGAAGAGAGAGCAACCACCAGCTCCTTTTTAGAACACCAAGAGATTGGTGCCCCTCCGAACATAAAGACATAACCAGTCGTTGATTTCCGATCGTCCTTATCTCCGCACCAATTGGAGTCGGTGTATCCGAGTAATTCACAACTTTTGCCCATATCATTTGCAAGAAATAAAATTCCACAGCCAAGAGTGCCTTTCACATATCTAAGTGTCCTCTTAACTGCTGCCAAATGTGATACCTTTGGCCTCTCCATGAACCTACTTGCAATACCAACACTAAACGCTAAATATGGTCGCGTATTGCACAAGTAACGCAATGATCCTATCAATCTCCGGTATTGAGTAGGATTCACATCTTGCTCATCTTCACTCTTGGACAGCTGTAAACGTGTCTCAGTTGGTGTTGTGGCAGCATTGCAATGCTCCATATCACACATCTTCAAGATCTCCATTGCATACCTCTTTTGATGTATGAGCAGCCCCAACTTTGTCTTTTGGAACTCTATGCCTAAGAAGTATTTCATTGTGCCAAGATAAGTCATTTCAAACTCCCTCATAAGCTCTTCTTTGAACTTTGAAATGTAATTTTCACAGCTGCCCGTAATCAATAAGTCGTCCACATAAAGACAAAGTATGATTACTCCTTCGCTTGCATCTGACTTCCTTAACTTGTAGACCATTTATGCGTTTGTTCCAAGCTCTTGGAGCTTGTTTCAAACCATATAGTGCCTTCCTTAACTTGTAGACCCTTGCTGCATGATTTTTAATCACAAAACCAGGTGGCTGTCCAACATAGACCTCCTTATCAAGTGGACCATTTAAAAATGCCGATTTGACGTCCATTTGATATAACGGCCAACTGTTGTTATTAGCTATCACAACAACTAACCGAATGGTTTCATGCCTTGCTACCGGTGCGAACACCTCATCAAAATCTATCCCTTCCTTTTGCAAAAATATCCCTTTGCAACTAATCGAGCTTTATGCTTGATTATTTCACCTTTCGGATTCGCTTTCACTTTGTAGACCCATTTCACACCAATCTCCCTTTTACCTTTCGGTAAATCAACCAACATCCATGTATTGTTCTTTTCAATTGATTCCAGCTCTTCCTTCATAGCACACATCCACTTTGGATCGCTTAATGCCTCCTCCGTATTCACCAGTTCGGATTCAGCCATTAGAGCGAAGTGAATAAGATCACCCTCATTGTTGATCTCGCTGTCTCGGAATAATTCACAATCACGAAGTCTTTGAGGCAATCCTCTTTGCCTTGTTGGTCGTCTACTTGATTCACCAGTTTCGGTTCTCAAAGGTTGCTGTACAGCACCTTCAGCAGGCTGAAAATACCAATTTTCTTGCAGCAAATTGATTTCCCCTGGAGGTAAATCGATTTCCACTTCACTAGAAACAGTTCCAGCAGCTCCAGGATATTGATTTTTGTGGCAGAAATCAATTTGCTGAACTGATATGGCAGGTTTTCTGCTGTCAAACTGCCGTATCTCATCCACGATCATATCTCGACTAATTACGATATTCTTTCTACTCACATCAAACAACTTGTAGCCTCCGGTAGGATGATATCCGACAAGCAACATCATTTCACCCTTGTCATCAAGCTTCTTTCGAAGTTGTCCCGGAATATGTCGAAATGCTACCGAATCGAAAACGCGTAAATGACTCAAATTTGGTTTGAATCCAGACCATACCTCTTTTGGAGTCACCTTTTCCAACTTCTTTGTAGGACATCTATTCAACACATAGGCAGCTGTAGCAACAACTTCTCCCTAAAGCTCTTTCGGCAAATTCTTCCCTTTCAACATGCTACGCACCATGTTCATAATTGTTTGATTTTTTCTCTCGGCCATGCCATTTTGCTGAGGCGTATAGGGTGGTACAACCTCACGCACTATACCCTCATCATCACAATACTTCCCAAATTCTTTCGAAGTAAATTCGCCTCCGCCATCGGGTTTGAGAATTTTGAGTTTGTGACCGCTTTGCCGCTCAACCATGGATTTAAATCGTTTGAACACCTCAAACACCTCATCCTTCCTCTTTATGAGAAAGATCCATAGCTTCCTACTAAAATCATCGATAAATGTGACAAAGTATCGATTACCTCCATACGAATTGACTTGCATCGGTCTGCACACATCGAAATACACCACCTCAAGATGATGTTTGGCCCTATGCCCTACATCTTTGCTGAAATTATTCTTGTGTTGTTTCCCTTGTACACAGTCTTCACATATCTCAGCTGGAACATTGATACTAGGCAGTCTGATCACCATCTCATACTTTTGCAACGCGTCACGATCTCGAAAGTTCAAGTGTCCAAGACGGTAGTGCCACAACCACTCATCACGACTTGCCGCTGTAGCTAAGCACCTATGCTCCATGATTTCCAACTCAATCTTGAAAGTCATATTGGAAGCCATAAGAGCCTTAAGGATCAAAACACCGTTTTGGTTCAAAACGCGCTAAACCTTGTTTTCCATCCGAATCTTGTAATTCCTCTCAAGCAATTAGCCAATACTCAAGAGATTACACTTGATACCTGAAATGTACATCACATCTTTGATCAAGGAATGATCACCATCCCTTCTCATGATCAAAACATCACCGACACCGTCGGCCGCTAATGTCGTATCATCCGCGAATTTCACTCTACTTCATGTGGCTTGATTGATCTTCACGAACCAATCTTTTCTTCCTGTCATATGTGTGGAACAACCTGAGTCCAAGTACCACTCATTTCTCCCTTGGACTCTATCTCGAACTGTTACCATTGCGCTTTTCTCCAAATGCATTTTTGCAGATTTTTCTGCACTGCAATAGTTGTTGTCCAGCAACTTCCTCTTGTCACAATTGCTGTCCAGCACCTCTTTAATGCCGTAGTTCTCTTCCATGATCATCACAAGAACCGTGTTATCATCATCCACGTCTTGCCTAGTAACCTTAGCCTCATCCGCATGATTCTCCCTTGGTTTTGCTCTACACTTTCTTGCGAAATGCCCAAGCTTTTGACAATTGTAACACTTCTTGGTACTTTTGTCGAATGGCTTGTAGTTGCCTTGACCACCACCTTTGGAACTACCCTCACCTTTCCTTGAATTTTGTGACTCTTTTTCATCAAAATTCTGGAAATTTTTTTTTCCTCTAGAAGGCCATTTCCCTTTCGATTTCTTATTCTTCTCGTTGAAACGGGCTTGCAAAGCAACTTCCGCTTTGGCTTTATCGTTTCCTCTTTCGTCCATCCTTTGTTCATGAGCTTCCAATGAACTTTAAAGTTCATCTTTCGTCATCGTCTTGAGATCCTTCGATTCCTCAAGCGCGAATTTTGTGACTCTTTTTCATCAAAATTCTGGAAATTTTTTTTTCCTCTAGAAGGCCATTTCCCTTTCGATTTCTTATTCTTCTCGTTGAAACGGGCTTGCAAAGCAACTTCCGCTTTGGCTTTATCGTTTCCTCTTTCGTCCATCCTTTGTTCATGAGCTTCCAATGAACTTTAAAGTTCATCTTTCGTCATCGTCTTGAGATCCTTCGATTCCTCAAGCGCCACCACTGTTGGGGAGTTCGGGGGAGCACGATAATTCGGAATGGGTTAAACAAGGATTAATAAGAGACTTAGACACCACATCACAACCCAAAACCTTAAGGCATTAGGTGTAAGGGTCATTCTCCCTATATATCCAATACAACCTCCATTCTTGGTCAATGTGGGACTAATCACTCATAATTGAATTCCCAACACTCCCCCTCAATTATGAGTTCCCACCACTAGACTTGATCCACTTGATTCAAGTTCCTTATTGACCACTTGACCACTAGACTTGATCCACTTAATCCGAGTCCTTTTTGGTCCACCACTAGACTTGATCCACTTGATCCAAGTCCCTTATTTTTGCTCCCCCGTCAAGCCGAACCCGGCTCTGATACCACTATTGGGGAGTTCGGGGGAGCACGATAATTCGGAATGGGCTAAACAAGGATTAATAAGAGACTTAGACACCACATCACAACCCAAAACCTTAAGACATTAGGTGTATGAGTCATTCTCCTTATATATCCAATACAACCTCCATTCCTGGTCAATGTGGGACTAATCACTCATAATTGAATTCCCAACAACCACAATATTATTGAATCTTGGTGTTAAAGAACACAATACCTTCGACACAAAATTCTGTTCGGAAACGACTTCACCACACGACTTCATTTGATTCCCCAAGCGTGTCGCACGCGTCACGTAATCGTTTCCCTATCTTCCATTTGAAGTAACTCAAACTGCCACTTATGAGTTTGTAACCTCACCACCTTCGCCTTATCTGCACCAGCATAAGCTTTCTCAAGGATACCCCAAGCTGTCTTCGCCGAGTCGCAATCGCCAACCTTTTCGAAGTTGTCACTATCGACGCAAGAATGAATCAAGAAGAGTACCTTGTAGTCTTTCTTCTTATCTTCCTTGAATTTCACTTGTTGAGTTGCTGTAGCCTCTTCACCAAGAGGAGTAATGCCATCGATAATCATATCAAGAACATCTTGATGTCCAAACAAAACTTTCATTTGTTTGTACCATTTGTCATAATTCTTCGAATCAAGAATCAGAAGGTTTGAAGGGATTTTGTCATTGGAAACGGACATGTTTGCAGCGAAAATTGGATCTGAACCTAGCTCTTGATGCCAAATGTTGGAACACAATCAAAAGTGGAGGGTGAATCAATGGTGAAAATCAATAATTGGAAATTGTGGTTTTTGAGAAGATGGAGAAAAGAGAGAGATTATTTGAAGAGAGTATTTTTAGTTACAACAATGTTGGGAAACAAAACTGAATTACAAAACTGAAATTACACAATTACAATTGAATTACAAAGAAAAAACAGAAAAAACTGATTTATACAAAGCTGCAGAAAACGGAGAACGTTAATCAGTCTCCGTTTTCTGGTTTTCTGGTTTTTCTGTTTCTGCATAACATTCTCCATTTTTCTGGTTTTCTGTCTTCTCTGTTCTGCTTTTCTGTTTTCTCTGTTTCTGCAGAACATTCTCCATTTTACTGGTTTTCTGTTTTCTCTATTTCGCAGAACATTCTCCGTTTTTCTGCATTTGAATTATCTATCACTTTCAATAACATTATGGTTATTTTGATCTTTGCAAAAAATTGATGTTATTTTTAAATCCTACAACTTTGATTATTTTTATACTGTAAGTATTTTATTATGAAATTTATAAATTTGATATTTATTGTATGTGTATATATTAGATATTAAAACATTAGTGAAAATAGGTAATATTATGTTTTTGAAAAAAATAAGATAAGATAATATCTATCACTAAGAATATAATTTTTGAAAATATTTAAAAATAAAAATAATTTAGATAAATCAGAATTCAACTCAACCCAAATAAAAAATAAATTATTTGATCTAAATCTATCTAATGTTATAAGTATCAGTTTATTTTTTTAAACTCAAACCAAAATCCTCTACACTTTGAATATTAATTTTGATAAAACTCGGTTTAACCAATCTATTACAATCTTAAATAGTATAAGACTTACATTTTGGTTGTGGTGATGTCGGAACTGTTAGCTCTTTGAGTGATACTAAATTTACTAATGATATTTTTTTTTTTTTGCAAATGTGTGGTGGAGAGTTACTCTATCTTATTTTTACCATTTATCTTTGGTAGATGCTCTTACCTCTCCTATTCTAAACATTTTAGTGGATCCCATGATATAATAGTAAAAAATATCGATAATAAAAATGGGACTATATAACAAGTTAAATTTTAATTCATTTTAATACGATGAGTTGCAGATTTAATAAAGATCGGATTAAATAAAGACAAGATTAAAATAATTATACGACAAATCACCGAATAATAATTTTTAAACATTTTTTTATATATAAAAATAAAATAAAATTATAGTAAATCAGTTTCGATTATTATTTGTCAATTCATTCAAGTATAATAATTTATAATATTATTTTAAAAATTATTAAATTAGTGATTTAATTTTAACTTTTTAAAATGAGTGAATTAGTAATATCGTAAAATAATAACATAAAATTATTATTTATCTTTATTTTTTTTAGATCAAGTTACTCAACATATTGTTTAGGAACCATGGCGAATTAGCAAGACAGATATCTAAGATGGATCAGCAACCACTATTATCTTTTAGTCATACTAAATTGGTTGGGAACGCTGTAGCCCATTCTTTAGCAAAATATGATATGCCCTATAATTGAAAATTAATTTTCATACCCCCATGCTTTAATCCCTACCTCACAATTTTTGAAAAACTGATTTTACTCATGTTAGTTTCACCTTTTCTCGTTGAAATTTCTTTGACCCTCACAAATCCAAAATTTATGAAACTTTTTTCTCCAAAAGTATGGTTTAGAAATTAACGTTTCGAAAATTTTAAATAATATTTTTGAATAAAAAAAAGAGTAAAAATTATACATATTGAAAATTTTGTTTTTAAAATTTATGACATGTAAAAAAAAGAAAATAAAATTTCTATATGTCAAATATTTTGAAAATAAAATTTCCCAAAATCTCCAGTATATAAAAAAAGAAAATTTTTTATATAACAAATTTTATTTCTAACATGTAGAAAAAAAGCAAAGAAAAAAATTTACATATAAAAAGTTTTAAAAACAAAATTTCTAATATGTAAAAAAAATCGGAGAAAAAATATTATACATCGAAAATTTTGGAAATTAGAAAAATAATTTACATATAATTTTTTTTTTTTTTTAATTTTTTTGATATTTATAAAACCCATACATATAATTTCGACCAGAATTAAACAATGGTACTAAAACCCTTCATTTTTCAGCTATATGTAAAACAAACAGAATTTCAAGTGTGCAACCCATGTCGCATGATTATGTCGTTATACAACTGTAAATATTAACATATTATTTGAAACTGTGAACTGTAAGGACATATTATATGTAATACTTAATGTTAAATGTTTATTATAAAAATAAAAAAAATTTACAGTTAAATAACAAACAAAAAAATTCAAAGTATTTAATTTATACATCGAATTTTATTAACTGAATTAATTTTAAAAAACAGAATGGAGTATATAAGACACTCTCAACTGTATGACTGAATTGGTATTTTAAAAAAACAAACTATATTATAACCGATTCATCATTTTCATAACAAGTGGCAACTCCCAAATTGCTCCACTACACCCAAACGTGTCTCCAGTCAACTCAATATGAACAACTATTATACATGAATCATGATACATCAATATGAGTAAGCAATATATAGTATATAGTATATAAGTATAAGCATAATGAATTATTCATCAAAGATAGCAAGCAACCAAGCAAACCAACTTTCCTTTCTTGTGACGCACAAACCTCGTATTAAAAATTAGCGTACATTAAACTATACTCCACGAGAATATGTTGTGGCACATACATAAATTTCAACCCTTTCAAAAATCTATGAACTTAGACTCAATATGGGCACTGTTCAAGGAAACCCTCTGCTGTTTTTATTTTTAACAATCTTTTTCTTTCCCTCTTAATCTTTTCAGCAATCTTGGTTTTAATTAATTATTAGTAGTTCTATTTTATATCCATCTTTCCCCAATAGTCGCATCTCTGATTTTGATACAAGTTGTTCTTGATGTAGATGGTGGGATCAATAAATATATAGGCTTAACTCAATTTTTTAATTTATAGAACTGTCCAATTTTGTCCTTTTTTTCTTTTAATATTTAATTGTATATATTACCGAATAATTTTTTTAATTTAAATATACTTTTAGTTTCATTTAAAATTAACTTTTATTTGCATATTTCTAAATTAGGTTTTTTTCCTCCTATTTTATGACTTTTGGAATTTAATTTATCTCTCTTCATTAATATATTCAGTAGATGTGACAATAATGTGATACAACTAAATTGATTAAAATAGAATATATTTATATTGTTATTAACAAAAATATTCGTAAAACTTTAACGAAAAAAAATATAATGATTAATAACATAAATTCCATTTTATTCAATTTGAACATAATTGAGCATGCAACTATCATTAAGAAACCAAAAAAATTTCACAAATTATTAAATAGGGATAAAAAATCCAATTTTAAAAATAGAATGATTAAAAGTTAATTTTGAAGAAATTAAGATGATTAAAAGTATATTTAAGTTTTTTTTTTCTTTTCAATTCGTATTCAATTATATTTTATCAATTAGTCATTATTATATTAATTCTAATTAAAACATAT
>JBBPBS010001075.1:14164303-14178106 GCA_037974835.1 Cicer judaicum | reverse complement strand
AACTAGAAGCAAACAAGAATAACTAATAAAAAATATATAGAATTAAGCTAATATATATATATATATATTCGTTGCATGTTTGAACTAAACGTGAATTTTATAAAATCATAAAGTAACAATGTGGTTTTGAAAAAAAAAATACATTTTATAGCTTTTAACAAAGAGATGAATAAAAATAATATATTTTTCATAATTCTTAGTACGATATAACTATATAAGTATTGAATAACTTTTTAGTTGGATCCACTACTATTTTTTATTTATTAATATCATAACTTTTATATATGGTATATATTGAGAAATTTAATTTCTTATTGATTAGTTTTCTTTTTTAAAATAAATATTAATAGTAGAGATTGAACCATACATTTTTTTTTGTATATATGTAACTCATTCGGTCTCCTTAACCAAACTTTTTGGATTACTCATTCGCGATCAAACTCGAAAATCGAAAATGATCAATTAATTTAATTTAATTGAAGCTAATTAACTATTGAATAATATTATTGAGATAAAAAATTTGACACAAATATAATACTTTAATATTTCATGAAAAATGAAAACATAAATTCTATTATAGTATTATATTGATGTCAAATTTTTGTTTCAATAATATTATTTTTATAATATATAAAATGTTAAATATTTTTGCTTAATAATTGAGACGATAAGGAAATAAAAAATTGGAGAAATACATGTAACGTATCAATTATATATGCACTGCACCACTAGAGGTTTGAGGGATTGCCAAACCTTCCACCTGGATCAAATTATTGATTGATATTTTAATATTATATTTGGTGCAATTAATTACAATAACAAAGTTTTTCCACAATGTATAGGTCTAGATCTTTTTTGTTTTTGTGCAGAGGTCTAAACCTAGTTGTTAGAGAATTTCAGACACAAGCCTAAAATAATATAGTATTCAATAAATGGCCAACATCAACATCAACATATACTAGAAGGAAAAAATAAAATAAAAAGCTCTTCACCCAACTGTGTGTACATAAATTTGTAATTTTGGTCAACGACAATAATTAAGCTTATCAAGGTGTCATCGTTAGTCTACAATAGCTTCTTTTTCATTATCTTTTTTTGACAAAAGGAGTTTGCAATATCTTCATAGCTCATAGTATGAGAATTCCCATTTTTAGTCATTTATCATATAATCCAATTTTTCTCAATTGTCAACTGATCATTCTTCCGTCACCACTTGAAAAATATAATTTTTAAGTTCATTACTATCAATTATACAAATAGTTGACTTTTATGTTTAATTTTAAAAAATTGTATTAGAATGTAAATAACAAGCAAGTTGGTATTTTTAACTTCATATAAAATTTGAATAGTAGAAATAAAAGAACTTATTGAAAAAATTTCCCCTCACATTATTGATTATAAATATTGTCTAATTTTTGTTTGAAGAAGCTAATAAAATATATCAAAGATTATTCAAATTATAATATACGTTAAGACTAAATATAAAATAAATATATTAATATTTAATTAAAACGAGATTTAAGACTTCACTAAAATATCAATTAAACTCAAATATAAAGATTATGAACACCTACGCTAAAACAACCGAGTGGATTGTTCCTCCAAATATTGAAATTAAAAACATATTCCTTTTAACACAATTTTCATAGAACAACTTGACCTTAAATGTAATGGTTGACTTGGATAAATTAAATTAATGAAGCCTTACATATTATTATTTCCATCCTTTCACATTTCTAACTCTATATATAGCATTACCTTGGTTTCGTCAGAAAAGTAAAGAAACAAGTTCAAGTGTTATATCTCCTCTTGTAACATCACTTGTGATTTGGTAAATTAAACTTTAATAGGCTCTTTTCGATTCAACTATATTCTTTATATCCAAATTAAACAGAGATACCAATATGATTCTTTTTAAGCTAAACAACTCACAATCACATGACAAAATGCTGCTATATAGTTTTCTAATAAGTTGACTATTCAAATATTAGAGTTTCATGCTACATTAATTACAAATGCTACTTTCTGATTAATTAGTGTATGGTTTTGGATTTGCAGGTTACAATTAAAATGAGTCAGGGTTTTAGTAATGATTCTGCGGCAAGGGCCGCGGAAGAAATAAAAAGTGGTCCTAGTTCACGGAGACACGCTGATATTTTGGCGCCACATATTCACAAAGTTGAATCTCCTCCTAGACAGACACTTTTCCAAGAAATCAAACATGCTTTCAATGAGACTTTCTTCTCAGATGACCCTTTTTCCAAGTTTCAGGGTCAAACAAAATCAAGAAAGTTTATTCTAGGAGTCCAATCTGTTTTCCCTATTTTTGAATGGGGACAGGGCTACAACCTTAAAAAATTCAAGGGTGATTTCATTGCTGGACTCACCATTGCAAGTCTTTGCATTCCTCAGGTAAATATAATCAATGTTTAGTACTAGTATATATATATATATATATATACACGCTCATGTTTTCAAAGAAAAGAATCTATGGTAATTTAGAGTTTGATCGAAAAGTAAATAAAATTTGACCAATAATTTTTTAAGTTAGAACTTGAAATCGCATCATCCTAATCGATTTACCTTAACTAAAACTTATAACAAGTTGAATGCTGTTAATTTATATATATCACCATAAAGATAAAAGATATTTATACATGTATCACAAGAAATAATATTATGACTCAAAGCCACCGTGTAGTGAATTCTGATTAGATTGTGTGATTTTTTTTTTTGGTGTTAGATGCGTATTCATTAAACTTTATGTATTTTATTCAATGATATTGGTTGAGTTTTTGGATGATGACCCTTTGAAATATGAACGCATGACAGGATATTGCATATGCAAAGCTTGCAAATTTAAAGCCAGAATATGGACTATGTAAGCATATATATATATATATATATATATATATATCTTGATTTACATGAATGCTAACAACACACTATGAATGCTAACAACACACTCTATTTGATTGGTCAAAACATATGAGTCCAATATAAATTTAGTGGGACCCATATATATTTTAACTAATCAAACATAATCTTTTAGAATGTGTGTTGTTAGGATTATTCCTTGGTTTATTTCTAATTTTTCTATAAGCAACTTGGAGATGTTATATAGTTCATATCCCCTCTTAGACGTGATTTTCCGTGAGTTTTGCAGATACAAGTTTTGTTGCTCCTCTTGTGTATGCTTTCATGGGAAGTTCAAGAGATATTGCCATAGGACCTGTAGCAGTGGTGTCCCTTTTGCTTGGAACCTTGCTAACTGATGAGATCAGTGATTACACAGATCCTGACTACCTGCGTCTTGCATTTACTGCCACTTTCTTTGCAGGAATCACTCAAATGGCACTAGGACTTCTCAGGTACAGTACAGTAGCACTATTGGATTGTGTTTGATATGGCACATAGTTAACGATAAGTTAGATGGTCGCTTGAAGTTTAGGGGTAATCTTGTAAACAAGACCGTATTATTTAAATACAAGTTGTAGACCGTAAACTATAAAGTTGAACAACAATAGAAGTTTACTGTAGGCTGCAGCCACTTTGCAGTCGGAGACGTGGCCAAAATGGACTGAACTTCGTGATCAAATCTTGTGTGTTTTTTGTTTGCGTTTTTCATATTTGTTTTCTTTTAAACTGGGATTACTGTTCTTACAAATTGGTATAAGATTCTTTTCTTGTGAATGCTATGTATAAATATTTTCTTGTGTTATAATCCATGAGGTGAAATTTTCAGGCTTGGTTTCTTGATTGACTTCTTATCTCATGCTGCCATTGTTGGATTCATGGGTGGAGCTGCTGTTACTATTGCACTGCAACAGCTTAAAGGTCTTCTTGGCGTTAAAGACTTCACTAAGAAAACTGATATTGTTTCTGTCATGAGATCGGTTTGGAGTGCAGTCCACCATGGGGTACGCCTTCATTCTCTTATATACATAGATTCTTAAACTATTTAGATATTTATAAAGATATTTTAAGAACAAATATAACAAAGTAGCATCATACTGTAATTTAATTGGATGCATGTGGAAAACAAATTACTTCGTCTGTGCATAGAAATTAATCTCAAGTTAAATCATGCTAACTAACAAATATTTGTTTTAATTTTTGGTTACAGTGGAATTGGCAGACAATAGTAATTGGACTAGCATTCTTGGCTTTCCTTCTTACAACAAAGTATATTGTAAGAATGCCAACAAATTTCCCTTTCACTCTTCATTTCCATTTAATTAATTTATTGAAACTTTTGTAACTATTATGATGTAATTATGAACAGGCTAAAAAGAATAAGAAACTCTTTTGGGTATCAGCAATTTCTCCTATGATATGTGTTATACTGTCTACTTTATTTGTATTCATTACAAGAGCAGACAAGAAAGGAGTAGCAATTGTAAGTAGCATAAAATTAATTTTTCCTGAATAATTACCAAAAAAAAAACAAAGAGAAAGAAACACTTTTAATTAAGACTAAAAACTTATGCTATTGTATTTCAGGTGAAACATATTGACAAAGGTGTAAATCCATCATCTGTTAATCAAATATTTTTGAGTGGAAAATATCTCAGTGCTGGTATTAGGGTTGGTTTGGTGTCTGGTATGGTAGCACTCACTGTAAGTAAATTTTACTAAGGATTCCTCATCCCTTTTGTTTCATCAACATTTATGAGACATTTGAGCCTAATTATTATTATTTAAAAAAATAAATTAGGAAGCTGTGGCCATTGGAAGAACATTTGCTGCAATGAAAGACTATTCACTTGATGGTAACAGAGAAATGGTGGCACTTGGAACAATGAACATTATTGGTTCATTGACATCTTGTTATGTTGCTACAGGTACCAAAGAGGTCTAATTTTAATTATGCATTCAAAAAAATATAGATATTTGTAGAAACATTATAGTGTGATTTGATTGGAAGCAAGTAGAAAAGTAAAATAGATTTATCCTATCAATGTATATCTATTAATGTCTTCTATTTCTCTTACGTATTATTACTGTCATGTTAATGAGTGTTTCTGATGTTTATCTAGGATCTTTTTCGCGGTCGGCTGTGAACTATATGTCTGGTTGTAAAACTGCTGTATCAAACATAGTTATGTCCATCGTTTTGTTGTTAACTCTGTTACTAATAACACCGCTGTTCAAGTACACTCCAAATGCAGTGCTTGCCTCAATTATTATAGCTGCTGTGATGAGCCTGATAGACATTGAAGCAGTTATTCTTCTGTGGAAGATTGATAAATTTGATTTTCTAGCTTGCATGGGAGCCTTCTTTGGGGTCATTTTCAAAAGTGTTGAGATTGGCCTTCTAATTGCGGTAATGAAAATATCAAAACCATTTCTTTTGCACTTTAATAATTAGTACATAATTTTTAGTCTACCCCTCTCGTACCAGAGGAAATGGCCTTCCCTAATCTAGAGTTTGACCTAGAGATAAATAAAGTCTAACTAAAGAATATTTTAGTCAAAGTTCGAATTTCAATTGTCTTGAACGATTCTTCTTTCAGTTAAACTCATTAACCACTTACGTTCAACTATTTGATTAGCAAACTAGTACACATTATTTAGCATCAAGGTTTTAAAAATTGGACATCGACAAAGATTATGTTTGCAACATAAAGGTTTTTTTATGATTAAGCAAATGCAGTTGCAGCTAAATCAGTTGTATTTGACCACATTTTTTTACAAATCTTGCTTAGCATTGACTTAAACTTCTTTATGCATGTAGGTGGTAATATCTTTTGCTAAAATCCTTTTACAAGTGACAAGACCCAGGACTGCAGTACTTGGGAAGCTTCCAGGGACTACTGTTTATAGGAACATCCTGCAATATCCTAAAGCAGCACAGATTCCTGGCTTGCTTATCATTAGGGTTGATTCGGCAATCTACTTTTCAAATTCCAACTACATCAAGGACAGGTATGTCTTTTTCAAATTTGTACACGCTAACATATCAAGGTTAAGAAAATGTAGAATAGTTTTTTTAAATAACATTTTTGGTCTCTAATAAAAGAAATATTAGATTTTAATCCCTGCAAAAATGAGATTTTTTAAATAGCGTTTTTGGTCTCTACAATAAAAAAAGATTTTCTGCAAGTACGAAAACGTAATTTTACTTATAATCTGGGGACCAAGAACACTATAACTTTTTTTATGGAATTGAGGCTGATGAACAAGTGAACATAATTTTTCAGAATATTGAAGTGGTTGAGTGATGAAGAGATTTATAGGTCAGCAAGTGAATTTCCAAGTATACAATATCTCATTGTTGAAATGTCACGTAAGACTTTTAATGAAATCCTTTCCTCCTCTTTTTCTATGGTTGCTTTTGATAATTTAATTTACTAACGTTACCATATTTTTACAGCTGTTACTGATATTGACACTAGTGGCATCCATGCCTTTGACGATTTACTTAAGAGCCTCAAGAAAAGAGATGTCCAGGTAATAAACAATCACAAAATTCAACATTTTGCATGATCAATTTAGTCCCGGAATTAAATTGATTGTTGCAATTGAAAATCCTCAATCACATTATTCTTTTTCTAGGTCAATAAATTTAGTCTCTAAATTAAATTGGCCTAAATAGATTTTGTGATCGAAAATGATTTGCAATCGCATGTTTGTTATGGCATAGCTTAAGTTAATCAATTAATCAAATGAATTGCTTGTGTTCCAAGAAATTTATCTATAATAATAATATTATTACAATGTATAAAAAAGCTTCAACTTGTACTAAATAATTGTCATGTTCATGTTTTTGGCAGCTTCTCCTTGCAAATCCAGGACCCGTTGTAACTGAGAAGCTCGAAGCATCATTGTTAACACACACAATCGGGGAAGATAAAATATTTCTAACAGTATCAGATGCTGTTGAAACTTTTGGTCCAAAGGGTACAAATTTATGAGGAATATAACAACTATTCCAATTGTAGTTTTTAAACAAGTTATGCAAGAAAGTGTGTGTGAAACTGTTAAGGGAGCTCTTAGGAACTCTTGTAAATTTGTTGTTTTGTAGTTTTGTTTGATTTTCATTGATTACTATTTCCAATTCACGTGATGTAGAAAAGAAATGTGTTTTATATTTGATTATACCTATTGTTTATTTTATGATGTGGAAGCTAATAAAACCTTTGTTTATGAATTATATAATTCAAAATCAAAATCATTGTCAAATGTTAAGTTCAAGTTCTCAAAATTCATCGAAAAATTATCTAAAAAATCCATCATTCAATTTGGCTAGGATGACTCCTAAAGAAAATCCATCCAATAAATTAAGAACAAGATTTCACTCCAAAGTGATACATACGACACAGATATAAAAGGTTATATGAATTCTCATACTCTCAAAAACAACAGTTAAGCAATCAAAATTCAGCCAAGAACAGATTCAAACTACTATGTGCAAAAGAAAACAACAAATCAATCAAATAAATATCAGAGAAAGAGAATAGAGGAATAACACCTTGATTTAATTGTTGAGGCAGTTTGGCCCTAAAAAGATGAACAATGCCTAACACTCTCACAGTGAATCACTCAATGAAACAGTAAGATTATTCAATGTGTTTAACCAATCCCAAATCACTCACCAAACTGTTTCTGCACTTTCAGTAACTGCTTCTGCGTTTTGCAACTCTCGCGCGCTTCTCATTCTGTTTTTTCTGCACCTGAACCGGGTTTTTTTCTCTCTTCTGGTTTTATTAAATCAGAACCCGGTTTTCTTGTACAAAACAGAATCTGTTTAGTAAAATAAACTGTTTTTAGTCTTTGATCAATATTTCAAAATGATTCATGTAACCCATCTGTCGAGTTTATATATCTATCATCAAATCAAATGCCTAATTCCTCTAATTCTTTTATTGATATCTTCAGTAAATTTTTTAAGTGACCAAATCTTATTTAATTAACTTTTAATTATGATAATTTATATATGGTTGTATGATTAATATTTAATTATTTTATCTCTCATTTTAAAATTCCTCTCACAAGATATATTCCACACAAACATATAAAAAACTTAAGTTATATAAAAAAAATGATGAATTTATAGTACATATTTAATTATAAATAAAACACGTTATTAAAGACTCTCATACTAATTGATGAATACTTTAACAATAATCATAGACACAAATTCATGGATGAAATACGACTAAGAGTACGTGAACCTTTAAAATTTAATGAATATAGAGATTTTTTGTGAGAGATCAAGCTAAATGGCTCACGACAACAATATCCCATTGGATATAACAAAATTACTTAATTCATAACGCTCCATTTAGAAAACAAATAATTAATATTAATGGATTATTAACGGTCCATAATTGAGCAATTAAAATAATTTATTTTATGAAAATGTATTAAAATGATTAATCTAATTTGGTTGGATAAATATTGTTTGATTAAGGTTTTATATATGATGATATCTCGTCCGGATGCATCTAATATAGTTACTACATTTCTAACTCTATAAATACATAGCATTGCCTTGGTTTCATAAAAAAAAGAAAAGAAACAAGTTCAAGGTATCCCCTCTTGTAATTTCTCATTGTCCATTTTCGATGCAATTATATATATATTCTTTATCCAAATTACACGGAGATACCAATATGAGTGTTTTTTAGCTAAACTTCACAATCACAAGACAAAATGTGACAATGCAGCTAGCTATTCATTTTCTATTAAACATAGACTTCCATGCTACATTACAAAAGCTACTTTCTTATGTTCTGACTTATTAGTGTATGATTTTTTCTTCAAAATAATAAAGAATAAAAAATGAAATATTATTCTATTGTTCTGTTTTGCTGGATATAAATAAAATGAGTTAGGATTTTATAGGGATGAGGAATGGCCATGGAGGAAATAAAAATTGATCCTACTTCACTTAGACATGGTGACATTTTGCCACAGATTCATAAGGTTGCATCTCCTCCTAAGCAGACACTTTTTCAAGAAATCAAACATTCTTTCAATGAGACTTTCTTCTCAGATGACCCTTTTGCCAAGTTTAAGAACCAAACAACATCAAGAAAGTTTATTCTAGGAGTTCAATCTGTTTTCCCTATTTTTGAATGGGGAAAGGGTTACAACTTAAAAAAATTCAAGAGTGATTTCATTTCTGGACTCACCATTGCAAGTCTTTGCATTCCTCAGGTGTGTATAATTAATGAATGATTAGTACTAATGATATTGTGTATTTATATCTCACACCATATTGGCTGTCCATGCAAAGGGCAAAGCCCTTACATTACAGTTAAGGGATAGTTTTGTAAACTAGACTGTTACATCTAAATAAAAGTTGTACGTTGTAATTTTGGGTCAGAGACGTAGACTTAATAGGCCAAACTCCTTGATCAAATCTTGTATTTTCTCAGTTTGCGTTTTTTATATCTGTTTATTTTTTTATGACAAACTCTATTTTTTTCCATATATATTGATTTTGGTGGTGTTTTTGGATGATGACCCTTTGAAATATGAATGTATAACAGGATATTGCATATGCACAACTTGCAAATTTGGAACCACATTATGCACTATGTAAGCATATACCTTGGTTTATTTGTATAAGCAACTTAGACATGTTATATAGTTCATATCCCCTCTTGACTTGATTTTCTGTGATTTTTGCAGATACAAGTTTTGTTGCTCCTCTTGTGTATGCTTTCATGGGAAGTTCAAGGGATATTGCTATAGGACCTGTTGCTGTGGTGTCCCTTTTGCTTGGATCCTTGCTAACAGATGAGATCAGTGATTACAAAAGTCATGAATACCTGCGTCTTGCTTTTACTGCCACTTTCTTTGCAGGAATCACTCAAATGGCACTTGGAATTCTCAGGTATAGTACTACTGTATTGGTTAATGATTCTTGTCTTGTGAATGATCTATGTTGAGTATGGCTCATAGTTTGTTGATAAGTGGGTAGGTTGGTATGGTTTAGGGATAATTTGATAAACTGAACAGTAGTATTTAAATACAAGTTCCAATATGTATTCCTTAGCTTGAAAATTAGAAAGATATTGTAGTCACTTTACATTTGGATACGTAGGCAGAATTGACCAAACTTTGTAATCAAATCTCGTGTATTCTTTCTGTGATTTTCGTATTTGTTTTCTTTTGAACTGGGGTTACTGTTATAGCACTTTCCCTAAATTTTATTTTCTTGTGTTACAATCCATGGGGTGAATATTGCAGGCTTGGTTTCTTGATTGACTTCCTATCTCATGCTGCCATTGTTGGATTCATGGCTGGAGCTGCCATTACAATTGCACTACAACAGCTTAAAGGTCTTCTTGGCATAAAACACTTCACTAAGAAAACTGATATTGTTTCCGTCATGAGATCGGTTTGGAGTTCAGTCCACCATGGCGTAAGCCTTCACTTTCTTTTGAAATCCTCCTTCAACATATTACATATTTAGCATGAGCCACATGAATCAAACGACACTATCAACTTCTATGCATCTTTTTTAATAGTTGTTCTTGAACTTCTTTTTGCCTCTAGCGATTAGACTACCATCCATCTAATCAGCCTCACAACTGTTTATTTGTTTAATCTTTGCTTACAGTGGAATTGGGAAACAATAGTAATTGGAGTAGCATTCTTGGCTTTCCTTCTTACAACAAAGTATATAGTAAGAATAACAACAAATTTCCCTTCCATTCATTTCCATTGAATTAATTTATTAAACATGTGGTAACTATTCTCTTGTAACTATGAGCAGGCTAAGAAGAATAAGAAACTCTTTTGGGTAGCTGCAATTTCTCCAATAATATCTGTTATATTGTCTACTTTTTGTGTGTATATTACAAGGGCAGACAAGAAAGGAGTAGCAACTGTAAGTAGCATAAATTTATTTTTTCTTGAATAGTTTCATAATACTATTTAATAAAGGCTAAAAAAGTATGCTATTTGATTTCAGGTGAAAAATATTAAAAAGGGTGTGAATCCATCATCTGTTAGTGAAATATATTTCAGTGGAAAATATCTTGGTGCTGGTGTTAGGATTGGTGTGGTGTCTGGTATGGTAGCACTCACTGTAAGAAAATTTACTAATCTTCATCCCATTTTGTTGATGAAACATTTCATCAACATTTATGAGACATTTGAACCAATTTTTTTTTTTAAACTTTAGGAAGCTGTGGCCATTGGAAGAACATTTGCTGCAATGAAAGACTATTCATTGGATGGTAACAGAGAAATGGTGGCACTTGGAACAATGAACCTTATTGGTTCAATGACATCTTGTTATGTTGCTACAGGTATAAAAAAGAACTAATTCTATCAATCATGTCTGAATTTAATATGTATGCACTTCAATTATGCATTCAATCAAATCTCAAAGTATAGATATCTCTAGAGACATTACAATGTGATTTGATTGTAAGCATTGTCAATGCATATGAATTAATGTCTTTTATATTATTTTACGTATTATGACTGTCATGTTAATGAGTGTTTCTGATGTTTATCTAGGATCTTTTTCGCGGTCGGCTGTGAACTATATGGCTGGTTGTAAAACTGCTGTATCAAACATAGTTATGTCCATGGTGATATTGTTAACTCTATTACTAATTACACCACTATTCAAGTACACTCCAAATGCAGTGCTTGCCTCAATTATTATAACTGCTGTAATGGGCCTGGTAGACATTGAAGCAGCTGTTCTTCTCTGGAAGATTGATAAATTTGATTTTCTAGCTTGCATGGGAGCCTTCTTTGGTGTCATTTTCATAAGTGTTGAGATTGGCCTTCTAATTTCGGTAATCAAAATATCAAGACTATTTCTCTTGCATTTTAAAAACTAGTACACTTTTTTTGTCTTTAACCCTTCGGTTCCTTGGGAAAAAGGCCTCTGGTAATCTGTAGGTTAACCGAGAGATAAGTAAAGTCTGACTAATGATTGTTTCACTTAGAGTCTGATGATAAACTTGTTTAGCATTGACTTAAATTTATTTATGCATGTAGGTTGCAATATCTTTTGCCAAAATCCTTTTACAAGTGACAAGGCCAAGGACTGCAGTACTTGGTAAGCTTCCAGGAACTACTGTTTATAGGAACATCTTGCAATACCCTAAAGCAGCACAAATTCCTGGCATGCTTATCATTAGAGTTGATTCTGCAATCTACTTCTCAAATTCCAACTACATCAAGGACAGGTATGTCTTTTCAAGTTTGTACACAATCATATATCAAGATTAAGGAAATGTAGAATTTATTTTATTTTGTAAATAGCGCTTTCGGTCACTATATTCGGAGAAAATATATTTTAGTTCGAGCAAAAAGAAAATAAATTTTATTGTTGAGATATCATATTCCTTCTTTTTTTTTTGTTTCCGACATAAATTTTTTATCCAAAAAAATTGAAGCTTAAGAAGAAGAAATTTACGAAGATAAAAAACACAATGTACCGTTTTTATATCGAATTGAGCCTAATGACTAGTGAAACATAATTTACAGAATATTGAAGTGGTTGAGTGATGAAGAGACTCGAAGGATAGCAATTGAATTTCCTAGTATACAATATCTCATTGTTGAAATGTCACGTAAGGCTTATAGTGAAATCTTTTCATCTTGTTTTTGATGATTAATTTTGATGATTGAATTTACTAAAGTACTAATGTCTTTGCAGCTGTTACTGATATTGATACCAGTGGCATCCATGCCCTTGAAGATTTACTTAAGAGCCTCAAGAAAAGAGATGTCCAGGTAATAAACAATCACATAATTCAACATTTTTCTAAATCATTAGTCATTACCATAAGAACACTTATGGAAAAACATCTTGTTTTTAGATTAAAATATTGTTAAGAAGGTCCAAAATTTGTGTCCTATGTTGTATTTGCATCGCAAACATTCACTAAATTTTCGAGTAAATCACCAATTATTTAAAATAAAATAAAATTAGAGACACCCAATTAATTTGATCTAATAACAAATTAACAAAATTCAAAATGACGGTAAAAATTGAAATTTTTTGATCATGTGAATTCTTTTTATGTCATTCTATTTAGTCTCTTATTAAATCGGTTCACATAAATTAATTGTTAAAAAAGTTTCAATTTAAGAAATCATTTTTTCTTACACCTATAATTTCATGACTAAATTAGCAATCCATTAAAAAAAATTCAACCACATTTCTGTCAGTCAATAAATTAATCAAATGAATTGCCTGTTTGCAAAGAAATTCATCTACAATAATGATATTATTATTATTATAATGTATAAAACAACTTTCAACTTGTACTAGTACTAAATAATTGTTATATATGTTCATATCTGTGGTCTTTGGACAGCTTATTCTGGCAAACCCGGGACCAATTGTAACTGAGAAGCTTGATGCATCAAAATTAACAGTCTTAATTGGTGAAGATAAAATATTTCTAACAGTAGGTGATGCTGTTGAAACTTTTGGTCCAAAGGGTACAAATTTATGAAGAGTATAACAACTATTCCAATTAAAGTTTTTAAATAGAATATTCAAGAAAGGGTGTGTGAAAATGTTAAAGGGAGCTCTGAAAGGGCATGTAAATTTGTTGTATGTAGTTTTGTTTCATTCTCATTGATTTCTAGCTCCAATTGATGTAACGTTGAAAAAAAATGTGTCTTCTATGTTTTATTTTATTTTCTTATAATTTATACATCTTGTTTATCTTATGATGTGTTATTTTGTGACTATATATACTCAATGATTGGTGCATAAACTAAATTAGTAACCAATAAACTAGTAATTTAGTATGCTTGCACTAACTACAATGAGAAATGTGATTTCTCTTTTTAGTTTTTTTTTTTTTT
>JBBPBS010001075.1:14069099-14154745 GCA_037974835.1 Cicer judaicum | reverse complement strand
TATATATGATTTATTACAAATACAATTTTGTCATTTATATAATTTTTTTAAAAAATCTATTGAAATTAGAATATTAAAAATAAAATTACAATTAAAAATTATATTTTAATTTTAATTTTACTTTTACTTTTTTTTTTAAGAAATTGAATCAAATTTTTTAATAAATAATAATAGTACTTCAATCATTTACTTATAAGAATATATTTTACACTTTATTCAGTTTATAAACATATATTATAAAATTATTAAAAAGTATGTTGAATTATGTCGTTATTTATTTAATTTTTATTAATTTATAAAATTTAAAATTATTAAAAATTAATTTAAAAAATATATGTATTTATTTAACAAGGTAATTTTTTTATTTAAATAATATATATATATATATATATATATATATATATATTGTATAATATTATTTTATGGTGTGTACCAAACACCGACACATAGAAAAGATAGAATAAAATAATATTTTTGTTATACTGAGGCATTTTAGTTAGTGGAGTAGAACCAGAACCGCACTTGTATACGTGTCTTACTATATATTCCAATTTCCAAGTTAACCCTATAATACGGCACACACATATATATCAATCAACATCAATATCAATGTGAATGTAATTGTGAACGTGAATGTGGTGTAATGTTGCTTTTCTACTCTAATATTCTGCCTTCTTGCGTCTTTTTTCATTCTTCTCCAATTCATGAAAACCGATAAACTCCTTTTTACTATCCAGGTTGACATGAAATCAAACATATATATAAATAAATAAATTATATAGACACTTTATGGAGAGCATGAGTAGTTCATGTGATTATGTATCTTTAATGATACTTCGCATTGGTCCGGTCCCATAAAAAAGCACCACGCCTCATGTTTTTCCATCATGTTAATTTATGCTTCTCAACAGTGAAGGTAATTAATCTTTTTACTTTTTTTGTAAATATACACATAAAAATTAATTATAATTTCATATTTAAAATAAAACAAGTATTTTAAAATTGTATCAATGAAATTCAATAAAATAAATTAATGATATATATTATTCTCACACAAACAAGATAAATAAACACTAGGTAACAAAAATCAGGAGAAAAGATTGAACCATTAAAAATATGTGAATGATAATAGATCCCTTAAACCGTTTTAAATTAATGTGGTGTGTCACAAACAATAGACCATTTTGTGGGATGATGGAGATTCATCCCTATGCAAAAACATATTTTGGAAACCGTTTATAAAAAGTGTGAATGATTAGGAATTATAAGCACACGTTGAAAAAAAATAAAAATATAGAAGCATACCCACCATCCTCTCCAAAAGGGAAGTTATAGCTTGTGTTGGTTTGGTGTGCCTCAAAAAGCAAAAAGGAAAAGGAAAAAAAGTAGGATACAACTACAAAGGTATTGATGAGAATTCTTACAATGCTGTTGTGTCAACAATAATGTTAAAACTAGATTTGGGGTAATCAATCCTTACATTATTATTGTATTGTCAACCAGCATGTTACCGCAATCATCAACGGAAAAAAGCAAAACTCATTTTTTAGGTCACTACTTTTGTGTTTTATGAATGTTCAAATCATATGACTATGGCTGATAAATAAAAAGATGTACAAATACCATAACATTCCATTCCATTATATAGTATATACCAACCACTTTTTCATTTTATACAGCAATAATTCCTAGATAGGTGGAAGGAAAAAATTGCATCACTTGAGTATCATGATAAATTTACAAAACTGTTGTATGTGCAGGTGAAATATAGATACATATTATTGAGACAAATAAAAGAGAAATATAGCTATGTTGTTTGAACTAATGAAACTATAACAGTTACATCATCAAGCTTGCCACCTGCATAACCCACATAGCCCAAAGCCTTGGCTGCATCACCAAAAGGACTTCTACTGGATCTTGATTTTCCTACCTCTTGTGCTCTTGTGGCCAAGATTTCTGCTATTTCCTGCAAGTTATTATCCATACATACACATAAGCACAAGCTACCGAGTGTTTTTTAGACTCCAGGAAGAAGTAGTTTCTTTATAAGCATTAGAAAGATAGACAGATCAAAAGGAAAAGAAAGGCATAGAGGTGACAATCAACCTGAGGTTTCAAGCTAGCTTGTAGTGATTTTGATATAATTGATGCTATTTCTTGCTCATAAAGATTGTCGAAAAGGCCGTTTGTGGCAAATACAATCACATCACCATTGTTTAGATCGATCTTGTACTCCTGAAACACATTTTACATTGAGTTTCTACCGTAACCAATTGATTTATCCAAATTAGTGTTGTAGGTTTATTGAACTTTATTAATTAGTTAGTAATTTAAAATCCACCAAGTTACTTCTATAATTTTGAGCCTCAATGTTCAAATGAAGTTTACGCAAAAGCTCATGGCTATAGGTGAAAATGTTACGATGTAGATTACATACCTGGATGATTTCTGAGTGATCATCATCTTTCACTATATGTATCGGAAAACTGAATTCATGAAACATGGCATTTGATATTTTGAAGATGGAACCATCTCTTATAATGATAAATCCAGTGTTACCAACATTGGCTGCATGGAGGGCCTGCAATAAAATTGCTATATATTATTCACATCCTTGGAAATAGGCTGCAGAAGAAATATATCAATACTAAAAAATAATTTCGAACATACAGATACATAATACTATGACGGAGTTGAAAATGAAGTATCAATAGAATGAATAACTCGGACGTCTCTCAATCTGACACCAACGTTATCATTCATTGAGCTACCCACTTATTCTGTTCTAAATTAAACTATTTCACAAAAACAGAAAATCGTTTACTACCTGTCCATCAAAATAAGCAGCCAAAACAGAAGACGACCCTGGAGATTCTGTTTCAGCAGCACTTCTGGTAAGAACTTCCGCCGGTTTTATTGTCAAAATGTTCTCATAATTTGACACAATATTTTCACACTTTTCCATGAGTTCCCTGATATACACTCCAGTATTACTCCCTGCATAGTTTTTTCAGGTGTTTAAGTATGGTTCACAACTGAAAAAGACTAAAGATCAGAGATTTGATTGTGACCACTGGATAAGGTACTATTTACTCAGTTTAACAAATGGAAATGATGTTTTCAATAAATGGTATTTGATGATTCAATTGGACTGTTGGAGTTTGTAATAAGCAAAGATTCAATGCGGAAATTATGTATCAAAGTGAACTTCTTTAATCAGACACACACAATGCGGAAAAACGAATATTATTGACAAGATACCTTCAAGTGACCACTGACCAACTCCATCGGCCACAACAAACCAGTTTTGGCGAGAAATAAAATAAGCATCTTCTCGGCTCGTCAATGCCTGAAAATTGTTATTAGTAGGTTTATTTACCATCTATCATTAAGGATTCAAGCAAAACATCACTTAAAAGATAATAACTGTAGGCAGTCAAATTTCTCAGCAGAATGATTTGCATATTGCGGTTCTCGACATGAGTAAATACTGCATTAGATAGATCCAACTGCTAAAACATAGATCCTAAATCCCACAGCCGAGGGAAAAAAAAAGAGACACACAACACAAAGTACTCCTAGAAATTTAACAATTTCATCTACTTCTATGATTCTATATTTCTATCTACTGGATACACACAAGTACTCCCCGAAATTTTTGGTGTAGATTGTCATTCAAAAACTTCAAACATATCAATGATATCAAAGCAGAAACAAGAACAACGACAATAACAAATTTTTCAATATGATAATTTTATAAGTTAGAAGAGGGAAACATCACAGATTTGCAGTAATGATTAATAATTAACAAAAAGCAAACCCGCATTACACCCTAGCAAAATTTAGAAAATATAACTTTTTAAATTTTGATTTAATTAGTGGAGCGATATTCATGCACTCAATAATTTCAATTGTAAGCTAGCCTAACTTCATTTTTAATCTTTATTGGTTGAACAAATCAAGATATTAAAGTCTGGAAGGTACCGTTGAGGGATGAGGCAAGATGGCAGCACCAGAAACTAGAAAAAGCTCTTTTCTTGAAATTTGTTCCCTGTATACATGCAATTAACCAGTAAGGACCATGAAAAAGGGTCAATCCAAATTCAACGAAATTTATTGAGCATCAAATTTAGATAATTGCATTTTTTAACTATGTTAGATTCTGCCTTTTTCTGAAGATGACCATTAGAAATCATTGTGTTTCATTTCATTCCTTACAACACCAATATTTTACTTGCACCATATACAACTTTATAACTCTCATGCTTCAAAAATCTTCATTGTTTTATCAACAAGTTCAGCAACTAGAATGTGCTAAGAAACATTTCTTTTCAACGAAAAAGGTGAAAGTTTAACCAGCGGGAATACATTTACCTAACCACCTATTGAAGACCATAAGGAGAAAGAGTGAACATAATTTAGAATATAGATTAGAAAAAGATAGTTAGCATACCCATTACTAGCCATTTCAATTGGATGCACCTCTGGTACAATAATAAGTAATGGATTTTCCTCATCACTGCTTTTGGTATTGTCGACATCTATTTTGTTTTCCATGTCTGAGAATGGAACCAAATCATCCAACTAAACACAAAATTAACACAGAAATCATATTATAAACGTTAATGCGCTCAAAGAAAATCATTTGCAAAGTAAAGTGAATTTTATCCCTCTATAAGGAAAGGGAATAAGACCAACCATTGCCGACTTCCCCTTTTTACTTGCATCAACGGAGTCATCCACACCGTGGTGACTGGTTTCATCATCATCAGCATGGAGTTCAGAGCCTAAAGAAGTAGACACTGGTGCTGATTTGCTTAAGTCAGCATCAACACCACCATTCAGGCAATCTGTTGCACTGTAATCAACTTGCTCAGGTTCTAAAGAAGATATTGGCACCGATTTACTTAACTCGGCATCAACACCAGCAGTCATGTGGTTTGTTTCACTAGTAACAGATTGTTCAGAGTCTAAAGAAGTGGATGTCGGCACCAATTCACTTATTTCAGCATCAACATTGTCAGTCATGTTGTCTGTTGAACTATAATCAACTTGTTCAGGCTCTAAAGAAGTGGATATTGGCACCGGCTCACCAAACTCGGAATCTACACCATCAGTCAGGTGGTTCGTTTCTCCATTCACAGACTGTTCAGAGTCCAAAGAAGTGGATACTGGCACTAACTCACTTATGCTGTCATCAACACTAGGGGCCAGGTCGTCTGCTGCACTATATTTAACTTGTTCAGAGTCTAAAGAAGTGGATACTGGCTCCAATTCACTTATGTCAGCATCAACACTGTCGGTCATGTTGTCCGTTGCACTATAATCAACTTGCTCAGGCTCTAAAGAAGTGGATATTGGCACCGGTTCACTAACCTTGGCATCAACACCATCAATCAGGTTGTTTATAGCAGAATCTAAAGAAACTGATACTGGCACAGACTCACTTATGCTGTCATCAACTCTACCAGTCAAGTTGTCTTTTTCGCTATAATCAACTTGTTCAGACTCTAAAGAAGTTGATACTGGCACTAACTCACTTACTGAAGCATCAACACTGCCAGCCAGATTGTCTGTTGCATTATAATCAACTTCTTCAGATTCTAAAGAGAAGGATACTGGCATCAATTCACTTAACTCACTTATGCTGTCATCAACTCTACCAGTCAAGTTGTCTTTTTCGCTATAATCAACTTGTTCAGACTCTAAAGAAGTTGATACTGGCACTAACTCACTTACTGAAGCATCAACACTGCCAGCCAAATTGTCTGTTGCATTATAATCAACTTCTTCAGATTCTAAAGAGGAGGATACTGGCATCAATTCACTAAACTCAGCATCAACACTGCCAGTGAGGTTGTCTGTTGCACTATAATCAACTTGTTCAGACTCTAAGTAAGTCGATACTGACACCGGTTCATTCACATCAGCATCGACGCTGCCAGCCAGATTGTCTGTTGCACTATAATCAACTTGTTCGGACTCCAAAGAAGTGGATACTGGTGCCAATTCACTGATGTCAGTATCGACGCTGTTAGTAAGATTGTCTGTTGCACTATAAGCAACCTGTTCAGATTCTGAAGAAGTGGATACTGGCACCAATTCAGCTACGCCATTGTCAACACTGCCAGTGAGGTTGTCAGTTGCGCTATAATCATCTTGCTCAGACTCTAAAGAAGTAGATAATGGTTCCAATTCACTTTTATCAGCATCAGCACTACCAGGAAGGTTGTTTGTTCTTGTGATGATAGAAATATCAGACTCTAAAGAAGTGGATACTTGCACCAATTCAGTTAAGTCGGCAACATCAACACCACCAGCTGAGCTGTTTGCTGCTCTATCCACACCACGACTGTTGTCAACTGTAGAGATATGAGCAACTTCAATGTTAGGCTTCTACCTGACAAACAGAACAATAACTATCAAAAACTTCAATAGACAACGCTGATTAAGAAGACACCATATAGGCCAAAATATCACCTTCTTCTTTCTCTTCAACTTCCATAGAAGCACCGCTACTCAGATCAGAAAACACATCTGACTCTGGAGAAACTGTTGAAACAACAACTTCTTTGTAACTATCAACTCGAGTATCTTCCTTCGACACACTCGGAACAACACTAGGCTCAGCAACATCTTCACTACAAATTCCATTTTGATAATCACCATCCTCAACTGAATCCAACTTCAAATGTCCATCAATCTTCTGCAAATCATTGATCACAGGTGTAACAAGATCACTATCAAGAACAACAACACTTTCCTTTTCACTCAGGAAAAGGTGAGGATTTTGATCAGCAACAGCAACTACAACAGTTGAAGATGATTCAATCTCTTCTCCTAAGTTACCATCATCCTCATTACTCAACTTTTCAACACCATCACTCACCAAAGCACTAATACCTACTTCCTCAACATTTTCCTCCACAAGTTTCTGTTGGTTTAATTCAGCTATCATTTCTCTAATCTCACTAGCATTACCAAATCTGAACACAAAACTTCCATCCGAACACTCTGTAAAAGTAAGCAGAAGCTCAAATATATATTGAAAAAAAAAAACACAAATATCAACAAAAAAAGACCCACTTTCTAAAATAGAAAATTGACATAAACCCAATAAATAAAAATGGAAAAAGATAGAAACTTGAGAGTGAAATAAACGTACGAGTTGAAGAGATGACATGAACTTCTTCGTCTTCTTGAGGAATAGGGGTTGAGGATGAAGTGGAATTGGGAAGTATATGTGTGTGGTGGGTTGAGGTGAAGGTGAAGCGTGATCTTGGAAATGGGAATGAAGGAGAAAATGGAAGGGTTTGAGAAAGTGATTTAGGAGGAAGAAGATTGGGGTATGGAAGCCATAGACAATGAAAGCTTCTTGTGGAGAAGAATAGATCACTCATTATTTCAACAAACTCTAATTAATTAACATTAATTGATTGATTTATTTGATTCTGTTTTCTAGGATAACGAGTTGTTGCTTAATGCATGCAACTTGCAACTGTGTGTGTTATAAGTGTAAGAACTAAGAAGAGTGAAGAGAACGATGAAGGAAAAGAAACAATAATTATTCAAAACTTGAAACCTTGTGCACCATACACGTCATTAACACCATCCATGTAGATATATTTTTTATTTTTGTCTATTAATATGATTGATTCATATTAATTTTTTCGTAAAAGAAAAAAATCTTATTAATTATCACTCTGACATGACATTGATAGATTAAATGCATCACTTTACTTTTATTTTATTTTATTTTATATTTAAGATCCAAAAAAGTAACTTGAAGATAGATCTTAGTTTGCGAATAAATGTTAGTGTTAATGTTGTGTGTGGGAATAGAGTATTCAACCGCCTATTAATAAAAAATCACGAATAACGTGATTATAGATTTATAGTATGTGGGGATAGAACATTAACGTGATTATAATAACAAATCATCAATATTATTTAAAATTAGTATAAGATAATTTTTATCAATTATTCAATTTTTTTTTTCCTTTATGCTTCTTTCATGAAATATTTTCTATGTCTAATTTAAAGTACAGTTTACTTAGAAACAACCTTAGAAATTTTGTTAGAGTCAAAGTGAAACTAAAGTGGAATGCGTATCCTCTATTAGAAACATTTTTTGATTATTTAATCACTTATTTTCTTAGTTTCATATTAATCGAAGTATCTTCCTCGTAAGTACACATGCGAATAAAACACAATTTTTTAATCCTCTAAAAACAATTTTTTTATCTTGGGCAAATATATACTTTTGAACAAGACTATAGTTTTTTTTTTTTTTTTAAATACGTGCTAAGTTAAAACTTAAAATAACTCTACAAAATATAAACAACTTTATAGTATAGGATAAACAAGTGAATGATGTAATTGTGACTACCCGTCTAGATAGTCTGAAGTTTCAACACATTTACAATAACTTCTATTTGTATTGCTAATCATATTTTTAATAAAAATTGTTCTACTTAATAACTATTTTACTTTTTTAATCATAAATTAAAGATCTCAATGAGGCTTGCTTCTCCTCTTCTAAACGTTTGTTAGATAATATTTACCTTCAAAAATTTGTTGAAACATCCAACAAAAATTTACTGAACAATATATCAGTATCCAAGTATTTTATCAATATAATTTAACCTCTTCATATATATATATACGTGAATATACAAGTGTGTGTGGAAAAAATAGCAAATACTACATTAATAAGATTTTTTGTGTGGTGAAGATGACAGCCATGTTTAGAGCCACACATATCTTGCTTCATTAAAATGGTTTTGTTTGGATTTGCTTGTGTCTTTCAAATTATCTTTCTAAATAAACATAAACAATATCAAAAGATAGAAATATTATAGTAGAATGGAACAAAGTGTCCACGTGGTTGATAGCCAACATCAGCTGAGGATGGAGATCCAATTCCTATTGGTTCGAAATCTATCCACGATAGCTTAAGATTTCTTCAACAGATTTCATTGTCCTACTTGGACTTTCTATGAAAACCCCTTCACATTTTCTCCCACTTCACAGCCACTCACATAAAAATACTCTCCAACCAAGTGGTTCAATTGCAGAGTGAACTTCAAAAGCAGACTCTATTAGAATTTTCTCACTATCTATTCAGAGTAGAGAGAAGAGAAATGGCAGCTGCAACATCTGGTGCAGTGTTAAATGGATTGGGATCTTCCTTCTTATGTGGAGGAAATAGGAGCCAATCCCTGCTGTTAGCTACTGCCATTGGAGGCAAAGTTGGGGCTGCAGCTGTTAGTCCCAGAAGACTTGTTGTTGCTGCTGCTGCAGCACCAAAGAAATCATGGATCCCTGGTGTTAGAGGTGGTGGAAATCTCGTCGACCCGGAATGGCTCGATGGATCGTAAGTCCACCCATCTAATCTAATTCTCAACTGCTTTTAAAAAAATCATACATGTTTACAGAAATATGCTTAGAGGAAAAATAAAACTATGTTTTTAGGGACGTGTATTTCTGAAGAGACTTTGTGATGGAAAAAGAAGCTCTCTTTTCTTTTTCTCTTCTAAGTTTCTGTTAGAATTTTTACTTACTTAATGTTTTTTCAATTGCAGGCTACCAGGTGATTTTGGTTTTGACCCACTAGGCCTTGGCAAGGACCCATCATTTCTCAAATGGTACAGAGAAGCCGAGCTCATTCATGGGAGGTGGGCAATGGCTGCAGTTCTAGGGATCTTTGTCGGGCAGGCTTGGAGTGGAGTTCCATGGTTCGAGGCCGGAGCTGACCCCAATGCAATTGCTCCTTTCTCCTTTGGTACTCTTCTAGGCACCCAGTTGATTCTCATGGGGTGGGTAGAGAGCAAGAGATGGGTGGATTTCTTCAACCCGGATTCGCAGTCGATCGAATGGGCCACTCCATGGTCAAAAACCGCCGAGAATTTTGCCAATGCCACTGGTGATCAAGGCTACCCTGGGGGAAAATTCTTTGACCCATTGTCACTTGCTGGAACCATCCAAAATGGGGTTTACATTCCAGATACAGACAAGCTAGAGAGATTGAAACTGGCTGAGATTAAGCATGCTAGGATTGCTATGTTGGCTATGTTGATTTTCTACTTTGAAGCAGGACAAGGGAAGACACCCCTTGGCGCTCTTGGCTTGTAAACAAAACAATTCATGTAGATAATTGAACTGAGAAGCTAGACAATTGCAAATGAATCTTTGCCCTAAGTGTGTTACCCATGACAAATTTAACTCCATGTTATGATATTGGATGCATTTACTTTGTGTATGTTCTTAGATGTAGTCTTAGTATATATATTTTGCGTTTACCTTGAAAAAATATCTGTTTCACCATGCGTGTCAAGCTAATTTGCATACAAAGCTTAACATTTGCTTTTGCCATAAGCAAGAAGGTAAAAAATGTAAAGATAAATTGGATTGCATAAATAAATAAACACTGAAAATAAATCAAAGTATGAAGATAGATTTCATTGGAAATGGGGTCATTAAAGACGTTCACAATATTCTGCATTCAAAAGCAGAAGCATTTAACTAAAAGATGATGCAAAATCATCTGAGTTTTCAGTAGGAAGGAATGTTCTATAGTTATTAGTTCCCCATAGCCATCAAAAACTCACCCTCACATACAACTTCACCTCCAACATATGCCTTACCTTCCATCTTGGCTATTCCAAATCGCTTTTGCAACTTAGTAAGTGTCATTCTCATAACTAAGGTGTCTCCTGCAATCACGGGCTTACGAAATCGCACTTTGTCTACTCCAGCAAAGAAGAAGTTTTGGCGAGAACCACCCACATCAGGCTGCAACATTACCACACCACCAACTTGTGCCATTGCCTGCAGCAAAAAATTCATGTCCACTTTTAAAGCAGTTTTATAACAGAAAGCATATTTCATTTTTTTCTCTTATTTACTTTCTTACTGTCCAGGTATGAGATTGTTCCTGATCAAATGAAACTTCTAGAAGGTTGTTTGCATAAAAAAACAGTTCTCAAGCTTATCCGCAAACATAGAAAATTACATACACCAGTTGTTTATATCAACTCAGGAGGTATTTTAAGAAATAAGAATTTAAGTAGTATGTATTAAATCAGTAATCTATATTTTCTACCATCTAACAAGGAATCAAAGGATAATGTAAGCTGGTCCAGTGAAGCCACTACTGCAGTAGTTTCAGAGAGCAATCCTCGAGAGAATTCAAGATATTTTAAATTATTAAGGTACATCTTCAATATTATGATTATGAGATAACTTTCACATATTCTAACAGTATTCTTCAAGCTAAGCTAAAGACAACTAACTAGCTTTAAGCTTGTTACAAATAAAGCCTTATAAAATAAAATATAATATGGGGCATGGCTGGAAAGACAACCCTAAGGATATTGGAGATGTCGAATAGATGACCATAACTGGAAAGGCAACTCAACAAGATGCTACAAATGATCATCGACTTGAACAACTAGTTAGAAGGAAGGTTGTATAACCAAGGAAAAAAAAAGACTTGTAGGAACGATCATCAGCAAAAATCTTTTGGCAAGCAATTATAATTTATGAAAAGAAAGAACTAAAACTTCTCTGAATCCACCAGGAACATCATTGGGAAGTCACAGATATGATTCGCAAGGAAAAGCGAGAATGAAATATCCATTCATCAATAATATGAAATAGTCACAGCCCAACTAAATCAGGGAAAACAAGCTAATATAAGACATTTCTTAGTGTGTATTTGCATTCATGGAGGAGAGAATTGAAAAGCAATCAAACAGTATTAAATGTTGAAAAAGCATCTTCGATAACTTGTTTAAATTTATTTATCCTAAATCTTACTAATGACACTTCGACACTCGTGATAATAAGAGAAAATGAATTAACTAAACATGGTCAATGTATTGATGTTGTGTTTAGGAGTGTGCATAATATATGATTTATTGGATCATATTGATAAATTGGATTGCATTGCACCATAAAAAATCAAACCAATTAAACGGTTCATTAATTGAATCAGTTAACTATATTTAAAAAAATTAGTTAACTGTATTAATTCAAATACCACTTTAAAAATTTTAAATTTTTTTTAAATTCAATTAAGATTTTTTTTCCTACAAATTTTTGAAATTTATTTTTTCTTGAAAAAGTTGAGAATAAAATTGAAAACATTTTTTTCTGAAATTTTTTTGAAAAATAATAGAAACTTTTCCTTGAAAACTTTTTAAATCTATTTTTCTCAAAAAAAAAATGGAAAAAAATTGTCAAAAGAATTTTCCCAAAATTTATTTTCGAAAAATAATCGAAATATTTTATCTCAAAAAAAAAACAAAATTGTATCTATTTTTCTCAAATTTATAAATATAAACTGAATCAAGCCATTAATGTAGTTCAATCTACTAAAAATTTTATACTATGAACACCCATAATTGTGTTGGTATTGGATACAACACGTATCAAACATGAGGAATAAATTGAATAGAAAGAAAAGAAAAGCAGAGTAGTTGATTACCTCAACCATGAGAACACCAGGCATGATGGGCCTTTCTGGAAAATGTCCAGGAAAGAAATTGTCATTGATTGTGACATTCTTGATACCGACTGCAGAAACTCCAGGGTTGTATTCAATCACTCTATCTACCAGTAAAAATGGAAACCTGAATTGAAGAAAGGAGAAACAATTATGAATGAATGATTCAGAAATAAAAATAGAAAAAATTGAGTTGAGTAAGCTTAATAATGAATTACCTGTGAGGCAAAATGTCAAGAACTTGATTGATATCTAACACTTTTGGGAATGCAGGATACCCTAGAATAGAAAAGATGAATTATGATTGTGAATTTTGATAAATGAAAGAGAGAAAAGAAGAATGAATAATACTTACTTAATTCAATGGGGGTAGTAGTGTCTTTTTGTAGAGGAGCATTAGAGGAGGCGTCGGAGGAAGAAAAGGTGATGGTGGTGGTAAGTGGGTGTCTGAATAGGGATCTGGAAAGGGGGAAATTGATGAGTGGAAAATTGGTTTTAGGAGAATTAGTTGAAATTGGAGAAAACAAAGTGTTGGAGAAAGTAGATGTAGCCATTGCAATAGAAATTAGAATTGATGATACTAGTGAGAATGAGTTAAGTATCTAAATCAATAATATAATAATATAATATAATCTATGGCGACATAAACGGAGAAGTACTTTATTATTAGGGCGGACTCTCCAACGTTCTTCTTCTTTATTCACACTTTATTGCTTCTTCCCTTCAACCATAATAATACCATTTAATGTCCATGCACTATCACATTTGCTAAATTCATTATTTGATTATTGATTTATGTCACTCCTATTAATTGCTTTACTTTACTATTCTTCTTAATGAATAGGTAATCTTTCGTATTTAAATATTTATAATTATAGATTATAATGTGATATATTAATTAAATATTTGATTAGTCTACATGATTATATTAATGTTATAACAATTTAAATAATTTTTTTAAAAAATTTAAATTTTTTAATGACCAATTTATTCATAATTATATTAATATTTAAAAAATTAAAACGGTTTAATTGAACTTAGTTCAAGCCGACTCGATGAACGAATCGAAGGATCAAAGGTTCTAAGTTAAATTAATTGAAGATAATATATTATGAATTTTTTAAATTTTTGGATCGAAAGAGATTAAAAATGCATAAATTTCCAAGTTTGAAGATGAATGAGATATAGGAGATGATAAAATTTATCGAACAAAAATAAAATTTAATTAAGGTAAGTATAATTAAAAGACTAAAAAAATAATTAAGGAAATTAGAATGAAACTAAAAAAAGAAGTTAATATTCTAAAATAAATAATTTAGTCTTATAATAAATAGACGCATCGTGAATTCTCAATGTTAGGCGACCATCATCTTAAAATCTGTAACTATTTCTTACAACTAAAAAATATTCTAAACATTTCCGTAATATTTTATAAAAAAAAATGGTAATATTTATCTTATCATATAAATATTTATAAAAAAACCGAGGAAATATTATTTACTCTAAATGTACAAAGCCAAAACAAAGTGACCAGGTGTTGAAACTATCACATTTTCCTTTTTATTTGTTATACAGTTCCAACATATTTCATCTATAATCATGAAAATTGAAAAGTAAACATTACACACATGAATGACAAACATTAATCAATGAAAATCAGTTATTCCTTTTTATGTTATTCTACACTTAATTGAAAGCAGAACATATTTTGCGGATTTCACCATCCGAACCAGTCTTCACTCCAATATTGCTCATTTTCACCATTGATCTTCCAAATTCAACATTAAATGATAATCCAAGTAACCCTCTTAAACCCAAATATCTCTGCACAAATATCTTTGTGGAAGCATCATTCCAAAGTGCTTGATCAGATTGAAGAATTCCACGCCCTTTCCTTAGATTAGCATAGTAAGAGTTATCAAATTTGTTTTGACTTCCATTATCCAATGCAACTTTGTTTGAACCACCACTGTTTTGAGGACATAATGTTTGTAATTGTGGAAGAAATGAAGTGTCAATGGAAGGATCAGCACCACCATTTCCACTGAAGTTGTATAATCTCTCACTGAATAATAGACATAACGTAGTACCAATAGTATGTCCCCCTATATTTTCAATAAAAAAATTATATAGTAAGTTTTTTAATATATGTGATTTTCTTATAGACTATTTGATTTGTCCAACCACTTTGTTTTGTCTATAAAATATATCAAATAGATTAATTGTTATTGACAAAATTATAATGAAAAAAGTTGAAGACTTACCAACTAGAGTGACAAGATCTTGAGTGTTGAGACCCTTAGATGCAAACCTTTGTTTTTGCACATCAAGAGAATCATTAGGAGCAAGCAAGTTCTTTGCTACATCAGAAGCTAGTGACACGTGTCCATCTCGACGTCCAGTAGGCACTTGCCAGCTCAGTCCACCACTCTATAATTTTAAATAATTAAATATATAGCTAATTAAAAAATAATTTATAATTAACGAGTCATGAATTAATTAATTACCAGAACGACAGAATCACGAGCTGCAAGAGCAAGAATATCAGCACAAGAGACAACACCGGGACAAGTAGCCTCGAGTTTTGTCTTAGCATCATCAATAACTTCATAACCTCTTAAACCAAGATTTTGAAGTGCTGTTCTTTCTGTGTCAGAGCCAGAAACGAGAACAGAGGCATCACAACCTTGAACAAAGCAATCATGAAAGTGCATCCTAAGTAATCCAGCAGCCAAAGATGAATCAGAATTAACATGTGATGTAACTGTCGACTTAACAATGGATTCAGCTTCTGAACATGTGCTTGAATAGAATCCTACACGTGTCCCTTGGCCATGCACTACTACTGTCAAATTCACAATGCTTAAAACAAACACAACCTTAAACAAACTACAACCGTCCATTTTATATTGTATTGAAATAATTGCAAGCTAATTATATGATGAAGTGAAATATATAATATAGTTGCTTAAGACTTAAAGATTTAAGTGAATTATGATGGAGTATAAAATTAGTGTGGAATGCAATGAAATAGCATGCAGGTGTTATATATATGGAAATTTGGAGTCAAAATGAAGAGATTAAGTAAGCAAAGACAGCTGGCTCGTGTGTACAAGTTGGTGTTGTGAGTGGAGAGACAAGTATCAAAAACAATTGGAATGATATATGGATATTGGATAATGGTGGGTCACAATGTGAATGAGTCCTCCATGGTCAAATTTATGCAACTTCCTCTCGTACGTGCTAAATTATATTCTCAAAATTCGTGTTTGTATTGTCCACTTTAAATATTTTTTATGTCTCAAATTATATATTAATCAACCATAAATATTTCTTTTTTTTATTATGTCATTTATCATTTATTACTGTCTCTTTTTCTAATTCTTTTAATTTGTGATTTTCATACCATTAATTAAGAATATTAAGGATATTAGTAAGTTGTTTATTGGTGAATGAATTTAAGTATGATTTGGATGTCTAAATGATTGTATGACATTGTTAATAAAATAAAAAAAAGATTGAGCTAAAGTGCAATTGGTTTCCGCGTGTTGAATTTGGGAATGGGTATATATTTTGTCAAAAGTGTGGTTTACTTTTTCTTATAATTATGATCAATGTAAGTCTAATCATAGGGCATTTTGGAATTGGATGGCTTAGTTTGTCTTTTTCCTCTCCCTGCAATGCATGCAAAATTACATGACTCGATCCATTTTCCAGCTACTTCTTTTCGCGTTGACTTTTTAGAACGATGTTCCTTGATGTTTCATATATTTAAATTAAATATATAAATGTTTTTATTTATAAATAGAAAATACAAACATAAAGAGTATAACTTTACACGCGTTCTTTCTTTATATATTTATATAATTCTAATTAAAATTAGTAAATTTTTGTTTTCTTCTTAAATATGTAACAATCAGTCAATATGAAAGGGGTTAGGCTTCTATAACATTAGTAAATTAAAATTAAAGTTTATACTAAAGAAGTACTTATATTTAATATTATATGTGCCTCAAATAGGATTGCTTCATGTGTGGAAAGAATATGTGAAGAAATTAATGTAAGAATTCAATTAATTTTTATTTATAAATTTAATTAAATAAATGATATATTTGTTCTTGACATGTTAATTATCACATATATTTGATGTAAAAAGAATGTATATGTATGTAATGTAAAAGGAAGGTATATGTAAAACTAATTAGGCAAAAAACTTCCAGAAAAAAATCCAAAATGAAAATCCACTTATTTATCCATTTTTTTAATGATAATCATAGTTATATTGAGAAATGACTCTGAAAACCAAAGGATAACCTTACGAAGTTACGATATAATAGTTGAAATAAATTATATCAATAAAATATTAGAATTAAATAAAAAAAAATTGAACTGAGGTTCTCCAATTTTTTAAATCAATTGAGTCTTAAATCAATTGAGTTACTCACCGGTTATGAATATTACTCTTGATCTTATACTTTTTTATATTTAAATTATAGATTCAACATTTTTGAAATTTTAGTCTATTTTTTATATAACATGCTATTATCCATAGGAAACTATGTTATAAAAAATTTGATGCAAAAAGAAAAATACTGATTATTAAACTTTTAATTCATAATATTTTAAAATACATAATTCTAAGTGGTTGTTGTTATGGTACTAAGGGAAAGTCAAGTATGATAAAGTAAAAGAGCGAAATGAGGAAAAAGGCAGAGAGGGAAATAAGAGAAAGGATGAAGAAATGGAAAGGGTAAGGGAGAGGAAGGAAAGAGAGACTTAATATTTTTCCTATAGTATCAATTTCAGAGATGTTTCAAATACTAAAAATATTCCCCAATTCTTTTTAAATATTTCACCTGACGGTCCAAAAATTCTTGACATTGCCCCAATAAAATGACTCCTTAATTAGACTGTAATAAATAAACCTCATTTAAGTTTTTTGTTCACATATTAAAAAAAATAATACTAATCAAAAGAACAAAAAAAATTATAATATCAAATTATTCATCTTAACTATTAATATATTTTTTTATTGTTATTAATATAAAATATAATAATATTTTAAAAGATATGTAATTGTAATTAAATTTGCATTAAAATTTGTAAATGATATTTATTTGAAAATATTTTTTCCCCATATCTATACAGCATCAACTTCTCATCTCTAGAGGGAGAGAGTACATTAAAGTGTGTATCCTTATCATGTGTGCTAAATGTTGTACAACACTTAATTTTAGTAGAGCACGAAACTTTGGTGCTAATAAAATTTAACAATTACATATTCCTACATACTTCCTCCGGTTACTATATAAGGAAGAAAAAAAAATTACTTTTGCAATTATTAAAAAATGTAGTTAAGTAAAATTAATTTTTCTGATTTTATATAAAACACAAGTTAAATTTGTTAAATTTATTAAATTATTATGAATAATAACATTAAATGGTCATTTGTTTATAATAGTGGCTAAAATTTAACAATTTTTTTGTTGTTGCATCACTGATTGCACACTAAGACAATATTGGCCGTCCAGCAAGAAGAATCCACCCTTTTCAATTGCACATACAGCTTTACACGACATGTCCGAGGTTGTATTGTATCAAACTATGTAAATTTTAGTATCATACTATATCTCTTAAAGTTATTCTCAAAAGAATGTTATGTAAGATACCCTTGTTATTATCTTCAACTTAGGAAAATTGCTAATTATGTGAATTAGAGATAGAAATGTGTTTGACTGTTCACTTTCATTCCTAAAAATCTCCATGTCATAGCTACAACATTACTCTTTCAATCTCAACTACGCCATGGAGTTTCCTTTTTTTGTTCTTCAACTTATTGCTACTTTTTCACTTCTTGTTATAGCTCAAGAAGATCCTAAAGGAGACTCCAAAGAGAATATAATTTCATCAGATAAAAATAACAACAATTCCAATCTTTTATTATTAATTCTCAATGTAGTTCTTCTTCTAGCAATTATATTGCTATTGATACTTTACTATAACACATCAAAAAAGCTCAACAAAATAGTAAAGGGACACATTAACACATCTTATACTGAATTACAAGAGAAAGATGTTGAGACAAGTATTGAGAAGAGGATAGAGATAGGAGAAGGGACAACAATGATGACAGCTGAAGAGAGAAAGGAACTAATATTTTTTAATGATGAGACAAAGTTTCAAATGGGAGAACTTCTTAAAGCTTCTGCTGAGGCATTGGGTCATGGAATTATGGGGAATAGTTATAAGGCTATGTTGCATAATAATGGAGCTACTATTGTTGTCAAGAGGTTAAGGGACTTGAAACCATTCACTAAGATGGAATTTGCAAAAACATTGCAAATGATTGCTGATCTTAAGCACCCCAATTTGTTGCCTTTGATTGCTTATTACCATTCTAGAGATGAGAAGTTGATGCTCTATAGATATGCACAGAATGGAAATCTTTTCTCCAGACTTTATGGTAATTTTACATCAACTTGGTTCTTTTCTATTGGTTTTTATTCTGATTGTGTACCTTAGTTTGTATAAGATCATATGCATAAAGCAGCACACAGATGCCAAATAACATAACTTGATGCATGATTAGATTCACGGTGAATTTAATAAAATCATGGAAATGATGATTTTGTTGAAGCTCTAATGTGTAACTTTTATCAAATTCACGGTAGCAGAATGTGATTCTACCGAATTCACTATCAATTCAAACATGAACTTAGTGGGTGAGCATGAGAGATATTAATTTCACACCATAATATTTTCATTGGGATAGCTTCCTTTATCAAAAGTACAAATCACTGTGCCAAATTTGAAAGAAAAATTAATGTAAGGATCCAAATAGGACAAAACTTACCTACAACATCATAAGTGTTGTCCTAAAAAAATATAAAATATAGACATGAAAAGCTTTGAATCAGATATGATTTTTAAAGCAGTTATAAACATTTTTAGTGAATAACACAAACACCTATGTTATTATAGGTAACTTTTGTCCATCCAAAAATTGCTTATCACAATTATTTATTACACGAGTTTTCATTTCTTTTTCAGATGGAAGAGATGGAAATAGGGTTCCATTCACTTGGAACTCAAGATTATCAGTGGCAAGAGGCGTGGCTCGAGCATTAGAGTACCTTCACCTCAACAACAAGATCCATAATATTGTCCCTCATGGAAATTTGAAGTCGTCAAATGTAGTATTTGATGAAAATTATTCAGTTCTTGTATCTGATTTTAGCCTTGCCTCTTTAATAGCACAACCGATTGCAGCTCAGCATATGGTTGTTTACAAATCACCTGAATATGGATATGCAAGAAAAGTTACAAAGCAATCAGATGTATGGAGCTATGGATCACTTTTAATAGAAATTCTAACCGGGAAAGTATCAGTTTGTTCAGCTCCACAGGGGACTAATGGGGTTGATCTTTGTAGCTGGGTTCATAGAGCTGTTAGAGAAGAATGGACTGCTGAGATATTTGACAAAGAAATATCTTGTCAAAAGAGTGTTCTTCCTGGGATGCTAAGGTTGCTGCAGATAGCAATGAGATGTATTGAGAGGTTACCAGAGAAACGTCCTGAGATGAAAGAGGTGGTGAGGGAAGTTGAGAAAATACAACAGGTGCACTTGTTATCTGAAGATGAGGATGATGTGTCTTGTGATAGGTCTATAACTGATGATTCCTTTTCAACTAGTACCTCAGGGATTATTGGAGATGAAAGATAAATAGACTGATAGATAGATGATCAAAATTTGAATTATCCAAATCTGTAGCGTGTTGTTCTTTTTGTTTTTTGGCATCAAGGTACAGTGCTCCAAAAGAATAAAGTTGCATACTTCCTTAGCATCAACATATTGTTGTGATATTTAAACAATTTCCCAAACTATACAAATATTATAATCCTATTGTTTGATACCTCAGCTATTTAAAACTTAAAAGAGATAAATATGTGAAGAAAGACACAAGTCCTTAAATATGGTCATATCTCACTTAAAGTTGATCTTTACTCTTAATGTGAAAAACTCGCAGGAAATTTCATTCATAGGACAAGTACAATCAAATAATGCTAGTCTCAAATAAATTGATGACTAGCCACCGCCAGCACAAGATTATTGTGATCTTTTTGCATGAAAATAATTTTGAGCGCAACATTACTATGCATCATATATTGCTGCTCCCTTATGATCAGTGCAGATGTAAAATGTGCATCAGTATCACGTTACAAATTACAATTGTACATCAGTGTCATGGCATTCAATGCAAAAATGGATCACAAATTAAAAATGAGATCCAAGTAAGCCCGAAATAATTATACATCATGGCATCAAAAAGCATAAATTACACTACATATTGTGCCAAAGCTGGTTTCACATTCACTAGGTGTTACCCCCTAAAAGATTTTTTTCTACACCGGTAGAAGAATCTTCCTGACACACCCGTTTCTCAGCCTTTACTGGTGGAACGATCATAGATCCATGTATCTGACATTTAAACCAGAAAATGAGGCTGCAACCAAACAATAGCATTCTACTTCATTGAAACATGTCAAAATTCATGAAAGCATACCGTGGCACTGGATTTGAAAGGTGCAATATCGTCTGGAAGCAGTGTTGATGGATCCGTGGGCCTGTGAAACAATAAGTGTGCTATAGACCGATCAATAGGATTTGTGTTGGTTTCCATATCCATGAGCCCCGTACACCTGAATCAAGCTATGTGTTATCAAAAAGATTAATTCATAAACACTATTTTAAAATAGATCCAAAAAGGATTAATTTGGTCAGCATGTGAATAACAGAAACAAATATTTTTTATAACACTGCAAATGGCAGATAAGCAGAACTCAATACTGGAAATAACGTTACAGTCATTCAAAATTTTATGCCTATTCATAATGGCAACCTTGTAATTGAGACAGATAAATCTGATGCGATAAAAGTGAGTAATACCTGCTTGCATCCTGTGCCATTCTGTCTTTGCATGCTTCAGCACCATCGCCAACGCAAGCATTTGGGTTTGAATTGTTATGTCTTTGCTCAGCACTCTTAGCTAATCGGTATAAACTGTCCCTTATGCACAATTTGGTTCTAATATCCAACTGCTATCAAACAAAGTGATTGATTTTCAGCATTAAGGGACATATATAGGTAATAACCATAGGCTTGTTTTGTTTACAAAAACATTCAGTTTTCATTTTAAATTACAAAAATTTCACTTTGTTTTTATTTTGCTTTCCGTTTTCAAAATTGTGTAGGAAACACATTTAAAGAAGTTTTCATTATTTCCCATACAAAACTTTAATAACACAATAAAGTACAAAAAGGTGGCGGTTTTGCAACTAAAAATGAACACAAGAAATATAAACAAAAAAAGTTTTCACAAACGATTCTAATACCTGATCCAACGCCTGTTGGAGGTGGCAAAAGCTGTTTGCTTCAAGCGAGTTTTGGTTCAGAGCAGAGCTTATGGGTGAGCTTTCCTGTACAGTTGATGAGCCTATTTCTGATGAAAATCCTAGACTAACATCTCGAACTTCACTATGACCTTCATTTTCGTTTTCAAACTGATGAGCTCCCTGCTGAGAAGAACCTGCACTGTGAAATGGCATTTTATTTTCCCTTCTTTCATTTATGAAACTCCTACTTAAGAGGTGTCCATCATGGCTATGAAACTTTTCTCTCTTCTCATTTGTTTGCAAGGAAGCAGCCTCCAAAGAATGACCATGAGAACTCTCCATATTTGAAGCATAAGACGGTTCTATAAGAGAAGGAAACAGATGCCCATCATGCCCAGCTCTTGGTCCAGAGAAAGTAGAAGAGAGGGAAGTGTGATTTGGAGCATGACTAAAGTCTGGATGCGTTAAAGGAATTTGTGTCAGTATGCAGCCTAAAGAATCAGAATCTATGTTTTGCTTATGACTCTGGTTACTATCAAGAGAAGTAACTCCACTAGAAGAGGCTCCAAGTCCAAACCACTGATTTACATCTGCATATAGCTCAGGAGGAGTACAAGGATGAATAGAATTGTCATTCTCTTGGTAACCATTTTTTCGCCTTCCTGCTGATGACTTTGGAAGCTTCTTCTGCAACTGTAATAGAAAGAAACTGTTGGGATATACAAATTAAGAAATTAATTAATTCAGTTTACAGCTTCACACTAGTTCGCCCTGCCTATCAAACTTGCATTGTAAATAGTGAAACATTAAAAATCATTATTTACAACAAAGGGCATGATTTCTAGATTTCCCTAAATGCACACTCAGGATTAGTTGATCAGGATAAAAATTTATAGGTCACCAATATATCATAAAACCATCTTATCAAAATATATACTAAAACATTTTAATTTCTGCAGAATTTCACTATTTCAAATTTCAATTCCTTAAACTAAAAATTAGGGTGAAAGATTAAGTTGATTTTTTAAATTATAAAATAAACCTCTTGGAAGAATCTATGATCATATTCAGAGACGAACTGATCCCATTCTAGAATATTTAACCTATGAGGTCAGAGGCACGTGTCAAAATTATTTATCGCGTGCCTTTGAGAGGAAGTTTGTATGTGCCCCCCTGTGTTTTCATTAAGAACCCACCTCAAGTTATAGCTTCATAATTTAAAATTTAAGAATTCAGAACCGACATTAAAAAGAGGCAACTAACTAACCTTTTCTTTGGACACCAAGGCATCTTGATGACCAGATTTTGTGCCTGATTCACTGAGTATTGATGATGAAGCAGGAATACCATTGTCATCCACATCCATTTGAGATCTTATCGTCTTATCACCAGGTGATGACTTTTTGTTTGAACCATTGATCGGAAGAACTTCAATACTTTCATTGGAATGCATATTATATTCTGATGTATTTTTCAATGGACTTATTTCTGCACATGAAAACTTGAAGTCGGACTTCAATGCATCATCAGAACCTTCAGCACCATGTGAAGAAGAAAGCCAGCAGAACTCCTCTTCATTATCGAGACTCTCCATTCCAAAAGTTAAATCACAACTTCTGCAATATAAAACTTATATTTAGAAATATGATGATTGAAATGAATCAATTAGTTTTTTAGACAAAGGGAAAAAGGAAAATTTCTGTCAAATTGGAGAATTTCTTACAACATCCTGTCAACATCTTCAAAGTTTCCTATATCCAGCCACCCATCATTATCAAGAAAACTGAGTTCATTATCAGCTTGAGATGTGTGATTTATTGGATATTGACATGCACTATCATCTTCCACCACACACTTGTCTTCCATGTTGATATCATCTGCACCAAGCTCGCTACCACCAGAATCTATATTGCTGCTCTTGAAACAGTGGTCAGATGTTCCTGTATCATCTAAAGTTAACCTTTTTGCTTCTTTGTATGAGTCGCCATCACATGGAGAAAATACACCTTCAGGTGTGTTAGACCATGAGTCCTTTTCTGGCATTCTTTCTTTCTTGGTCATATTTTGCAAGTATAATTCCTCTTTACCCAGAGTACCATAGCTACTTACAAAATCACAAATCCTCATACCATGTAATCCGTGAAGTGATTTCTTACAGCCATCACCTTTTATTTCAAACTGATTATTGTGTTGGCTATCAGAATCGGGGACTATGAGATCATCATTCTGATCAAATTCATCCCACACATTATCTTCAAACTGTAACACAAAGACATATATTAAGCAAATTACTTATAGTAAACTGGCATGACATCAAGTGACAAAACCATAAAAACACAACATAAAACCCAATAAAGAGATAAATATAAAACATCTGATTTGTAAGTCCGTTAAAGCTCATACAAATACAACCCACCACTAATGATATCACCAGTAAAAAGGAAATAACAAATAATAATACATCCCCAAAATTTGTTCATTTTTGAAAACAAAAAGTGGAAATTTTACCCTGCAGAGATTTCCGAATAACCTTTTGGTCAAAATCTACCTCAGAAAACGTGAAACTTATCATTCTAAGTCCAAACTGAACCTCATTGAAATTTAACTCAGGCCCGACTAGTTAAAAATGATTATTAAAGAACCAACATGTGCAAGAAAGAACAAAAGTGGATCTGTTACAAGCAAAGAGTAGAAGGGAAGGCACCCAATATAAGTTTCAAATTTACCATTTAACAAGGACTGTATTCTATACACTTCACACTAACAGTAACATCAGCTACACCAACCAGCAATCAACAATACGTTTATCAAGGGCAGTGTTTCTGAAGTCTTATTAATAACGATCAAGCCACTTCAGCATCCCTAGCACTTCTGAACTTGGATTGCAAAACAGCCTGCTTATAAGATTATGCTACAGACCAAAAGCACATCAGTACAGCAATGGAAATGTTTAGTTAAGTCCAGATAGTGAAATCATCAATAAAAAATTACAGAATGGTTCACATTATCCGAGTAACAAATACACATTCTTCAATTATCTCCAAGATCTGCCACCGAGCATTAGCAATAGGTCAGCATACTTGTCACGAACCCTCCAGCTCAACAAACTGCTCAATGTTGACTTCATTGTTTTAAAATGATGTGCATATAAATGCTCACTAGGGAACAATGCCAAAGATATGACATCACAGGGATACCAATGAAAGTAAAATCATTTTAACGAATGGTTATTTCTTTTTCATTTTTTGATAAAAGGTTCAAATGAATGAATGTGTTACTTTTGAAGTGAAGACAATAAATACAAGGCATGGTGCTAAAAGATTATATAGTGGCAAGGTGCAAAGCAATATTGTATTTCATATACAGGAGTTGAATTTAACATAGTTCATAGTTCATAGTTCATACCTCAAACACGCAGATGTTTGACCTTCATCTAGGATCTTCTATCCACCACTAATGATGCATTCAAGGCTTGCCCCAATGTCATGTTTATTTAGCAAACCTGTCATCGAAAATGCTTTTCAATCACACAGAGTACATCGATTAAAAAAAATACCAGAAGTCACAAATTTGAAAAACCAACTAAGGAACAAAACAATTTATATCATAAAGAAAAAAATCACATGTTAAGTTCTATGCCAATTATATCATGTCAATTGTTACATATATAATAGCGGGATCGCTTACAACTCATACAAGATTTTACTAATTACAATACTATAGCATCATCACTGACCCTACAGGAATTTCAACATCTAATCTCTAAAACACTGTCTAAACTAATCAGCACTTACATATCCACTGTGTTTAGAAAGGATGAATAGCAATAACAAAACAACACATTAGCTACGTAAATCTACGAAACTACCATGTTATATTTTAAACGTGTACTAGAAAATGAAACAAAGGTAACCCTAATTAAAATGGCAAAAATCTAATTCCCTTTCTCGTGAAAGAATGTTGTCTTCTTCTGAAATTTATGCATCAGATTTAGCCCTTAAACATTACTACTAAGTTCAAATAATTTCAACTTACAACATAGTAACTAACACTAAAATTTATTTAGAAAACAAAATGAGCAACAAGCACACAAAAATTGAAGATCCAGAATAATCGAAGTTCATTTTCACCTGTTCCTTATTATCCAGACACATCCCCAACCGAATTACTATGTTCTAATCAAATTAAAAAATGCATAACACCGTAAAACAAAATTACATAAAGTGAAAAATCGAATAAAACATGAAGCAATAGCTACTATCTTGTTTAAATAATAATATAATAGTATAAGAATAAGAAAAACAAATCTCAAAATAGTATATAAAGATATAAATAGAGCGATTTAGAAGCTCGTTGGTCTAATTTACATTAATATAAGTATAATAAACATAAAAAGAAGATAACGAAGACATATTTCTAGTTGAGTCATAGTTTTCATATTCATAAACTAAAAAAAAGAGAAAAACGAAAGAAGAAAAAGTGACGAAGGTACCAAAACGAGAAATGAGCACGAAGAAATTATTGGGAGCGTTTTTCAGTTCAATAGCGTTGAGTTGGGATTCCTTTTCTTTCCAGACTCTTCTTTCCTATCTCACTTCAACTTGCAACGAACAATTTTTTTTATTTTATTTTTAATAAATAAAAAAATTAGGCAAAGAGGTATCACGCAAAAACCGACACGTGGCATTCTAATGGTTGTCAAATATTGTTCGTGGTTGGGAGGTGGGTGCTTAAGATCCGATCAGTTACTTCGTTTCAATTGGTCCACGACGAGTTTTGATTTTACTACCGGACACGTGTCCGGTTGCCTTTCGTAGTAACCTATGCACGTGTCTGTAGTCAGATCAGAGTCGGACTAATATTTCTGGTTTTTCTCTTTTTTTTTTAAAAAAAAAAAGAATATTTCTGGTTTCTATTTTATGATTATACTTTGGAATCTCATCCTTTTTTCTTAGCCGTGTAAAATGTATGTCGTTTGAGTGGTACCTGTATATTGATGATTCAGTTGGTGTACTGAAAAGTCAAAATTAAGGGGAAACTAAAAGATAAAACAATCTCTCCCTTATTTTATAAAGCATTTGTTTCATATTATTGACAAAAGTATGTATGATACTAATTGTTTGTACTTTTTCTAATTATTATTATTATAAGTAGAAATTTTTACGTCTATTAAAATTTTTAATTAAATGTGATTAATTTTATATATTTAACTTAAGATATAAGTTAAATTAATTGAAGTATTCTTTTTAAATGTTAAATATTTAATTGTTAATATTAAATATTGAGTTAAATGAATGGTATATTATGAATAATAATAATGGTCAAAAAATAATTCATTTTTGTTTATAATAGTGAGCAAAATTAAAAAAAACAATTGTGTATAATAGTGACTAGATGGAGTAAGTTTATGGATATTTTTTGCTGAGTTGTTCTATGTGCATGATATATTTAAGGTTAATTTTTCACATTTTAAGATATATTATTAATATTAATAGAGGTAGATTTGAAAAAATAAGAATAAATGTATCTAATAATTTGCACAAAAGCTTATATTTAAGGATTAGATTAGGGAGGTAGTATTGAAATAAGTTAAATTGTCACTATCAACATAAAAAAAATTAAATTATCCTAATATCACCATCATTCATAAATACCACTATAGTTATTGTAAAAGTCTAATAACTCTAATGAAATAACAATTAATTATTTATATTGTTAGTGTATATAAATTATATGTGAATTATATTTTTTTTTAATGCATCAAAGTAATTTATGAATTATAGTTAACAATTTAACGTAAAAGAAAACTACATTAATTAGTTTATAAATTAAATTATGTTAAACCAAATTTATTATTTCTATTGAGATTTGAATTAAACTTTTAAGAATAACAATATAATCAAATAAAATAGAATATTAGCGTAAAATTGATATTATAAAATAAACTTTAATGTCTTAATAAAAGTATGTAAAATTGATATTATAAAATAAACTTTAATGTCTTAATAAAAGTATGAAGCAATAGCAAAATTGCATCAAAGTCGATTTAACAATTATATCAACTATAATCGTACGACCTGTCTAAAGTACAAATATATGTTAGAAAAGTCTCACATTAATACCGACTCCATTCCAAAATAATTGATTCATTTGTAAAATAAAATTATCTCAAAATGAATAATTATTTTTATTTTATTTATATATTTTTCTTAATATATGTAAAATAAATAAATAATTCAATTATTTTAAGGATGGAATAATTAAAATAGAGCTCTAAAAAAACATTATAAAAGATAACATTTCTCACGTTAAATTTATTTTGATAATGAATTAAACTTAATATAAAACCAAAAATGCGCTAGTGCTAATCAATTTAGTCACACGCCACTTAAGACAATATGTATATAAAAGCCAAAACATAATTAAATTAATAGTTGCCAAACAATAGCCACATAGGTACATGCCAAAAAAACGAACAACTTTAAAATAGTACATGCCATCACATAAGATGAGATCACAAACTGAACAGAAAATACATCAAAACAAGATATAATATAAATGAGATTAGGTCATTCCTTTTTTTTTTAGATAAAAACAATCATACTCGTTCTACTCTTAACGTCGTCTTTTTTTCTACCGCCACCAGCCCACCAACGCACCCTCATGTAGGGGGAGGAAGAATGATATGAGATGAAAATTATGAGATTTTAAAACTAAGAACAAAATTAGAGGTGGTAATAAATGTAAATGCAATTAAAGAACCAACATGAGATTTTTTTTTTCAATAGCAGCAAAAATCCTAAGACTATACACTGTACATTCTCAGCCAGTGGGAACATCATAATTAATAATTAACAGGTTGGTAAAATCCAACAACTTGAGATCAGATACAACAAAATAATACATTCACGTGTCTATAATTTAAATGAAAGCAAAATTGTCTGCCCCTTGCATTTCTCTCTTTGTTTCAAAAGTTAGCTAAGTAGATGGATAAGCAATTCTAAACATATTGCTCATTTGGTGTGGTTATTAGCATCCCAACTTACATTTAGATAACCATACAACAATGCATATAACTGTGGTGGCAGACTCCAAAATGATAAATGCTTAGTGAGAATATACACATCGTTTCTTCAAAAGCTTATGCGCGAAAATCTTCTTGGAATATGGGCTATTTCGACAAATTGCTTTGTAGGACTCAATTGTTTCAACCAGTGAATTATACACATGACCCTAGTTTAGAAGTAACATAAAAATATCAGAAATGATAAGATAGAGATTTAGCTTCCTCTAAAGTGAATAGAGAGTATAAAGTGAGAAAATCAACGGTTGATATTTCAACAGATCATAATTCGCTATATGTATGCATATATGTTGATCCTTGAATTCATAATAATCAACTTACACTCTAAAATGAGTTGCTCATTCTAGAGGAGTAAAAATCTAGATGGGAGGAACCATAATGTTAATATTCATAGATCAAGCCCTAAAATGCTCAGACATGACTATGAAAATTTTATGCACTTGTGACAGGTATGAAGCAGCAAATGAAATGTGTGAACAAACCTCAGAATATCGAAGAGCTTTCTGAATAACGTAATTTGCGTGTGCATCTTGAAGCAATTGATCAAAGTGAGGAGCAGAAAGCAGTTCATGAATGATTTCCGCGCGATTCTCATTATTGAATACAACAAGACATTTTTCAACCACGTGACTGCTGAACTTTTGGAGCGACAGGTGCGCATAATTACCTTCAAACTGTGAAATCAAAGTTGCGGTAGCAGATGGAATTCCTAAGTCCAAGATGAATTGAACAACATAATTTCTGCAGAAGAGAGCAAGAATCAAGAGATCAAATGGTGGAAAAAACAAAAAAAGAAGCATAACTTTATCCCATTGTTCAAAGGTATAACATTGATTCTAAATATGTGAAAGAAAAAAAACCGGATGTAGAATTATCCCTAAAATAAAAATGATCAACGAAAATTATTTGTTGACTACATTTCCATGCAGAAACAAAAGCAAAAAAGCAGAGATTATTGAAAATGGTTAGTCATTTCTAGTGCATTGTTTTCCCACGTGGTTTGAGGAATTGCAAAACTGAATAACACATGTGATAGCTATGGATTTGGCTCTACTAAAGATAACAACTCACTTCAGAAAATAAAGTAAGATATCTTTACCATTTGACGATTATCATAACAAATTATGGATATGTTAAAATATCAATAGTTGAATTTGTTCGTCAACAGTGGAAATGGCGTATACTTTACTCTCTAAAGTTAGAGGTTACTCTAGAAGAACTAAATGTATATTAATAGATGAGTTTCAGCTTCCAATAATTACCCATATTTATCTTGAGCTAGCATAAGTACATTAGCAGATATTTCTGCAACCAGTTTTTCCCTATGCTCCCCACTTGAATAGCCAATGCATTTTTGTAGAACACAACATCCGTGTTGATGAGTTGCAATGTCGACACAATACTTGGCAGCAACAACAAAGATAAACTGCCCAATGCAAAGAACAAGGGAAATGTAATTATTCTGCAGAAAAATATCAATCTTTGAACACATAAAATTCTGTGACTTTATCGAACTCCAATATTAAGTAGCAGACAAACTACATTTATGACACACATACCTGCCTAAATAAATTAAACCACAAAAGCCATTTATTTACCTTAGAATTTAGATCATCGCAAATAATTATCGGTTAGTTTGTCTCATGCCTCTCTAATATCTACTCTTGAAAATGTTAAGCAATTTAAAAATCTTAAACAAAATATTTTAATATCAAATGTAACGGTCACTTGCAATCATGTTTGCCAAAGCATTTAAACTGAGAAAGAGACATGTATTTGGACTCTCTAAATCTTGAATTATAACCTATGACAAACTATGATTCAAATGGCATGGGATTTAGCTGTTTAGGACCATTTTCATGAAATCAATATTTTAAATCAACTCTTGCAAGAGTGTCACAGTTTGTGCATCAGGGATATAAAACTGTGAAAAAGAAGATTCTATAACCCTGCTGCTACATTGGAAATTCCAGCTACAAGGGAGATTAACGATGCTATATAGAACTGCAAGTTAAAAATAGTGTGAAAAGAGTAATTACGTCACTTCAATTTAATTTTATGAGAAGGATAAAATACATACCAACATAACAATCATTTTAAGTGTTTTTATCATAAATAAAGTACAAATTGACAAATCAAATATTAAGCGATAAAATTACAATCAATTTGACACAATGATGTACAACATCTAAAAATCATTCTATATGCTTAGATACCATGTCATCTGTTCAGAATATCAAGTATAACAAATGTCATATGTGATGCTGAACTCAACATTACTACTTTTCTGTACAGTCATAGTTTGATCTTATGCTTCACTGTCAAAAAAATCATATTTTTATACCAAACCATAACTGAAACATAAGTCCACAATTTTTCATTAGGTAAACATTATAAAAGTATGGAATAAAAAAAAAAAAAAATTTAGTCAAGGTATGCAATTGCCAATAAAATAGTGCATTACCATAATGCTTCTCGGTGGTATCTATCGTTTTTTTTCTTCAAAAAGACTAAAAAAACAAGTTATACCTTGTTATCTTCATTGCTTAGGCATTGCAAACAATGTTGAACCACATGATTTCCATTAAGGTCTTTTATGAGAGCCAAGAATCCCGGTTCAAGAGCTGATACAACTAATGAAATTTGTTGCCTAGTTTTGAGAGTCTCGATCAGCTTCTGTACAACACGAGTGCTGAGAGAAAGGGGACAAAAATGAGGCCAAAATATACATAGACAATCAATATATTATTTCAGGGTTTGACTCCTCTAAAGTGAATAGATAAGAAAGTGAGAAATTCAAGAGTTGATAATTTCAACACAATCATAAGTCATGATTAGTTATGCAAGTACTTGTAATATCAACAATGAATATATTTTTTCATCCATAGTTGAATTACTCACTTTACACCGTCTAAAGTGAGTTTCTCACTTTAGAGGAGCCAAATTCGTTATTTCAATACTTGAATAAGTTGCATGACTACCCGTGAGAATTTAAAGATATTCTGACAAGCTGCCCTGGCTCCTGAGTTACCATGAGTATGATCTGCGTCCTTTGTTCTTCACTACAGACATCCAACAACTTCTGCATGAGATAATTTCCAAAAGGATTCATCATAAGTTCCACCACATGACCAATAATCTCATTAAATATTACTTGAGCATCTTTCGTTCTACCCTCATCAAACATTCTCTGCAAGAACCTACAACCATTTTGATCTTTGGCTATTGAATAAATACACCCTCGAGCTTCAGATAGGGAGTTATACTTAGGTGGCAAAGTGCATGGATAACCAATCCTAGAACTCCTAAGATTTTCATAAGTTCCCAAAACCGGGTGCTGCAGAATGTCTGGCTCTAACCTATGTAGATGCCTAGCAAAGCCAGATTCACGCACTGCATTTTGACACCTTGATCGATTTGAACCGCTTGCAACAACATAATTTAATCCTTCACCTTGTAAGATGAGGCTCCCCATACTTGTAATAGCATCTCTATCTATATTTCCTTGTGACATTCTAGCATTTGAAGGTGGCACAACTCTAGCATCAGGCAGATGAAGACTGCAATTCATCAAATCTTGAGCACTCATACAAGGCTTCAAATTAGTATGGAGCGGAAAGTTAGGCAATCTTGACATACTCGTATCTTGCATTAAATTCATTCCATATTTCTGTCCATAAAGTGAAGCATCGACAGCCGAATTTCTGCTCATAGATGATGCAACAAGCTCAGAAGTAAGATTTTCCCTACAATAGTAGTTATTCATCAAATGTCTTCTGTAGCAAGGAGAATCCACTGAACCACCACCAAATCCATTTAATTGAGAGTATATAGCATCGCGCTTGCGCCATCCAGTACAAGGTTGTAATCCAATTGAATCAGCTAGTTCATAATCTCGCGTTAAAGCCGAATTCATTTCAGCTCCATTATGATTAATACTAATAGGATTCCTCAAGAGAGGGGATTGAATCCCCACAAAATCAGCATCAGAATCAAAATTCAATAAACCTATCTTGTTACTGTTATAATCCACATGCTTGTTAATATGATTATTATGAATATTGATTGGATTGTTTTCATTCCAAGAAGTAAAATCACGGACAGGAAACACATTAGGATTAGTATTAGGATTGACATTATGATTATGTTGTTCTTGTTGATGATTACTACTACCAATGTACATTTTACTGAAATTGCCACATAGACCAAACTCATCAACAAACCTTTGAGTGTTGGAATCCAACCAGAATGTGTTGTTAGGGTTATAAGAGCTTATTCTTCCAGTTCCAGAACTCATGGTTGATTTAAAATCCTCCATAAAAGATGTTGTTGTTGGTGATCCATTATCAGAAGAAAACAAACTTGAAGAAGAACCATCCGATTGCAAGGAAGAAAAACCACTGATAGTAACAGGTGATGATGATGCAGTTGAAAAATTGATCTGATAATTCATATGATCTTCATCATCATACATCACATTTACACCATTACCATTATCATCATCAATGTGTGATGTTGCATGAGGGATCTCATCAAGCAACATCTCTAACTCTCCATCGTCCTTCACATTTTTCATCATCTTTCTTACCATACAAATCGCAATTAGAAAACAGAGGAGCAAACATTAATTGGTGAATCAGTAAAAATGGAAACGCATGATTTGGTTGATCGTGTGTGTAGGAATTGAAGGATCAAAGTTGGAGTAACGAAATGATGATGAGAGTGCGAATTTCATTTGCATTTGCATTTGCATTTGAATTTGAGAAATATGATCTCATATTTGGGTTTTGTTTAAGAGGAGTTGGTGAAGCATGCAAAGATTGAAGATTATATACGGTGACTTGTAACCGTAGAGGAACACATTACACATCACACATCGCACACCACACTCAACATAGTATCTCTCACGCTATCAAAGCTAGAGAACTGACGCTATAAACTTTCTATTTCCTATTTTTATTTTTTCACATATGCACACAAATATAAATAAATTGTTAATACACCCCCACAACACACTGCACAGAGAATGAGAATAAACGAACACTACGCTGCGTGTATTTGTGTAAGTCTTCCTTAAAATTAATTAACTTACTCTATTTTAAGATTTTGCTCCTTCTTTTTTTTTTTAATGTTTACAATTATTTTTTAATTTTAATATATGATTTGGGTTTAGTGAAGATGAAACTCCTTCTATGAAGCGTATTGTGCACCCTCTGAACTGACATTGGGCCCCGCTGCATGATTAGAACTTTACCGTGGAGTTATGCGCTAGTGTTGCGCGTGGGATGATTAATTGTTAATGTTAAAAGGTTTTAGTTACATCTTTATCAATAGATTACACAATTTTGGGTGTGTTTAGGTGTTTGCGGTCGTCGCATTTTAATTCTATTGTAATTTTGTGATACTTGTTTCTATTTGAAGCATTTTTTATGTTATGAATAGTTTATATTAATATAGTTCTCTTTGGTTAGTTGAAAAAGCTAGTTTTTTAACAAAAAAAATATATAACTTTGTTATCCTTTTATACAAGTTTATTTATATATTTTAAAAATTATTTAATTAAATAAAGAAAGATAATTTTGTAAATAAAATAATTTAAATAAATGATAAAATTGTAAGAAAAAAGCTACGTCAAAATAATAAATTCTCTATATTATTAATATATAAGTAAATTATGAATTTAAATAGACATGACTAATAAACAACAATCGTGACAATATTAATCAACAATACCAATATTCGTGAATCAATCAATTGCCGAATCAAATCTAGATTTATATTCACGCCGGCTTAGTAAATTGCTAGCTTATATCCCTCCCTTATTTGTCACCATTTCATGTTATTTTTTCTTCTTGCCCTATCTATCTTTCTTCGGAGTCTCTATTTTGTCCTTATCTCTCCCATTACACATGTAAAAGGCTAGCTCATAATATTTTGATATACCACTGTTCTCACTTGGTAAGTATCTAAAACATTGTTTATAATGTCCTCGTTTTTTATCTGGATAATCTATTCAAAATTATAAAGTAATTTTTATTGTTGTTGTTTTTTTTTAATTATTTATAAAAAATATTAATATCTTAAATTTAAATTCAAATTTTCACTATTATATATAATTCTTTTATCATTTTATATATATATATCATACCACTAAACATTGATATTTCATAAAGTAGTTTTTCTATAAAAACAATGTGTTCCTAAAACGAAGCATCTTTCACGTCCAATTGCAAAATATCAATCGTACTTTGATTAAAGTAGAATAATCTATAGTCATCCAATTTAAACATTTTTTGGTACAAATATGAGAAATAGTCGGTTTAATTGGAAAAAATAAAAGAACTCATTTTTTATTTATTAAAACACAATATTATTTAATTCAAATTAATAAAAATTGCAATAATTGAAAATTTATAATTTAAAATTGTTAAAATTAAAAATAATAAATATATAAATAAATTTATGATATTTATTTTAATAACACATAATAGTAAAATATCTAAAAATGTAATACATAATACAAGTATTATATAATTGAGATTTTTAAAATATTTATGTTTTTAAAATTGTAATATTAACCATAAAAAATTATTAATTAAATTTATATTTAATAAAAAATTAATCTTTAAATTTGAATTAAAAACAATTCAATAAGACGACACACTAAAACAAAAATAAACACAACCTCAACACAATAAAATCAAAATAATTTAAGAGAATAATTTTAAATAAAAAAATACAAACAAATTATTCTATATTATAAAATCTTACACTTTTATTTCGGACGATAATTGAAGAACTAAAATTGTGATTTTTTTTTTACTAATAACTTAGATTATTATTATAACTAAAGAGATAAAAATGCAATTAACCTATTGTTTGAATTGAGTAATTTAAATTCGATTTTTCGTTTTTTGTATTTTACATGAAAATCAATTTTCCGAAGGAAAGCTCGCGTGTGTCCGTGTAGAAGCTGAAAGTGTTTGGACCGCTTCTTATTCGGAAGCTTCAATGGCGGGAGGATCATCTCGAAGCAACGGTAAACGCCCCCTTCAGGAAGACGATGACGAATTGACTAAAAATCCACCGTAATTTATCTCCTTCCTCTTTTTTACTCTCAAACCCTAATCCCATCTTATTACCATTGACAGAATTCCATTAATTGTTACAACTAATTTTCTAACTTAACTTATTAGATATTAGCTTCTGCGTTCCCTTGTGTGAGATTTTGCTTGAGATTGTTATAATGAGATTGTGGAACTGAATTTTATGATCATTGATTTGAATTTATGAATCTATCTATACAGAGCTAAAAGGGTTAGGTTTCCAAAGGGTAAGAAAGGGAAACCAGTAGATGTAATAGTGGAGAAAGTAATTGTTGAGGAGGATGTGAATGACTTATCAAACCCTGTTGTTGCTGCCAAAGAGCGTGTGAAACGCAGGAATCAAATTACTGCTGAGTTGTTGAGTGAGGAAAATGGAGGTACCTCAAATAACTTATCGGCTGCTGAAGTGAAATATGAGGTCTGTTTTTTAAGTTTTTCGTTTAGTTTCTATTTATTATGTTGATAGTTAATAATGTTCTCAGCAAAAGAGTTAAATTAACATCATGCAGAATGACTTGTACTTTTATTTGAAAAGTAAGTAAAAAATTACGGTGATTCGTAACTAACCGATTTGTAACCTTTTTTTGTCAATGGAAATTATGGAATTAATAATGATCTAGAGTGGATTTTGGTTAAAAGATTACTGTTTATATGGTGTATGAATGTTGATGAAATATTCATTTTCTGGTTTTACACTTTGCTGTTACTTGGGAATTTGAATTTACTCTGTTGTATACAGATTGTTGATATATTCCAGTTTTCAGCACTTGGAATGCTTCATAAATTGGCAATGCTTGGGATGAATCTTTTTTCTAAAATAATTTTAATTTGTTGTATAGAGTGTTTATTAATGGATTCTAGTACCATAAATTATATGACTGTGATGTTTGTAGTCAGTTGGCTTCTGTTCGAATGAATTTTTGTACTGTGATTCTTCCTAAATCGGTAGTAGCTTTTATAGTCTATTTGTTTCCATATTCATGTGCTCTTGGGTTCATATAAATGATAGGCAGGCAGTGATTGGTGATGTGTGTTAGCAGGATAATGAGAATTTTGTTGATGATGGGATTCAAATTGAGCCTTTCAACCTAAATAAAGAAAGGGAAGAAGGTTATTTCGATGCAGCAGGAAATTTTGTTGAATATGTAAGAGATAATGAGATTAAGGTGAGGTATTTCTAGTATTTTTATATTTTATTTCTGACTACTTTTTTATCTCATTAATAAATTGTCAAGGATTCTTGCAGGATGCATGGCTTGATAATGTTGATGTTGATCCTAAATATGCTGGATTAAGCTCTGTAGCAATAAACGATGAAGAGGAGGTCCAAGAACTTTCTTCTAAAGATGTTGCAATCATGAAGAGGCGCATTGCAAATGTTCTTGAATCAGGGGAAACAGTAAGGCCTATGTTCTAAATTACTAGTTCTAATTGATTTGAGACAGCAAGATCAACAAGATATCGCTTTTGTAATTCGTGAAAATAAGAAATGAAAATAGAAAATATTTTCTCAAGCCAAAACAAAGCTTATTATATTTTTTTTGGTTATTTTTTGTCTTTGTTGAATGTAATATTTATTTGCCCACTCTCTCCAGTGTATATCATCTGTATATATGTTTAATTTAACATTAGTTTTCTATATGGCAGTGAAGTTGTAATTCTTGAGAAGGGAATAACAATAGCAGTTGGTTACAAACTAGACATAACTTCCTACAACCATACTTTGTTTAATTGTGTTCTCTTAAAGTCTTGCAATTGAAAATCCATATACTTGACGATATAATTTACATACATATTTATTTATTTTATTTGTTACGGGATGTTGAAGGTCATTTGCTGGTTTGTATTAATTGATATTTGTTCCAATAGGTATTACAATGTTTGAGAAGGTTAAAAGGCAACGGGGATAGAAAGGCAAAAATGTCTAGTGAGACTAAGGTTGTATTTGACCAGCTAACCGAGGATGCTATGAAGCTGATGGAGAATGGTGAATACAGTTAAGTCATTCTCATTGGGCTTTGTAGATATTATCCATGGTTAAGACGTGTATTCATTATGATAGCCTGATAGGACCCTTTATGTTGTCCAGCTTGTTTTGCTTCAAATCAATTTTTTCGCAAAATGCTTAACATTGTTTCTTTATGTTTGTCTGTTTGTGTCTCTTGCAGACGTTTATCATGAAAAGAAAGAGGTTTTTGAGCGCGAAGCAGGTCAGTGTATTACATAATGCCTTTGTTCTATTTGTATTATAATTCGATTGCTGTATTGACATTTGACACCTTTAACTTTATGTTTTGTGACATGAGTTACTTTATTAACACAATTGAATGTGCTGCTAAATTTATACCTACCTTGATTTAATTATCAACCATTCAGCTATGTGTTTTAATGACATAATTTTGTTCCACTTATGTTCTTGTTATGGTTGCAATGTGAAATCAAATATGTTGCCCTATCATTATAATGTTTTAATAACAAGAAAACTATTTTTGGACCATCACATTAAGCTTTAGATGTATGGGAAATTGGTCCTCGGCAGTATTTAATCTCAACATTTTTCTTGCCTCTTCTTCCATGAATGGTGATATCGACGTATAGATTTACAAGGAGAGCAAGGAATGATACCTTTTTCTGTAGAAGCACTAATTGCTAATACTTATGCCTTTTTATAATCTCTCTTTTTCAGAAGGATATGAGAAGTTAGCTAGGGCAAGAGGAGAAGGCACATCTCTGCACTCAAGTGAAGGGAGTTCTTTTTCGAATGGGGCGGAAAACTTGCTTTCTGATGGCCAGGATTCAGGTGCGGCCTCTTCAATATTCCCGACCACATCCACAACCACTTCAAATCCACCTTTGGCTAGTGCAGATGATTTTGATATGTTTGCTGATGATGACGAGCTTGCTGCCACTAAGCCATCTACAGATGAAAATAATGCAGTTAGTGAACCGTCATCAGATGCCACCATCAATCCTGGTACAGAGCTGCCTCTATAAATTTGGCATCTGAAACGGCAATTTTGTTGCTGAATTTTATCTTTAAAATTTTGAATTGGTTCTCCTTTTCTTTCCAGGCGGAGCTTTGCAAAGCGATTATGTGTTTGACGAATCTTCTGGGTAAGACTCTTGTCTATTCTATATCTTTTCTTGGAAATAATCTAAAACGAGCTAACGTTACCCACCCATTTTTTAATGCTGTAAAAGTTCAATCAGTACTCATTTCTTTCTCTTCATGAATTTTTTTTATAAAAAAATTCTGTTGAAAACTTGATCTGACATCAATTTGTTTATTGGTCCAGGTATTATTACAGCAACAGTTTAGGCTATTACTATGATCCAAATACAGGGCTCTATTGCTCTGCAGCATCAGGGAAATGGTATTGTGTATTCACGATTCATCTTAGTGTGTGTCATGTGTCACTTTTGATGTTTGTATTCTACTCTATTTATTAGCCATCTCAATGATTTGTGCTAGACCAAGATAAGAAAAATCCAATAGCTAGAGTGAGAGGGCCAACAAAGAAAATTGTAGCTCACACCATTGAGAACCAGACAGGGTCATGGCATGACCTTTGTTGCGCATTTAGCTGACCCTACCTAATAGAAAAAGGTTTCATTTACTGTTGTATGTTTGTTGGTGATTGGTAGACAGTTTTATAATTCAAGGAACTAGAGAATCCTAGAAAAGAGGTGGGGGTTGAACTTACTCTTGTCTATCTATAAGTGAGGCTCTTAAATTTTTGGGATTTCAAATTGAATGGACCTGGTAAAATTAGTCAAGTCAGGTAGGATCACATGGGCGTTAAGGCTCTCCCTCAAGAGTTTTAACGTTGATGCATTGCCAGAGTTCAAATTCGAGAACTCTAGTTAAACTGGAAGAGACTAGTGTCATCCCGTTCAAGGCGCTCTTGGGTAGTAGCTGTTTAGTTTAGACCCTGTTTACTTTGTGCAACCATTTTTGTGTTTTCATTTTCTAAAACACGTGTCATTTACGTTGATGTGATGAGAGACTCTTGAGGTGAATCTTTGTCATGTAGAGAAGATGAAATATTAGTTAATGAAGATGTGTTTTCGGAAATAATGAAAACAAATTTATGACATTTTCTTTGTTTCTAGGAATAAAGACATCGGTTCACTTCAAAAGCCTATTACATTATTGTTAACAAGTAAAATTAACACAAATTTTAAAAATTGAAAATAGAAAATGTTTTTACAGAGTAAACAGACCCTTAGTGTGTGCTTTCTGTGAATGGTTCGGTTCATTCTTGGCCTTGTTGATAAACTTTTTTGTAGCTCACTAGGAATGTTTATTTTTGTTTAAATGCAGGTACTCATTTAACGAGGAAACTGGCACCTACGACGAAGTTCATGAGGTTGCACCCAATTCAAGTTGAGGGGCTTGTTTCAGGGGAATATACACAATTTATAGCCATATCCACAATCATTGTCTTCCAATGGTTTATGGACAAAAAGAAGCATTATTGATCGTTTTGCACATACTTGTGGCCGTTTAGGTCCTTGCTGTAGCATATCCACAATCATAGGTCCTTGCTACTGCCAGCAGTTTTTCTTCTGCCTTTATCTCTTTTAAGGTTGCTGATGATGTGTAGTAGTGTTAAAGATCGCCTAATTTGATCTCTTTAAGTTAGTAATAATAGATGCTTACTCTTTTGACTTATGATTCCCATAGCTTGTTTATTTATGCGTTGAAATTGCAGTCGAAACCTTGTAACCGTCGAGGCTAAAATTATGGAGCTTCATCCTGGACGTGCAGTGGAAGCTGGAAACCATGTGGCTGCATAAACAAACTTAGCAGTAGTCAGTTTGCACTTCAAATTGCAAAACTATTTTTGCTCGTACGATTGGATAATTGTTTTGTTGGCTTCAAAATTAGAATCATGCTAACGTGTTGCTTGCTGTTGAGTACTAGTCACTCCTTATCAGTGGAAATTTTTTTTACCTATATATATAAAACCGGAGGGAGTATCTTAATAGTTTTGAGAAATATATATAAGAACAAGCATGTAATATTGTGTTTTATTAAGCAAGTTAATATTGCTATAGTTTGCTAGACTGCCCAAATAATAATAGTATACCACATCGTAACATTATTCCTTTTGTATTAATTAAACTCGTAACGTAGCCTTTTTATTATGTTATATGGAACAATCCTAATCTACCTGATATTGGCAGATTATATATTACTAAGCAGACCCACAACATAAGAGATTTCAATAAAATCCGTTCAATAATTGAATTTTAATGGAGCCACTTAAAATAATGCTTTTACCTTTACAATTGCAATTCATATTCATAGTAATGACAACAATGGTAGATGAATAATACAAACTGCAGTTAAAAAATAAAGAAAAACAAAAAACCAACATTTATGGATTATGCTCTCTTAAAGCATATCAAAGAATACGACGGAAGCAATATGACTGATTATTTGTCCACACAATTCACAACAAGATATGGCTTAATTTTCAGTTGAGGATAACATGAGTTGAACGGAATCAAAAAATATATATAAATTAAAGGGACTGACTATTAAACTCTTTAGCAACTTTCTATACATGTGTATAATAATCTAATGCTATCTTGGTTCCACTTTATATTATATTGTTATGAGAGTAATTATTATATAAAATATATTGACACTGGATAATATTAAATCATATCATTATGTATTCAAATATTTGTATAAATATTTACATGGTAAGTTCTGATTGGATGCATTCATCTAAAACTGTTATGTGTCTGTGAATTAAATTTTATAATAAATTAAAATAAATACTTTTTTCATAAGATATTTGATGATGAAAGTGAATAAAAACTATCTTTATTATTATTATTATTATTATTATTATTATTATATAATAAAGTGACTACTAAAATCAAATAATGATAATATATGAGGCTCCAGATTATTAAATTTGATTTGCTATTTTCTATTGGTGTCTCTATCTGATCACTATCTCCTTCTTCATTCATATTCATATTCATACTGTATGTATCTCAAAAATGCAAACAGTTCATAATAATGTGTAAGATACCAAATTCGAACCATATTAATTATGCGTGGAGGAACCCTAACAAGGATTCCAATTGATTCTCGATGGCGGATGATAGTGGGGAGATCAATGGCGGATTCTCGATGGACTCAACCGAATCAAGGTGGGTTTTTCAAGATGAAGAATATGCGTCTGATATAGAAGAATACGAGTCCGATTTCAGATTCAGAGGACATGCCACTGTGCCACCGGATTCCGAAGATGAAGATAGCGCCCAACAGAAACTCATTCGTACTGGTCCTCGAATCGATTCCTTCGATGTCGAGGCTCTTGATGTTCCTGGTGCTCATAAAAATAATGACTATCAGGTCCTTGTTTCTCTTTGCTAATTGATTCATAGGAAATTTATGACTTATTGTGTTACTTACTTTTTGAGTCCAATTTTTTATTTTCAAGATTTGTATAATTTTGTTTAGAAAGATGGTAATTAAAACCGAGTTTAGTTACTTGTACTTGTAGTAGTAGCTTGAGAATCTTTTTGTTTCAATTTTATTTATAATCATATAAAAGTTGAAATTTCAGAATGGAGTCAATCTATATATTAATGTTTTTTGTTTGTTGTCTTTGTAATAATTTATTGCAGGATATCAGTGTAGGAAAGAAAATTGTATTGGCTTTTCAGACTCTTGGTGTTGTCTTTGGTGATGTTGGAACCAGTCCATTGTATACATTCAGTGTTATGTTTAGAAAGGCGCCTATAAATGGAAATGAAGACATTATTGGAGCATTATCACTTGTCTTGTATACTTTAATCTTGTTTCCTTTGGTGAAGTATGTCATGGTTGTTATGTGGGCCAATGATCATGGGGAAGGTATGTTAAATTAAATATTCTAAAATACCTTCAATATTACTTGCCTTTCTCTCTCTGACTATCATTGTGTTCTGGCAGTTATGTTCTCAAAATCATAGTTGTTTTCAAACCACTGCAGGTGGCACTTTTGCCTTGTACTCCTTGATTTGTCGTCATGCTAAGGTGAGTCTTCTCCCCAATCAGTTACCATCAGATGCCCGTATATCAAGCTTTAGGCTAAAGGTGCCATCTCCTGAGCTTGAAAGGTCATTAAAAATTAAGGAAAGACTTGAGACTTCTTTGACTCTAAAGAAGACACTACTAATATTAGTGCTTGCTGGTACTTCTATGGTGATTGCTAATGGTGTTGTAACACCAGCAATGTCAGGTAATTAACTGCTACTACTTAACTTATTTATGTAATTTTTCGGACTTGCCTTGTTCGTCTGTTCAGGATGATACCGATAATATACTTGTAATGCTATCTTGTTACTTGTGTTCGTGGGCAACTGGTGTTTTCATCAACTTTTGACTACTGTTTAGTGTTTACTTCTGTATAATAATTCTCACTTTGTATATATGCCTGGCTGCAGTATTGTCATCTGTTGGTGGTTTAAAAGTTGGGGTTGATGCGATCAAGCAAGGTATTACATTAACCTATAAAAGAATTCTATTATCTGTAATTTAACCTGGGCTGGCCCAAGGCATGGGCTTTAGGCCTCACTCATGATAGCAAAAAGGCCCAACTTCAAGCTCTCTCACCTAAAGCAAATGATTCTCAAAATTTGCTTTAGGCTCATTCCCTGTTGGGCCAGCTCTGTTTGTAATAGTTATTGATGCCTAGGTTTGATACTGTTACCGTCAAGACCAACTTTAGGTTGTGTTTAGCAATTGGGTTCCGTTTGGGAACCATTTGCCAAAGTAACTAGCTTTTGGTCAACGATTGGAGGTAGAAAGTTTAGATATTAAGAATTTACAACCCAGGGTGTGATCGACGGAACTATAATTGAAAACCCGCTCCCCAGCGACCAAGAGAAGGTGATTGGGAGAGACAAATAAAAGAATTACCAATCTGTACAATAGAGACGGCGGAGAATGAGACACAACAAATCAGAATATCCGATCATTGTGGAAGTGAGACACAAGGGGCGGCATTCCTTAGACCACTTCAATAAACAGTCATGGGTGGTTGATGTTGCTACAAGGCTGACGGATGGGTCACAAAAAGTTGTTGGAAGCCACAGTTTGGTAGAGAAGAGGAAGAAACTAGCCCAAATAGTAGCTGTAACAACAGGAACATGTGTCCTAGTTGCAAAGGTACCAAACTGAGGTTAGATCGAAAAAGAGCTGTGGTTGGAGAATATTTCTCAACAAACAGGTAGTGTGAGAAATGGATCCACTTGTGTCTGGTTGTCCGCACAAGTGAGGAAAATACTAACGAAAGATCTAGTGTGTGTGAGCACGTGGCTGGCTGGAACTGATAACAATTTATACCAAATGTTTGCTACCGCAGTCTATTGACTTGGTCTGAGAGAATGGAAAGCCTTTCTTGTTTTAGTTTTGTTTCTGAGGTGGTTGGATTGGTGAACATATTTATAAGCTGAGCTGATTTATATGCGTAAGATTGTGTCTTTTCTATTATTGCATTAATCTTTTCTCCATTTTTAACTTTGCAGATGAAGTTGTGATGATTTCAGTTGCCTGCCTGATTGTTTTGTTCAGTGTACAGAAGTATGGAACAAGTAAAGTAGGACTTGCAGTAGGACCTGCTTTGTTCATATGGTTTTGTTCTCTTGCGAGTATCGGGATATACAATCTTGTCAAATATGACAGTAGTGTCTTGAGGGCATTTAATCCTATTCATATCTACTATTTCTTCAAGAGGAACTCAACTAAAGCATGGTATTCACTTGGGGGTTGTCTTCTGTGTGCAACTGGTAAACAAAATGTGCAGGATCTTAAAAGTGGGAATGTAATAATAGTATATAATTTATCTTGCCAGTTAGGTAGATTTGGTTCTACTAGTATTGTGTTTATATTTGTTTTAGATACAATACATATTCTAGCAATTATGATTGTCGCTATCTAAAGTTTACCCACAATAACTTGATATTTTAAAATGGTGAATATGCAATATAAATGTAACTATTGCTGTCCACAACCTGTACAACCATTTTTATCAAAATTCTTTCTGGATTGTCTTGCAGGTTCTGAAGCCATGTTTGCAGATCTGTGCTACTTTTCTGTACGATCAGTGCAGGTAAAGTTGTGTTTATTAGACTATTGTGCCTTTTTCATATCTTTTACTTCCTTTGTCTTCTCATGTACTAATATGTGATGCTTGGTGGTGTTAATTTGCAGCTTACATTTGTCTTTCTTGTTTTGCCGTGTTTGCTATTGGGTTATTTGGGTCAAGCTGCCTACCTTATGGAAAACCATGCCGATGCTGGTCGGGCCTTTTATTCTTCTGTTCCAAGTAAGTGTTGATAATAATGTTCTTTTCCCCGGGCTGTCTTTGCAATTTATCTTTCCTTACAGTGGGCTGTTTCAGTAAACTACTGGATTTTCAAGTAATACTATTCTGTCTGCAGGTGGTGCATTCTGGCCAACTTTCCTTATTGCTAACATTGCTGCACTGATTGCAAGTCGGGCTATGACTACAGCAACATTTTCATGTATAAAGCAATCAACTGTACTTGGTTGTTTCCCTCGTCTTAAAATCATTCACACTTCCCGGAAATTTATGGGCCAAATCTATATCCCCGTCCTTAACTGGTTTCTCCTTGCTGTTTCGCTGGTGCTTGTCTGCTCTATATCCAGCATTGATGAGATCGGAAATGCCTATGGTAATGATTGTTTTAATGGTTTTCATATCTGCGGATAATCTCTAAATTTTAGCAGCAATATTTACGTTGCTTTAATAAATTCAAACTTGGTGAATGGTCATAATGTTAATATCACATTTTTATTGAGACCAACAGTTAGAACAAAATGGTTTGCATCAGAAGCTTATGTTACTGTAATTATGTGGAAAAGCACTGAACTCCCCTCATACTTATTTTGAGTGGAGAATCAATAATACAACCAAAGCCTTGTAAAACAAAACCTTATATGCTTAGAGATACCCATGCATAGTGAGAAGTGAGACCGTAAACCCTATTGTCGCTCTGTTTTAATAAAAACTATCGTAGATCTGTTCTTTGAAAAACTCTCTGTAAGCTCGGAACAATGTCCAGTTGTCAATCTAGGTATATGTTTTTCCATCTGCTAGACTTTTAAGAGGTAGTGCTTACTGTTATCTATTTTATTTTATTACAAGGGGGTACAGTCACATTTCTGTTGAGTTGAAGGAAAATATTTCATCTGGAACTTTGAATTTGTGAAATGAATAAATCCTAATTGATAATAGTTTGATTTGACAATTGTTAATGAATTCATATTCAGCTTTTCCCTTTTTCCACTTTCAGGCATTGCTGAACTTGGGGTGATGATGATGACCACTGTTTTAGTGACCCTTGTTATGCTTCTTATATGGCAAATACACATCATCATAGTGTTCTGTTTTTTGGTAGTCTTCTTGGGATTGGAGTTGACTTTCTTTTCATCTGTTCTATGGAGTGTGACAGACGGAAGTTGGATAATATTGGTCTTTGCCGTAATTATGTTTCTGATAATGTATGTATGGAATTATGGTAGCAATCTCAAGTACGAAACTGAAGTCAAGCAAAAGCTGTCGATGGATTTGATGCGAGAATTAGGTTCTAATCTTGGGACAATACGAGCTCCTGGAATTGGTTTGCTTTATAATGAGTTGGTCAAAGGAATACCAGCAATTCTTGGCCATTTTCTGACTACACTTCCAGCTATTCACTCCATGATCATATTTGTGAGTATTAAGTATGTCCCAGTTCCTGTGGTTCCTCAAAGTGAAAGGTTCCTTTTCCGGCGAGTCTGCCCCAAAAGTTATCATATATTTCGTTGCATTGCCAGGTAACTAGCTCCTTTTTTCACATTTTCGGCTGTGTATTAATAAGAGAAGTTAACTTTTATGCCCTGGCAAAGTGGTTTAACCTTATAAGTTTAATGGGTTGTCAAAATATTACAAACTCAAAAGCAAATAAGCTGAGAAACGGAGTGAAAGAGAACAACCCTGTAAGGGTTGATTGAATGTCTACAGGAAAGATAGAGTTCTCTCTTTCCAAGGGTTTTTCTTTAACAAAAGGTTTTCCCTTTTTAAAGAAAGTTAATACTCAGTTTTCCTATTATTCTATCAATTCAGATTTCAGAGTCCAATCTTCTTCTACTCCTCATACCATTTCAGTTAACCACCTACCCAGTTATGCAGCTATTACTCTTCAGTATCACCAAAGTAGTTTTCTAACTCTAACCATCTGCTTTGCTTCGGTCACTTTCATTTCAGTTAACCACCTACCGAAATGGAGGTCGTTAATATTTCTTTTAGAAAATTGTGCAATAGCTTCATGTGAATATCCCTTTAAGGGGACTATTTATTAAAACGATCAATAATGTATGCTGTTATCATTAAAAAATAGTATTTCTATCTGAACTTTTATGTCAACAGGTATGGTTACAAAGATGTTCGAAAAGAAAATCACCAGACTTTCGAGCAGCTGCTGATTGAGAGCCTAGAGAAATTTATACGCCGTGAGGCTCAGGAGAGGTCACTAGAGAGTGATGGGGATGAAGATATTGATTCAGAGGATGAGTACTCTAGTTCTAGGGTTCTTATTGCTCCCAATGGGAGTCTTTACTCACTTGGGTTTCCTCTTCTTGCTGATTTTAAGAATACAAACAACTCTGTTTTAGAAGCAAGCACATCTGAGGTGGTAAACCCCACAGCCTCTGATCACCCGGTGTTTGATGCTGAGCAGAGCCTTGAGAGGGAGTTATCTTTTATTCGCAAGGCTAAAGAATCTGGAGTTGTTTATCTTCTTGGTCATGGGGATATAAGGGCAAGGAAGGACTCTTGGTTTGTCAAGAAGTTAATTATAAACTATTTCTATGCCTTCTTGAGAAAAAACTGCAGGAGGGGGATCACAACTTTAAGTGTGCCCCATTCGCATCTGATGCAAGTTAGCATGACTTACATGGTTTGAAAATTATTTTTACAGCCCAATGGAACGTCTTGCAAACCACGGTGTGATAGCGGTGAGCAGGCCCTCCAAAAGTTTTATTTTGGAATGCACAATTCACTTTGTTTGCTCGATCCCTTCTGGTTCTTGGATCTTGGTCTAGCTAATCATCAGAAATCGTACTGATATTTGTTGTGGTTGTGTCTGCCATCTTCATATACCAAATTGAAATAGGCTTATAACAAAAAGAAACAGATATGTTAAAAATACGACACAGCATTATGTATACACATTTATGAACAAATCCACGTCAATGTGAATGTACAAGTGTACAACAATGGACACCGAGTATTGTACAGTGGCATTGGATTGCCCTTAATTTTATTTTAATATATTTAGATTGCATAAATTTGTTGTTTGCTTCCCATTTTCATGGAACATTTTCTTGATTGAAACTCGAAAGAGATCATATTACATTTCATTTAAAATGTTTGGATGTTGTCTTACGTTTTTAGGTTTTTTATTTGACTGATTCTAGAGTGAAGTAGCCATTCATGTGATTCATCTATGAATCACAACTTTTGTTCAGATACTCGACATTGTTCACAAAGGAATAAATTCCCAAATTATTAGGTTCTTCTGGTTGTGGTGAGCATTTCAGTATTTTATGCATAAATTATAATTTATTGCTATGACTTTGGAAGATTGACTTATTAATGCAAACATTTCATATACAAAAGAAAAGGTCCATATTATTCACTGCAAATTAGGAAAGGAAGTTTAAATGGTTGGTAAACCATTTTAATTAGTCTTTTTTGTTGTTGTAAAATAGTTGTAGTGTCAAGTTTCCAGTTACCATATATATTTGTTTCAAATATTGGCAATCGACATGCTCTACTTTGAGGAAATCTATTGACTTATTGTTATGCTCTTCCATGATCTGTTTCCTTGCTTTTGCTGCTATCATCAAGGGTTGTGCTATTACGTTATGCCTATTTTCCCTACTCTTCAATTATCTCAGAGTTTGAATATTATTGTCAGTCTGATACTTTTGATGCAATGTTCATCCTTTGTTGATTTTCAGTTGCAGTTTCAACTTAGCATTTTATTACACAAATCTCTGGCTGTGCTGAGTTAATATTATTCTCTACAGTATACCTTTTTTTTAGCTTGAACACTGTTTTTCAATAGGCTTGATGCTTTTGTCACTTAACTAACAATAATTTGGCTTATATTTTACAACAACTAAGTTGTCTGAGATATGTATAAGTAAAAATTCTAGTATTTTCCATGATTACTTGAATTTCTTCCGCACTGGCTTATCTGAAGGAAGGTACAACTACAATTCAGATTGTTATGTTTGATTATTAAATGGCTACCTCATTTAACTACTAAATCACCAGTTTTAGGAAGGTGTAAAAAGCAACAACAAAAAAAAGGAGAAAGTAAGAAGGGAGAAGAAAATGAAAAGACATGTGTAGTATATTGTCCAGTTTCTGTGAGTTGTCTACGACAAAAAATATGTAGACCACTTATCATTAAGAGTCTAACATTGGACAAGATTAAGCCTAAAAATATGTTATAGTTGGGAATAGTCATTATCTTACAAACCAATTTTATAGGGTTAAGTTAGAGCCAACCTATATTCTAAGGCTTAATGCGTGAATTTTCCTCTTGCTTTACATTTATAGTTTCACATAATTCAAAGTCGAGAAGCAATGTTGAAATTATAGAAGTGGAAAATCAATTTGAATGCCTGAAAATCACCCAGAAGAAATCATGTGTATTATAAACACAAACCAACTTTACATCAATGAGTCCACAAATTTCTTGATAACTAAGGATTAATTGCTAATTTGAAATTCAACATCAGTATATTGTACACCATGCAGGGCCACCTGAGCACTGACATGGCTCTCCAATAATCACCACAAGTAGCCGCAGAGAATCACCTACTGAAGAGAAGGTAGAAATCAAAACATTAATAATTGTTTTTAAACTATATAATACATCTAAAAATGAAGGATAAAAGATTTGAAAACAGTTTAGTCGTTTAAAGGGTGTTATTATTATATCATAAAACCTTTCAAGTTTGTTAAGTGAGGACATACCATCATTGACTCTAGATGATAATTCGTTTAGTCTCTATCTTCCTCACCTGCCACTTAACCCACCACGCTTCATGTTAAATCAAATTAACTTTATAACATGCAGCTATCTCGTTTAGAGGCAGTAATTATTAAATGAACAACATACAGACTTAGCAACAGATTAAATGTTCATTGTCATGAGCAATAACAGCAATTGGTTAAAATTTGAATAAAAGTCAAATCCCCTAAAAGCATAGAAGGGTTTTCAAATTTAGAAATTCTAGTATAGTTCAAGCAACACGTTTTCCTTTACATGAAACTTTAAGAAACAAACAAGCAAACAAACTAATATAGTAGCATTTGCAAATGTTCAAAGGAACAACATAAACAAAAGTGAACGAAATATTTAATATGCCAAGGATATTGAAAGTTGAAACATGAAAGTATACCTCTAAGGGTAGAAGCAAAACCACATGTAGTTAAATGGTTTGCAAGTGTCTCTCCTAACTGCTTTTGCCAATTTGGTGCAGTTTTTTCTTCGGATAGCGAAGGTGAAACTAGTGCTGTCTCAGATGCTAGATTCACAGTAGCAGATAACACTTGTGGCTGTCCATTCATAACATACATTTATATTAAATTGCAGTGATAAAACTTGTGGCTATTTAATTGTATATCAGTTTTACACTAACATCTAATCTAATAAGAGTTCTATTTTTCTATGTCATGTCATTAATTTTAAAATGCAATTACATAAGTGGGGTAATATAGCAAAATACTATAAAATTAGCAATAGGTTTTTATTGAATGTAAGAGTGAAATTAATTTAAGATTTCTTGGACAACAGAGCATATGGTCCACCTTTGACTTGTGATTAAAAATAACTCAAAATTCTAATGACTATCGACGAATTCTTGAAAGTAAAATTTTCACAACTTTCCTCATCTTTACAAGTTGAGGCTGTTACTTAATTGGTGTTGGTTCGATAAATTCAATTTTGAGCGACACATTCGTCTTCTCTTATTTTTATTAAACACACATCAATCAAGTCATTGTATAGCCTTATGAATCACGAGTACTATGAAAATAGAAAATATTGATGACAAAATAGAAATACACATACTTGAGTTTCTAAAATTCTTTTGACACTAGCTGCACAACCCTCACACATCATTCCCTGCATTACAAATTTGAATTCAGTTATTCCCTTTCGCCAAAATATATAATAATAATAATAAAGAGAAATAGAGAATTCGACAGAGACACACATACCCGAACATGGAGAACGATGCTAGCATCATGGAGGTGGTCCCCACCGGAAGAAGAAATTGAGCACCGCAGTGGCATAACAGAGTTGTGGAAGCGAACGCGATAATTGAGGTGCTGCTTCTGTTGGATGCATCTGCGAAAATTAAGACTCAGATTCAGAGGTTTCAAAAGTGTCATTTGCTTCACAGTAGAATCCATTGCTGTTGGATTTGGGATTGAAAGAATCGAAGAAGATGACATCATTCAAGATTAATTCTATTTTTCATTAACTCAATAAGACCATTCAGATATTTTATTTAGCCGGAACAAAATTATAAATACAAATTTATAATATTTTCTGAAAATTATTTTTTTAAATTATCATGAATATCTTTCTTTTTATATAGGCAGAATTGCAATGAATATTTATTGTTTGTTTATGGGAGTATTATATAACTAATTATATAGCTAGAAGAACTCGAACTTTTTCTATATGTAGAACCATTTTTTATTTTTTTGTTGATTCGAATGTTAAAATTTCAAAGAAATTTTCAACACAATTAGCGCTATGTAACAATTATGGTTACCACTGGACCAATTTTATTTTCATCACACTTCATATATAAAAAATTTTTATGTTCATTTTAATACTCCGTTCTAATTTTGATAACATCGGAATCAAATTAATTTAAACTTTTTTTATTAAAAAAAAATGTTATTATATAAGCACTTTTTCAAGTTATTAAATTTTTTCAAACATAGCACTTATTAATACTCTTAACTCTTGAAAACAAAAAGTAAAATTTCAATTCGTGTTTAAAGAATATTTTAATGCCATTTACATTAATTTCATTAGTTATTTTTCTTATTATGCATATATTGAAAAGATAATTGAATGTTTATAATTACAGCCAGAGATAGTTTTGATTTACGATCGTTTATTTGGCATCGTCTTCATTTTCTAAGCATTAACAAAAATATTGTGGTTTGCATGATTACAACAAGTTAGGATTAATGTACATAAAATGTTTTGTATCAATTACGAGGCATGATTAAAATAAGGAAAGAAAAAAGAGAGCTGATTTTTATCAGACCTTGTGGTCTGCATGGCTTACGAAGCAGAGAGTGAGTGTTTGTATATGCTTGTAATGCAACTATTGAGTACCCACAATGCGTATCTAGTTTTTTTTTTTTTTTTTTGATTAAGAAAATCATATCATTTCATTTAAAATAATAGTTTCAATATATGCTTATATAATCAAAAACATTCAGACTAACATATAACTCACTAAGTGAGAAACATAGTTGGATATCTCTTAACAAAACTTATCTCAAATTATTTAAATTAGAGATATATTTTTTGATATAGTTTTTGCACCTAACTATTATAATTCCAAATTCATTTCTATATTGTATTTAGTTTAGACCGCCTGATTATACAATAATGCTTCTCCGTGCACTACCCCATAAAATGCAATCGTTTAAATCTCTACCCACAACAAACCCAAATGCATCCAATAATCTCACATTCATTTTGAAGGATCATATATTAAAGGTAGTATATTAGATATGTGGCTTGCATGACTTACAAATTAGGATTAAGGCACTATATAGTATGACTGTCCTTCACCCCTAACATATTGACCCAACTTAGCAAGTTTATGGGTATTATAGGATTCGTAGTGGGTGACAAAATCACTAGGTACCAATCAACTTTTATCTTTGAGATAAAAGTTGTTTATAAGTTTAATTTGTTTGAAAAAACTTTCATCATAATACAAATTATCATAAAAGATGTTTATTAAAGATTTCATGCATCTATAATGATTAATATTAAAATTGTATCATTATTAATTTAATGACCATAAAAAGTAGAAAATAGCATCATTATTAATATTAACAACCAAAAATAGTAGAAAATATCATCGTTTATTGTTCGTTTATTATAAACTTAAGTTTTGCTTAAAGTTTGCTGGGATGAATGAAGGTTCTCGTACTGTAATATATATACTCTCTCCACGATCTCAAATACAAGTAATATATATATATATATATATTACTTTATAGATCTTACAAATTTTTTATTTTATTTTAAATATTATAGAAAGGAATTAATTTTATTTTTCCGATATGCATTTATTAACTTATATTTTAGTTTTCTAAAAACTTTTTTTTTTCTTCATGAAACAAATTATTATAAAGGATAATTTCAAGAATGCACTTAACTTTTTTTTTTATTATTTTGAACAAATTAAATAGGATTAAAAACTTTTCTTATTGATTTTCTAGTAAGAAAGAAAGACATTTTTTATTGTGTATGATACAAAACTTTTTCAACAATGTGATGTTATAAATGAAGGTATGCTAATGGTCTAGGAACCTTTACTCATCTCATCTTCTCTTAATTCATCTCTTAATTCATCTTCTCGTATTCTTCTACCCATCTCATCTTCTCTTAGTTCATTTTCTTCTACCCATCTCATCTTCTCTTACTTCATTTTCTTCTAATCATCTCATCTTCTCTTACTTCATTTTCTTCTACCCATCTCATCTTCTCTTACTTCATTTTCTTCTAATCATCTCATCTTCTCTTACTTCATTTTCTTCTAATCATCTCATCTTCTCTTACTTCATTTTCTTCTAATCATCTTCTCTTACTTCATCTTCTCTTACTCATCTCACCTTCTCTTACTCATCTCACCTTCTCTTACTCATCTACTCATCTCATCTTCTCTTACTTCATATTCTTCTACTCATCTCATCTTCTCGTATTCTTCTACTCATCTCATCTTCTCGTATTCTTCTACTCATCTCATCTTCTCGTATTCTTCTACTCATCTCATCTTCTCGTATTCTTCTACTCATCTCATCTTCTCTTACTTCATTTTCTAGTATTATTCTACTCATCTCATCTTCTCTTACTTCATTTTCTCGTATTCTCCTACTCATCTCATCTTCTCTTACTTCATTTTCTCGTATTCTCCTACTCATCTCATCTTCCCTTACTTCATTTTCTCGTATTCTCCTACTCATCTCATCTTCTCTTACTTATCTCATATTCATTTTCTAGTATTATTCTACTCATCTCATCTTCTCTTACTTCATTTTCTCGTATTCTCCTACTCATCTCATCTTCTCTTACTTCATTTTCTCGTATTCTCCTACTCATCTCATCTTCTCTTACTTATCTCATACATATAAGTCTATTTCTATGTTACTTCCATATTATTAGATAATACGGTGATGTCACCGTTAAGACATAGACTTTATATGATATTTAATCAAGGAAATCACAGATGTAATCAAGAATTCAATCGAACAAATCATAGACAACACACATGTCATCCTCATATCTTCATCCATTGTACACTGAAACCATCAATGACCACATACATGTCAAGAGAAGTCAATAATATTAAAAAAAACAAACAAATCAATCAATAGAAACAAAATAAAACATAAAAGTTAAATTAACTCAACATAAATCACATTGTACAGATCTGTTTTTCGTTGGGATAAAAAATGTATGGAGAATCGATATTTTCTTCAAGAACTTAATATGCATGAAGATACAAACAGTACAGCTGCTAAAGCATGCAACTTGGACTGGAATTCAAAAGCATAAAATATAATTAAGAACAATTGATTGAAAAAAATCAACCATAATTATTACTAACTATCACCAATAGATACAGATTAAAATTATGTGAACACGAAACCATAACAGATGATAAAGTCGGATCTGGTATTGTTATTTACCTCGTAATTGAGTTGCAAAACAGAGGTTAGATCAACGATTGGCTACATTAGATCTGAAGAATGAAGGTGAAAGTAGTTTGCTACAGATGGAAAAGGGTGCTGCGGCAAGAAAAGGGGTTAGATTTGAAAACCCTAATTAGAAAGAAAGTGAGGTGTAGGAAGTGTGAGAGGAGGCAAGACTATAAATAGATGGATTAGATTGTCAGTTGTGAACTTGTGAGTGACACGTCAATCAATACTGAGAAGCATCTAGATCTAGCCGTCACCTCTGTTAAATGCCGTTCCATTTTGTTAACCGAAATTACCGCTCCGCTTTTTGTGTTTGTCAAAATTACCGTGTCCGTTTCACAACAGATTATTACTTTTTTTTTTTTACTACAGATTTTTTTTTATTTGGATAAATCGTGCAGAAGAATGTTCTCGAACAGAATTTTTCTTTTGACTAATTTTGATAGGTTAGTATTACGTTGTTTTTTTAAATAAATTTTTTCTTATATTGTTGTTATTTTTGTAATGAGAAGAAATTAATTTAGAGAAACTTTCATATAGGCATCCATCTAACACATCATTTTAGTCCCAGCCAATAACAATAAGACATGACATTTAACTTAAAAAATATATGAAATAATATTAAAAAAAATTTCTATATCGACCACAATTCATCTCCAACTTTTTCAAACTTGCAATCGTGAACAAATATCGATGTAGTCGTTCAAAAGAGTATTCCGTTAAGGTTTTCATTCGAGTGTTATGTTATTACAAATCATATATTTTATACATACAATATTACAATTTAGAGAAAAGTACGACATGTGACGGAGTAAGAGAAAGAGAGAAAAAAGTACAATTATAATTTATAATGGCGTTTTTGATGTTTGTGTATTTAAGGGAAAAGGAGAAAAATGCAAACAATTTGCTTTTATATTTTAATGATATTTCATTCATATTTAATTTAATTGATGTCTTGTTTTTATTGGTTGTGACAAAAAATGTTTTAGATAATTGATTGTGCAAAAATTTCTCACTAAATTATGAAATCAAATGCAAATACTCGCATTAATAAAATTTAAATTAGGTAACTTAAAATTCATTACAATGCATTCAAAAAAATTAAGCAGACTCTTCATAATATTAGCTAATTAATTCACATATTGACTTCTCAAAATATAAATAATTAATGTTTTATGAAAATTTAATGATCTTTTAATTTTATGGAACACCTCCCACCAAATCCCCTCGAGAAAAAAAACAAAAATAAAAGTTTTAATATCTTTCATCTTAAAAAAAATAATTAAATTTTAAATAAATATCATCTGTCTTCCATCTATTTTCGACCAAACACACTCTAAACAGAGGAGAAGACAAATAACTATTTAGAGGAGGTGTTAAATATGCATATAGAATCATGATCCTTTATACAAACTTAATAATAAAATTGAGTTATTGTACAAACATGAAGCCCAAACTTAATAATAAGATTGAGTTATTGTACAAACATGAAGCCCGAGAGTTTTTGTTGTTATTGTTTGTAAATATAGGGGTAATATTTATGATTAGTAATTTATGTAAAAATAAATTTAAATATTACCATTTAATCCGTCAATGTATTTTTTCTAATTGTCTTGAATTTAATAAATTTTTTAAAATATTAGTTTAATTGGTAAATAATGATATTGTTATTTGAGATGTTATGTCTCGATTTCAAATTCGGAACTTCATATATGTGTATAAATTTATGATATTATTTATCAACTTTTTGAAGATAAAAAGAAATACAAAAACAAAAAAAATAAAGGAAAAATATTAGTTAATTTGAAAATTATAATGTTGTTTTTAAATGAAAAAAAAATTAATTTTACTGTTCACTAATATTATTATTATTTTTAAATAATTAATAAATAGAAGACAAATTTATCCTAGTAACATAAATTTGTCAACAAATACATCAAAAAATGTATGTATTATGTTGTTACATCATCTCATATTTTAAAAGATATTTTAAAATTAATCATTTGACATGAAAGACTAGTGGTCTCTTACATAAAAAAAGTGTTTTCTCATTTTATGATATTCACAATGTGGTTTGAATTGGTTATAAAAAATCACCTGATTCAGATATTAAGTTTAGTTCAATTTGAATGATAACTCTAAAAAAATATAGTCCAATTCAAATGAATACAGTTAAATTGAATCAATTTTTTATTGATTATAATTACAATTTATGAAAAATAATTTAATATTAATATTATAAAATTATATTAAAATTATATATTTAAAGTAAAATATTATATATTAAAAAATAACATTACTATTTTCTTCTTCTTAATTTTAGTACAGAGATATCAAAATTATACGATACGAATTCCTATGCAATATTTGTTATCCACTCTTAAATTATTTATTGGTATAAAAATGGCAAATAGTTCGTGAAAGAGGAATTATCGTCAAATAACTACTTTAATCACATAAAACATATACATAATAAGTGTTTGAGTAATTATTTATTTTGATCTTTAAGTGAGTGAGACACTATCTCTAAAGCATGCAAATGTATCATAATTATAATCACGTTTTTAGATGTATCTTTTGCAAGTAATTCTATATTAAAATTGATTAATAATAACACATCTGAGTATTAAGTTAATTAACTCAAAATACATTTTAGGACCAAAATAACTATCAAGAGATACACTTAATATTTGTTTTGCAATTTGAGAAAAAAATATATTATTTGATAATTTTGATACATCTAATGACTATTGTGCGTCAATTTACATGTTTAATGACCTATATAATTGTTCATTGTATGTAAAGCTATAAATGAGTCAAAATTTAATTCAAATTTGTCAATCTTTTTTCCCAATTCAAACTCGATTCGACTAAAAGTACAAAACACCTAAATTCGATAGTTCAATTCAAATAAACCAGATGAAAAATCATCGATAAAATCCACGTGTGTGTTCTTCAATTTTATGTTAAAATAACAATATCGAAGTAATTACACGTTATATAATTTGCACTAAACTCAAAATTTAATTTTCTTACATGACAAAAATTCTCATGTTTTTTATGTTTGCCTAATCACTTCTTATATAGGAGAAAAAAATAATATACTATAATAAATTTTTGAATGAAATAGTTACATTGTAAAGTTAAAGAGGATAATTTATTAAGTATGACATTTTTTTTTAATTTTGAATACGATTAAATATTAACCTTAAACAATTAAATGACTCTCAAAACAATTTTTTCCACCTTCACAATATTAATAAGAATTATAGACATTATTTGTATCTTTAGATCTACAATAATATGTCTTTAACTTGTAGAATATCATTTTCTATGTTAGAAGTTCCTTTTGATTTTCACATAAACAATAAAATGGTAGATATTTTTTATTATCCTTTTAAAAGGTATATTTAGACAACGTGATATTTTATTTGAAGCATTACTAATCATAATGTGTTATGTGCTTTTGTATAGTTTGGCTAATTAAGGTTCATTTGTTGTGAATAAATGTTTGAATTATATCTCAAAATAATGTCAGTTTTACTTATATGTTAACGCTTGTTTGTTTCATAACAACATACGAACATTATTATTATTTTTTTATTGGAAATAACGGATTTTTATTTTCACATCATATAAAAATTCCTTATTTTTTATGAAGAAGAAAATGAGACGGTCGTAAATTATTATAAAAAATCACATAATATTTATATTAAGGTAAATATTATATTTGAGCATTTTATCATTCTTACTCCATGTTAATTTTAATTTGTTGAATTAAAATTATATAATTTTTTTTTAAAATTAATTACTCCATTTGTTTTAAAAAATTAAAAAAATTAAAATTATTTTATATATATTAAAAAAAATATATAAATAAAATAGAGATAAAACAACTTTTTAAAATTATTTTTATTAAGTTTTGATTCATTATTAGTGTCATAAATATATAAATATATAGTAAAAATAATATAAATAATATTAATTAAAGTATATAATTGAAAATATATATATATTAAAAATTAAAAAAGTAAAGCTTTTTGAGACAAATATTTTATATGATATTGATTCACGAACCATTTCGAGTCAAACTAAAGTTTCCAACTCGATAATTCAAAATTTCAATGAGCTAAATTTTCAGCAAACAATAGACTTATTTAATTCATAAATCAAATTGAACGAATTAATTATGAGTTCAAGTTTAGAAATATTTGCAAGTTGGTAGTTTTTTGGTTTTCCCTAAGTTCAATCTATCTAAAATGATATAATTTAATGCGCGCCATCTTTTGGTCGAACACAAATTCATTAAGACCCAATCCGTTGGTCCAAGTTGGTTGTTTCCAAACGATTTCTTCTTCCCTAAGAAATGAGTATAATTTTTATTGTTGATTAAAATCTGCATTCGTTTGTTCAAAGAGTCAGAAGATGGAGACCGTCCGGGATACCGGTAATTGGTCTGCAAAATTGACCCACCTACCCGCCACGCGTCGTTAAACTATTGGTCTCTAACCCATTTTGCCATTAACCAAATTCTTCAATTACCCCTAGCATTGTCAAAACAAGTTCAACCAAATTTTTTTTATTGAAAATAATATAAAAATCATAACTGTATATAAATCGATAAATGTCAAATATACTGCGTCAGTTTCTCACTTTGTCACGTCACTTGAGTGTTTGAGGGAAAAAGGAAAAACGAATACAAAATAAGAATTCTCTCTCTCGTCGTTCGCTGTTCTCGTTGATTTCAGATTCAGTCATCGACATGGCGGAGCCTCCTTCGTATGGATTAGGTCCTCGATTAGGTCACTTTTCTAATTCCTTTTTTTTTTTTTGTTATAATTGTTAATTGCTTGTGAAATGCTTGGATCTTGTGACTTTTTAATTTGTTGTTTCGGAGAGATTTTTGGTAACGGAGCTTCGTAGAATTTCAATTTTTAGCTCTGTTTGCTTTGTTGAACGGATTCCTAAGTGTCAGTCACTGAAGATTTGGGGTTTCGAATATTTGCGTGGATAATCATTTTAGGTTGCTATCGAATTTTGATTTTGATTACTCTTCTAGTCTAATTAAGCTCTGTTGAAGTCACTGATATGAACCACTGATAGGTATTGCTTCACTTCTAATGGGATGCATGTTTTTCTGCTGAATAAAGCTAGTGTAGTTGTAAAAAAACATTTACAATTTGCAATTTTGCATCTAATTTTCCGGTTTGCTGCTGAATAAAGCCGATTACACGGTTTACACCAAAAAAAAAAAGCTGATTACATGGCCCCACTTTTCTCAACTCTCCTTACGAACAAACTTAGTGCATGTTTGGTTTCACAGTGAGATCGGAAAAATCACAGTGAGACAATCCTATCGCGACACCAAATACAGGCTTAGTAACTGTCAAATTTGTTACTATTTAAAAAATACTTAGTTGGATCCTTGAAAGCACTTGCATTTAGGCCGCACTGTTGATAGAGATGGTAGCCTTAGGAAGGTAGATTTTTATCCAGTAATCCTCAACTGCATTTTAATTTGCAGTGAGAGGAACTGGGTCATGTGTGAAGACTAGAAAAAACTTATTGGTTGCTTTGTCGACGGGTAGTCTTCAATAACTGTTGCCGTGGATGCCTGAGGCCGAAGTCCTGTAACTTTTTATAGTAATCACCTTGTCGAAATCATTGGATTTTCTTGAATTTTATCGGAAGGCTGTTTGATTTCTATGGGCTGTCCAATCGGAATAAAGCTATTCAGTTTGCAAGAACCTCTACTAGGACATTTGATGGCATGGACTGGAAGGAACTGTGAAAGAAAAAAAAGGGTTAGGAATACAGAATATGGGTATGGTGGTATGATATGGCTTGATAAACAGTTGAGTAGAAGCGTGGTGTACTTGGGTATCAGAAGCTGTGGATCGTTCACCGTGGGACAGTTGAAGGAAGTAGCTGAAGGATTGGAAAAGATTGGACACAAATTCTTATGGGTTGTGAAGAGGCCAATACAAGAACAATTCGGATTGAAACAAATTCACGACACAACAGGGGAGTTTGAGTTGGGTTCTGTTTTGCCAAATAGGTTTATAGAGAGAACCAGAGAGAGGGGCTTGGTAATGAAGTCGTGGGCCCACAAGTGGAGGTTTTAAGTCGCGAATCGATCGGTGGGTTTGTGAGAGTCATTTCGAGTGGGACTTGGTGTAGGAAGGTGTGGTTGCTGGAGGGGCAATGATTGCATGGCCATTGTATGCAGAGCAGCATGCTATCATGGACTTGTAGCCTAATTTTACATCACTTCTTACATACTCTACATATATGGCCATTCAAACTGGAAGTTCAACTGAAGACTTTCAGCCGGAATGTGATGTTACTATTTTCAAGCAAGCCAACACCTTTTTCTTCTTCATGATATTATGTGATGCCTTAACATTTTTGGTGGAGATGCTACTTATTTATCATGGAGACGATTGACATATTAATGGTTGGGAGAAGGGCGTCTGACCATGCCAGCAAACAATCATTAGTTGTTTCAGACAAGACAGATCAAAGATCTCCAAGTTTCCTTTTGGATTCAGTTAATTTTACCTAGAACAACTATTCAGCTTAAAACTCTCAATAACACGTTGATTTTAAATGATTTATGACACGATGTAAGCTAATCCAAACACTCGCTTCAATAGACTAAAGTCAAACCGAATATGAAGGAAATGATATTGGGTTAGCTAATGAGGTTTTTGTAGAGGCAAATGGGTTGTTTAAGGTGTGCACTGACTGGACACTTTGACATTGATATCCAGCTGTTAGCCAACAGCATGTGTTGTGTAGTCTTATCTTTCGTTTTTGTCAGTAACATACTTTTCTTTCTTATTGATGCATATGACTTTTGTGGCTGTATTATAATTCATTAAGTTTGCTTGAATAAAATTTTATGTCTTTTGATACAATTTAAGAATCAAATATTTGACTGAATGTCATAGTATTAATGTGCAGATATGCAGCAATTACAATTTGAAGCTCAGCATCGGTGGTTGCGACCTGCAGAAATTTGTGAAATTCTTTGTAATTATCGGATGTTTCATATCACATCAGAACCTCATATAAGGCCACCGAGTACGGTTATTGCATATGTTACTGTACACTATTTAGCACCTCTGTGTACTATCATAGAATTCTTCCATATATATGGGTTAACGAAGCACCCAAAAGCCTAAGCATAGAAGCAATAATTTTTTACGAATTGTTCATTGCTTCTATGTTTTAATATAGCTTATTTACTGGAATTATTAACAGCCGTCTAGGTCCTAAATGTTATGGTTTAGATATGGCTGTATTTGCCCTTCGTTTAGTTGAATTTTGTTCCTTTCAAAGCTGCATGAAGTATTTGAACTGTCCGTTATCCGAACTTAAGGCGTTCCTGTTTCAATAAATTCTATATAGTTCAGTTCAAGGAAAACGGACACTTTGGGAAATTCTGTAATTTTCTCATGAAATGTGGTTGCAAAAGAGTTTCTTATATGCTTATCGCATAATCATGATAGTTCATTAGTTTTTAGGACATTGTGACTAGTACGTTGTTTTCGGCGAAGATCTTACTTTGTTTTAACTTCAATCCTTCAACAAGTTCTTTTTTTTAGTGTATGTTTATAGAATTGCCAGATAAGATGTTCGGTAAATGTTTATCATTTTTAAGAATGCTTTTTAAAATTTTCAGTTCAAAACTAAATAAATTCAGAAATATAAAAAAATGAGATAGAATGAGGTGAAAGTGGGAAGATATGGTTAAAAGAATTAAAAAGTAACTTCTATTCTGACGGGAACATTAAGTTCCCATCCCTTGACATGGGAATAGAATGTGGGAAAAACATTTGTAATCTTTCCAGGGAATAATACCAATGAATAGTTTTTATTACTCTTAGCAAACAGGGGGATGCTGCATTCTTAAGCTTACATTCTCTGGAATAATTTTTATTTTTATATGACTTCAAACAGATACACTTTTAATGACTTGTATTTCACAGGTGGTTCACTTTTTCTTTTTGACCGGAAGGTTTTGAGATACTTTAGAAAAGATGGACATAATTGGAGAAAGAAAAAAGATGGAAAAACTGTGAAAGAAGCTCATGAAAAGTTGAAGGTAAGCCTATAATTTGAACGAGTTATAAGTTGTTGATGAATCTAGTTTTTTGTATGACTTACATATAATCAAGTCTTTGTAAAACTTGCATATATGTAAGACAATATTTTTTATCGAACAGTCTTCTCTAATTAGAAACAAGTTTCTATACCATTAAATAGTTATTCACTGGGGTTGTTATATCCTTCAAGCACATTTAGGTGGGAAGTGTTGACGTGTTACATTGCTACTACGCCCATGGAGAAGAAAATGAAAATTTTCAAAGGCGAAGCTATTGGATGCTTGACCCGTGAGTATGAATTTCAAGATTTTGTATAATAGCATGTCATAGAGTAGAAATTACACTGATATTCCACACATCGTTTTGTTTATTTTCTTTTTTTTTTTAGTGAATTTGCAATCATAACACATGTCAATTTATATACAAAGTTTTTTAATGTGTTTATCTTCTCCCAAACCTGGTGGATAGATCTACACTTCTTCGCCTTTCTTTGGTGTTCTACTCATGGATACTTCAATAGGGTGCTAGCTTAGATATTCTAATTGGGAAGCATTACATCATTCTCACTCTTTGCTGTTCTCTTCTGTTTTTAGTACTCTCTGTTTTCTTATCTTCCCGTTAATTCTAATCCACCTATTTGTCCTTAATAATTTTTTTCTTCTGTCTAAGAATTTGGTGATAGTAGTTTTTTTGTATTTTAATGCCATTTGGCGTTGTCTCTAAATTTCAAGTTTTCATATACATCTACTGTAACCAGAATATTTTATTCCTTATGATTGATCAGAGTATATATATTTTTTACTGCAGGGAAATGATGCACATAGTATTTGTCCACTATTTGGAAGTTAAGGTATTTTCTTTGTTTTTAATTTACAAAAATCTTACTGCTGTTAGGGGTGGGAATAGGCCAGGCCAGGCTTTGAAAGGCCTGAGCCTGGCCTACGATGAATTTCTTAGGCCTAAGCCTAGCCTACGGCCTATCATAGGCTTTTTTTTCGGCCTGAGCCTGGCCTACGACCTATTATGGCCTGGCCTGTAAGCCTATTTAAAAGCCTTATTCACATTAAAATATTTATTTGTTATATTTTACATTTTTTTTAAATAGGCTAAATTAGGCCTTTATATACAACGAAAACTAATAAAATTATAATCAAATCTAATAAAATCATTACTAATAAGTTTGTAATACAACAACCTTCCAATAAAACAAAAAACAAAATAAATTCATAATTAACAAACTCTATAAAGTCCTTCAAAAATTACAAATAAAACAAAATGAACCCCATAAACAGTCACACATATCAGCCAACAAAACACATTCAAATCCCAATGAATGACAAAAATATGATATCAAATCTTCAAGGTGATTTGTATCTCTTGTTTATCAACCTTCAAAAACAAAAGAAAAAATACATATATGTTAGATACTAAGCTAAAAAGTAATAAATAAATAAATGAGCAAATTATTAAAAATAAATAAAAATAAATACTACTTAATAAAAAATATTAACCTTTGAGTTTTTCTTCACATTATACTTATGACGAAACCAATCTCCACCACAAATTAGAGCTTCAACAGATTCTTCGTTTAATTTAGAGCGAAATTCATCAATAACTCTACCTCCTGCACTAAATGTGGACTCAGATGCCACAGTTGAGATTGGAATAGCTAGTACATCAGCAGCCATCTTAGACAAAATCTTATATTTCATGCTATTATTCCTCCACCAGTCCAAAGCACAAAAAGATTTATATATCAAGGGAAAACATATACGTACCATATGAAATTTGCACCTAGGATCCAAAACACTAGCAATAGCCATCAATATATTACACTCCCCCCAGTATTTGTCAAACTTTATTTTCATTGGACCTACCATTTCTTTCATAAAAAGATCTTCGTCTTCATCAGCCTTATCAAGTATTTGTTTAACCTTCCAAACTTCTGCTAAATACAAATTTGCAGTCGGATACTCACTACCTACATTTAAAATAGTAGTGATATTAAACACTTTAAATAATAAAAAAGTGACATAATAAAATACAAAAATAAACATTTGATAAAACTACCTGAGATCACATGAGTTGCACCATTAAATACTTCTAACAGTTTACAAACTTTCTCAACTTTGTTCCATTCTTCAAGTGAAGGGGCGTGATGATAATGAGGCTCTCTTTCTTTGTAAGCTGCAAAAGCAATCTTAAATTTCAAGGCAGTTGACAACATATTAAAAGTTGAATTCCATCTTGTTGGACAATCAATGATGAGTTTCCTTTCTTTTAAGCGCTTCTACTCAACCACATCACAAAATGCCTTTAGTCTTGCATCATTGTGGTTAACATATTTGACACTTTCACGAATATTGAAAATGGTATCCTTAATTTTACTAAGACCGTCTTGCACTAACAAATTCAATATGTGTGCACAACATCGAACATGAAATAAAGAGCCACCAAGGATTAACTTACTACTTAGAGATAAGTTATCTTTGAGACATCTTAAGCATGAATCATTGTAAGAAGCATTATCAACAGATACGGAAAAAACTTTATTTTCAATCCCCCAAGTTTTCAAACATTTATATATAGCATCAGCCACATCAATACCACGCCTTGGAGGGGGTACTTTCACAAAACTCAAAACTCTTTTTTGAAGATTCCATCCTGCATCAATAAAATGTCCTGTGATAACCATATATTCAACTACTTGATGGCTAGATTTCCACATATCTGTAGTTAAACTAATTTTGCTCACACTTTCTAAAGATTTCTTCAAAATTTTCTTCTCCATATTAAATATTGTCAAACAATCATTTCTTGCGGTTTTATGAGTAACTTTATGAAAATCTGGGTTTGCATATTGAAAGCCCCACATCCAAATATCGTCCTCTACAACACTAAAAGGATATTCGTGAACCATGATAGCAGTTGCAATTATTTCCCTCATCTTTTCATTAGAGTATCTAACACCAGTACTAATAAAAGGGTTACTTGACTTTGATGGCTGAAATGGAATGATGACTTGTCTTGTTTCAGCAGCCGTCTGCAACTTCTTTTGATTGCAACTTCTAGCGTGTCTTTTCAAATGACTAGTGCTAGCTCCTGATCCTCCAGTAGACATTTTTAGTTTACAGTATTTGCAAACAGCTTTCTTCACACCTTTAGAGATTTCAACCTCATCAAAATCATTCCAAACAGCTGATGTTTTTTTCCTCTTTCTCCCAACAATTGGACTTTTGTTTTCTAGAGCGATGTTATTTTCATTTGGCTGTGTGTTAACTTCTACTTGAGTTGAATCTAAGGGAGAAGACATTTCCTGAACAAAATAAAAATGATAAATTAAAAAATACATATATACCTCTCAAAATAATTTTTTAAAATTATGAAACAAACACTCTTTAAACCCGAAAAAATGATTTTTGGTTTAAAAGAATAAAAATTTTATTAAACCAAACGCACACATTATTATCTCTCAAACAAATGCTCTCAAACAAACAAATGCTCTCAAACAAACTCAGGTTATTACCTCTCAAACAAAACCATATTCAGTAATAATATATATATATATATATATATATATATATATATATATATATATATATATATATATATATATATATATAAGTAACAAATAAACAATTATCTATACCTACATGATGCTTTACCCATACCGATTTACATATATATATATATTAAATAAAAATAATAATTTTTTTAAAATATAAGACAAATTAACCCTAAGATGCTTACGGGTGATAGTCACTGTAGTCAGGCAGTTTCTTTGATTTCATGGCTTACTAATATTATATATATATATATATATATATATTAAATAAAAAATAAATTTTCTAATAAAATAATTTTCTAACAGAATAATTTTTTTATTGAGCACTCATTATTATCTCTCAAACAAATGCTCTCAAACAAACTCAGATTATTATCTCTCAAACAAAATTATATTCAGTAATAATATATAAAGGTAACAAATAATTTTTAAAAATATGAAACAAACACCCTTTAAACCCTAAAAAATAATTTTTTGTTTAAAAGAATAAATTTTTTATTCAAACAAAATGCACCTATTATTATCTCTCAAACAAACTCAGATTATTAAACCCTAAAAAATGATTTTTGATTTAAAAGAATAAATTTTTTATTGAAACAAACGCACCTATTATTATTATCTCTCAAACAACTAGAAATATTACCTCTAAACAAATACTCTCAAACAACTCAAAATATAACCTCTAAACAAATAGTCTCAAACAAACTCAGATTCAATAATAATAAACAATTAGGGTTTCAAAGTTTATATACTAATAATATATATAAAGATAACAAAGAAATAGTACTAATTTTTATAAAATATAAAGATAACAAATAAATAGTATTGATTTTTATAAAAAAAAAAAAAATATATGTTGCTTACATACCTGTTTGTTGGAGTGACTGCAATGGGAATTAGAAGAAAAAAATGGACAATGAAATAAATAGTAAAATATATATAGGCCGGCCTGTCAGGCTTAATAGGCTTTTTTATAAGCCTGAGCCTGACCTATTTACATAAATAAGCTTTAAAAACAGCCTGAGCCTGACCTTTTTATTAAATAGGCCAGGCCAGGTCAGGCCATAGGCCCTTACGGACGGCCTAGCCTATTCCCATCCCTAACTGCTGTTAATCTTCATTTGTCTTTTCATCAATTATAATTGTCTATCATTTCTAGATTATGGGTTATATGTTGACCACAAATTGTAGAGTCCATCTTTGACTTGGTTGAAACATGATATCTACGTAAACTTGTGTGTTAGAAAATATAGTGAAACATTTAAGGGGAAAAGTATGAAGCAGTTGCAATACTTCTAATCCATGCCGAGCAATGAAGAATGAATATTGATCGCATTTCAATTCATTTTGGTTACTTTTGTTATCAAATAGCCAAAACTGTAACTTTTTTTTTTATCCATCCAAACCTGTAACTAGTTTTTTATCATGCCAATTTTGACGGGGTTGGTGGAAATTAATAATGAATTTGCCTTAGGTTTGCATGCTTATGGGTAAAAGGTCACTAATCTATGTTCTGGATGTTTAAATCTTATCTACTGTCAATTTAAAACTTCTTACACTGCGATCTAATCTAAAAAGATAATCTTTGACTACAATGTGGAGGCTAATCTAGCTTCTATTTGAGTTCCTTTTGAATTTCTTGCCTTGAGGATTGTGGAATATGCTTTCCTAGCATCGATGTTTAGTAACCAAGCTAAAGTATTATACCATCCAAAATATAGGTGTGATATTTGAGCTTCAGCTGATATGGTATTTTTACTGCCGTGGGAAGGCCCCAACTCAACCTGTTAAAAATCTCAACTGGTGATACCAAAGATGTATATTCTTTTTCAAAAAGATCCTGTAATATATTTTTCAATCGGTTTGTTTTAGCCTTTTTTAAAATTCTTAGTATCTGCGCTGATTATTTTGTGATATTATTTTCATTAGCTTTTTGAAAGAAACTTGTCATGATAATTATCTGTTAAAAGAAAAAGTGGTTTTTATACTTATAACTGAAAAACAGTTTCATTATATAAAATCTCTAAAAAATAATCACTTTATTACGCAGCATTGAAATGATTTTTTTAAGCTTTAAAAAATGGTCGCTTTTATCATATTAGTCTTGAATCAGACAGAAATTATTTGAAGCTGTTCGATGTAGAAGGATCCTTGATTTGTAGTTCTGGTCTTGAATCTCTTTTTTCAACTTGCGTGATCTGAAACTTATTAACAGGTGTATTGTGTGGGTTCTTTATCTTGCAGGGTAACAAGTCAAATATTGGAGGAAACAGTGATAGCAGTGTGCCCTCACTGAGTACAGACCCCATGAGCCCAACTAGCAGTTTGACATCTTTACGTGAAGATGCTGATTCAGGTAATTCTCTTTAAATTTTGTACATGGGGGTTGAAAATTTTATTTAACCCCTGCAAATGGAAAAGTAAGCTAAGTTTTTAAATATTTTGGTGTTCTGTTGCATCAAATATTTGCGTGAGAGTTTGGTCCATATGTTAGTCTTGAATGGTTTAATCAAATTTCTTCCAGATATTTTCACTGAGAAAGTTCTAGATTAGGCCCATTACATGAATCACAACTTATGGGGAGTTATTTATATCTTGTCATATGCATCCCTTTACACGCCACCTAATTTTATGTTTATTTTTCTATATTGTCATTAAGATTGTTTTGTAACTTCTCAACTCATGTTTTTCTGTGTATTGAAAATGTTTTCAGGTGATCATGGACAGTCGTCAGTTTCTGGAACGGATTATATCCCACTTGTTGACATGGATAAATTTAGGGGAGATGATGCTACTAGCATCGATGGCCTAAAAGCACATGGCATGGCATCATGGGACACAGTCTTGCAAAGCACTGGCGAGTTGCATGCTGATCCTTCTCTTGTATCTTTTCCTTCCATCCCATCTAGTTCACTGGCAAACATCCTTGACCAAGAACAGAACATCTTTGGTGACTTTTCAATGAGCAGAAGTGACCTCAATATAGGAGCGGGGAGTTCTCAGTCTCTCCAATCAAATTGGCAGGTATTTTCTGTTACTGCCTAATATATGTATCACTAGAATCATCTGTGGCTATTGTATTTTGGAATGGAAAAGTTATAATGTGAGAACATTAAGAGACTGATAGGACCCTAGAATAACTAAGGTGTTTGTAAGGAAAAAGATGTGCATGCAGGGAATCATGGCCAAGAAAGAGAAAATGAGTGGTTTGAGGTTTCCATTACTTAAATAACTGTTGAGTTGGCAGTAGGGATGATAGTGGGTGTCTGATCAGCAGAGGCAGTTATACTGTGAGGGAGTAGGAGTTATGGGTGTTAGGCTGGAATGAGTATGGGATTCTGGGAGAGACTAGACAGTCTAATTGGCTAGGTTTTTTTCTTTCTAGTTTCTAAATTTCCATCTTTGTATTTCAGAAGTCAGTGACCTGTAATTATCTTGATACAGATTTGGGTTTCCATTAGTTAAACTCAACGATGAACTACATTTTTAGTTCTTTGGTCTTGTGCTACATGTGTTTCGGACTCTCAGTAAATGGTTTATTATTGCTGTTATTGTTATAGTTATTATTGCTGAAGCTTTAGAAATGCTACAGTGCATTATTACAAAATTTTAGAGTAACTATAACCTTCTCCAGATGTATCTGTATCAATCCTTCTGTTGAGATGATATTTTACTAACTCGCACTATTCTCTCTGTCACTTGGTCTCATTTTTATCTTTTGATTTCTTATATTTGAAACTTTGATAATTGTAATCTGAGTTTGTTTGGTTTATTTATGTAGGTTTTTATGTTCAAACTACTCCTATTATGAGTTTTAGCAAAAAAATGTAACTATTTTAATATTGTTTTTGATTGACACAGATTCCTTTTGAAGACAATACTGGACACATGCCAAGCTTAACCCAATCATTGAGTTTAGAATTTGGATCTGATTATGGCACTGGTTTACTAGGGAATGAAGCTCAAAATGAAAGTTCTGAAATTGATCCTGTCATGTTTAGTTTTCACGGTGAGCCAAAAGAGAAGCTTGCGCAGCAAAACTATCTGGAAAAGAAGGTAGAAGGACACCTGCAAGATGAACTAAAGTCCAATTCCGCAAATGAAGTTCCCATCGAAGAAACTATCAACTATCCCTTATCTGTTAGACGCACATTATTGGATAGCAATGAGAGCTTGAAGAAGGTTGACAGCTTCTCTCGATGGATTACTAAAGCACTTGGAGAGGTGGATAATTTGAATATGCAGTCCTCACCTGGTATTTCATGGAGTACAGATGAATGTGGGCATGTGATAGACGATACCTCACTGAGCCCATCTCTATCTCAGGACCAACTGTATAGCATAAATGATTTTTCACCTAAATGGGCATATGCTGACTTAGACACCGAGGTACTAATTTCAGGGATAACACCTTCAATATTTAAGGAAAGCAAATGGTGAAAATAAAATAAGGACGAAAAATCAGTTCATACTATGTTATCATCCATGATTACAATTGAAAATTTCAGCGAATCATTTACTTGCTCTTCGGTTTCCTTCTTTTATCCTCTTCTATTATGGAAATAAATATGTATTAGATGTGGCATTTTTAGATACCAACTGTTTTCCCTCTGGTTAGATGCATGCTGTTTCTCTCTCTCAATATCTTAGTTTTAAATGTTCTCCATTTTGTATTTTTTTGGCTGTTTTTCTTCTTATATTTTAGTATTTCATAATGCACCTTAATAAATAATCTTCCTTCTTTTTATCCTCCTTTAGTATGCTATATTTTATTTTTGGTTGCACTCCTTTTCTATTTGGACTTCCAATTCAAAGATGAAATGAGAAAGAACTAGGTACATTTTGTTCGATATCTTATCCTTTCCAAAACGATGCAGGTGTTGATTATTGGATCGTTTTTAAAGAATCAACCAGAGGTGACGACCTATAACTGGTCTTGTATGTTTGGGGAAGTTGAGGTTCCTGCTGAGGTTGTAGCTAATGGAATTCTGTGCTGTCAAGCTCCTCCTCATAAGGTTGGGCGGGTCCCTTTCTATGTAACATGTTCCAATAGGTTAGCTTGCAGTGAAGTGCGTGAATTTGATTTCAGAGAGGGTTATTCTAGCAATGTAGATTATACAGATTTTTTCAACAGTTCGGATAACATGCTACTTCATTTGCGACTGGTGGAGTTTCTTTCTTTAAAACCAGTGCACCCTTCAAATCAAGCCTTTGAGGGTGATATGGAGAAAATAAACTTAATTTTTAAGCTTATTTCACTGAGAGAGGAAGAAGACTATTCCAGTAAGGAAGAGAAGACTGTAGAGATGAATATATCACGACACAAGGTGAAGGAGCATCAGTTTCACAGGCAGGTTAAAGAGAACCTGTACTCATGGCTTCTTCACAAGGTAACTGAGAGTGGTAAAGGGCCAAATGTGTTAGATAAGGACGGGCAGGGTGTGCTACATTTAGCAGCTGCTCTTGGTTATTACTGGGCAATAACCCCAATTTTAATTGCTGGAGTTAATGTCAACTTCCGTGATGTGAATGGATGGACAGCTTTACATTGGGCGGCATCCTGTGGCAGGTTAGGGTACTTGAAATTTGTTTCCCTCTTTATTGTGTTAAGTTGATTGAGCATGACACAAGTTCTGTCCACTAATATGATTGAACCTTCCTTTAACACCGTTGTTTTTAACATTCTAAAACTTTTTGAACTGTGAATTTGTTTACAAATTTAGCTTGTCCTAGCATACAAAACTGATTTAAGTTTCTACCAGCAAAGGATGTAAGAAAACTCATGTATGCTGCATGAATATAATTCTCCCCTTCCCCTCTCCCCTTTCAATTTTTCTACTATTTGGTGCTAAACAGTTTTCCTTATGCATGTGCATTAGCTCACTTAGAATTATCCCTAAAACAATTGATTTGGTCAGTTAAAGGCAGATCACAGAGGATTTTCTATAATTATGCTCTCAGTATTACGTTCAGCATAACTCAAATTAGTTCCTATATATCTTCTGTTAGAGAGTGGACAGTTGCTGTCCTTGTCTCCATGGGTGCAGATTGTGGAGCATTGACGGATCCATCTCCAGAATTTCCTTCAGGTAGAACAGCTGCAGATCTCGCCTCTAGCAATGGGCACAAAGGAATCTCTGGTTTTCTAGCAGAGTCTTCATTAACCAGCCACCTTGAATCCCTCACAGTGGATGATAAACAAAAAGGTGGTCAGCAAGAAATGCCAGGAACTAAAGCAGTGCAGACAGTTTCAGAACGAACTGCAACACCTGTGGTGTATAATGATATGCCTGATGGCCTCTGCCTTAAGGATTCTCTTACAGCTGTCCGTAATGCTACACAAGCTGCTGATCGCATACATCAAGTATTCAGAATGCATTCCTTTCAAAGGAAGCAGTTAACTCAGTATGAGGATGACGAGTTTGGTTTGTCAGATCAGCGGGCTCTTTCCCTTCTAGCTTCTAAAGTGTGCAAATCGGGACAACGAGATGGTTTAGTCAATGTTGCTGCAACTCAAATACAGAAAAAGTTCCGTGGTTGGAAGAAGAGAAAAGAGTTCTTGATCATTCGTGAAAGAATTGTTAAAATCCAGGTTAATGCTCCGTTCTGTTCACTTCATCATTCAATTTTAAAATTATGGTCATTATTTTGAATAGATTTGATGTTCTTGTAGAAGTGCAAAATTGATTGTTCGATAAAAACTCAGGTTAAGAATGCTAAAATGCTTTTGTGTGAGTACCGTTGAAGTTATATATGAAGAGGGGATTGAAAAAAAAAAGAAGACTTTGAATTATGATTTTAGTTTGGCTTAATTGATGATACAAAGATTACGCAGTAACCCTTATTTATATACTAATACAAGACTCCAAATCTTAATTAAATAGGTAAATAAATTATGATAATAATTCAAAAATAGGAAAACTAATCTTAAGCGGTAATTTTAGAATTTAGATACTTTAACATAAAAAACTAATCGCAGTAGATGTTCGACTAACTCATACCTTTTTATCTCTGTTTGCCCCTTTCATAACTTTTGTGCAAACATGTATCACACATTGCGGATGATGTGAGGAAAGCATGTGTTAAAACGTACTTCACATTGGGTTCATCTTTCAATGCATTTACATGGGTAAGTTGGTGGTGTTTAGCCCCTCATGAAATTTCGTGCTTGGGCACAAAGTGGAGGCCTCAAAAGTGATCCTATCTCAGTTGAAATAAACCATAGATTAATGCAATACACAATTGCATTGAAGTCTTTCCATGATTACCCTACTGCCAACGAGTGAAATAAAAATCTTCAAATTGGTGACAACTAATATTCTCAAAATTAGATTTTAAAAGCAACTAGAAAAGATATTCAGAGACTATCAACGAGCTAGTAGTTCAATTACCTCTAGCCTAAGTCTTAGGTGTGATGTTGATGTTTGCCAATTCAACTTTCCCATTTTCCCACCTTGGTGCTTTGCACCTCCTATGCACTCTCAGAGAACAAAATACCTCTTTTACTCATTGTTTCCTTTTTGTTATGGATTATTTTTTCTATCCTTGTCCCTGTGCATTTGTAACTTGCTTCCACTGACTGTAATTTTCTTGTTTTAAGGCCCATGTGAGAGGTCACCAGGTAAGGAAGCAGTATAAAACTATCATATGGTCTGTGGGAATCCTGGAGAAAGTTATATTACGCTGGAGACGCAAGGGTAGTGGTCTACGTGGGTTTCGACCAGATACCCTTAATAAAGCTCCCAGCCAACAAAGTGATTCTCTGAAAGAGGATGATTATGATTATCTAAAGGAAGGACGGAAACAAAAAGAAGAAAAAATCCAAAAGGCCCTTTCTAGGGTGAAGTCCATGGTTCAGTATCCAGAGGCACGGGCTCAATACCGACGCGTGCTAAATGTTGTTGAAGACTTCCGTCAAAAGAAGGTATTTTCCTAACATATGGATTGGAAAATGTCTAAACTCATTAAAATATTAGGTTTAATAGTATACTCACAATCATTTTATATTTTGCAGGATAATATGGGTTTGATCAGTTCTGAAGAGACGGTTGATGGTGTGGAGGATTTGATTGATATTGATATGCTTTTAGATGATGACAATTTTATTCCTATAGCATTTGATTGATTCTCTAGGTATTACTCCTATCTTCCCCACTCTTGATATATGTCCAGTTGGCTTGGGGGAAGTCCTAACATCATCTTGATGTAAATATTCCTAATCAAAATTACTTGGATGAAGGTTGAATATATACATAGGTTTTATTAGCTAGCATGCATTATGATTAGACATTTCAGATACTGTAATCTAATGAGACATGATTTGATTTTATATATATCTATGATGATTTTCATGACGGTATAAGATTCTATTTATAATTGGTTGGGGTTGTAACATAATGGCGTAGCTTAGCTTGCTAATGTATTACTGTAATTTGTACAAAAGTTTTTTGTGGCAAGAAAAATTATAACCAAGTGCTAATTATGGTTATCCGGTTTGTTTTATCGCTTAGTCTTTTCTGGTGATTTTATTATTTAACTTTTACTATGTTAGTTAAAGGCACCCATAATAAATTGTTTTTTAGAGCTTACATGCGTATGTTCATCGTGAACTCATTTATTGTTTCATACTTTTGTATATTTGCGCTTGTCTTTTGTCCTGTTGGTCATTCATTTTGATTCCTAGAAATAAATACGCGGGTTATCATTGTCAAATAATTTTTATTAACTATGACAAATTTTGAGTCTATGTTTCGGTTTCAAGCTTGATGTATTGTTCTTCATATTGTGATAATGACTATTTTTTCATGTAATTTTGTCTCTTTTGAAGTGAATTTTAACTATTTTTCATAGTTTTTTGACTTAAAAGGTGAAATCGAATAACAAGAGGGAGGGGGTTTGGGTTTTTAAACACGTAATATTTGGTTTGACCACTATAATATACCAGTGTGGACTTGACCAATATAATATACTTCACATTTACCTTCTACTTGTAAAGTACATCAAAAATACTATTTCCTTTTCCTCCTATAGTCAATTTTTTAAACAAAATTTAAAAGAATTTAAAAAATTTATATCAATGTGAAATTTTCTAAATATTTTTTTTTTAAAATTAGAAAATTGAAAATAGAGATGAATGTCAAACTTTTGAAAATATATATATTTAAATTTAAAATTTTGGGTGAATGTGAAATATCTGAAATAGATTTATTTTTTAAATTTTAAATTTTTTGAAACTTTATATGAATGTAAATAAGTACTATATAAGCTACTAATCAACAATTTTTGTAAATATTATGATCAAAGCAAGATTCATAATTTACTTGGAGTCGTAGTAAAAAAAAAATCTTAATTTCACAAAGGTAGGTTTTAGTTCAATTATTGTCACTAAGAAAATAGATATAAATTTTTGTATAGATATAATTGAGTCATGATTTTTTTTTTTTATATCTTAAATCATCTCTTCACTCAACATTTTTACTATAATAAAAAAAATAAATTTTTTAATTGACTTTAAAATTAATTTATATTACTAATCACAATATACGAGGTTAATTATTACACATAGTAGTTATAGATGATTTATATTTGTATAAAGGGATTTTCAATGTTGAGAAGAATGACATTTATCTATACATGGGTTATATTTGTATATATATTTAGGATTCTTATATTTTTCTAATCCATTTATTGATCAATGTTTTTTGACCCGCCCCATTAAAGTTCAAATTGTAACTGATTTAGCCCAACCAGCAAATAATAATCTTTTTATTTAGAAAATTTGACCCTGTACCCCCAAATTATCCACGTATCTCCAAATATATTTTAAAATGCTAAAAATATCCTCAATTTTTTTTGACTATTTTACTGAAAATTTAAAGCCAACATTTTCGGTACACAACATAGTTCCGGAAAACTTGAAAAAAAAATTTTCCCGTATAGAAGAGAAAAATTGTGTATTGGAAATCTTCAGACTTAAGTTTTTTGGTACAGAACAGTGTTCCGGAAAACTTCATCCACAAGATTTCCGGTACAGAAGAGAAAACTTGTGTACCAAAAAACTTCCTGCCCAAGTTTTTCGGTATAGAACAATTTTTTTAAATTTTATTCTTTAATTTTTTTAATTTTTTTAATTTTCTTCTGTACCAGAAATGTTTCAACCAAGTTTTCCGGTGTGCTTCTTCTGTACCGGAAAACTTCGACTCAACTTTTCCGGAAATTTTAAAAGAAAAAACTCATTTTTTAATTCTAAAAATGTGAATAGTGAATAAGAGGGCAAAAATGTCATTTCATGCCTAAAATAGGGAAGGAGGTAAAATTTCCTTTTATTTATAATAAAAATAAAAGGTAAAATCACAGTACGGCCCAAGAAGTCATTGACCATCCCCCATTCCCACCAAAACCTAGACCCATATTAATATTATATATACCAAAAAAAAAAAAAATTGAAACAAAAAGAAAAGATTGAAAGAAGCTCTAACAAAAGAAAAAAGGATATTGGAATTAATTAGAAGTCTAAGAAAAGAAGAAAACTGTGTTACCGTCTTCTTCTCCAAACGAACCCTAGTCCCGCCGCCAACTCGCCTTCTTAGTTGTTTCCGGCGAACTAGAATCAGATGGAGATGTTAGAAGGCGAAAAGACCTTCGAGGTCGATCTCGGTAACCTAATGGCCTTCGATTCTCATTTCGCTTTCCCTTCTCAACAACCACCTCTTTCCAGGTTTCATCCTTCTCCTTCTTCTTCTTACTTTCCTTTTCATTCTATCATGTTATGCATCTTAGTTATTATTGCTAACGCTATTTCAATATAACCTAATTTATTAGGCAAGATCTGGTGAACAAGTGTTTACAGAAAGGAACTGAGTTAGTTCAAGCTATCGCAGATTCACTCTTTACTTTGCCTTCAACTGAAGATGTTGATGGTCCCCTCGTTAAATTGCCCGCACCCCTCACCAAATTACCTAGAGAAAAACATGTATGCTCAGTTTCATTCGTTTTAATATTATTATTAATTAATGTTATTTAATCAGCGAAATCATTTTTTTGCTCATTAAGTTTTGTAATGTTTTCAGCTTCCAAAGCCAGCACCTCCAACCAAATGGGAAGCTTTTGCCAAAAAGAAAGGTTAGTTGTGCTGCACATTAACTTCATGCTGCTGCTTCTGTTTATGTTTTCTGAGTTGGACTTGTTTTATAGTCTTTTTTTACTTGCTGAACCTTATTTTCTGTTCTATCGTTTTGTAGGAATTCAAAATCGGAAGAAGTCCAAAGTTGAATATGACGAGCAATCTGGAACATGGAAACGCACTTATGGGTATGATCATGCCAATGATGAAGATGCTATACCTATTATCGAGGCAAAACCAACTGATGGTAAATAATTGAACTTCAATCTGCATTCCCTCACTGGGGCTGCTATTATTTTTATTTTTAGTGGTTGCAAATGAGATGTGAATAGCCTTACTTTGAGCTGTGAGTTATCACTGTAAACCTGTTTAACTTTGGATAGGATTTGATTTTAAATTTGGATACTTCATGCATGGCAAACCTTTTTAACTTTAACATGTGTGTACTCAAACAGTCTAACCGTACATATCAAATTAGATATCGAGTTAGAGCAACTTTGGTATAAAATGGGAAAGTTAAAAATATTGATCATACAATCCCCTTCTGAGCTTTCAAGAGTAGTGTATCGTGCATCTGTTCAATGAAGTACCCATCAGTTAGGACTTGAAATTTTTGAAGACATTATTTTCATTATTATTGTTATTGTGGTTAAATTGTCTCTTTTGTACTTAATTCTGCATTTTGGAGACACATTCTTGTGTGTTGATAATCTAGATCAAGTTAGTTTGAAGTTTGCATGTATTTATTTCAAGCCAGTTATGAATGCTAGAAGAACCTCTTGTACTATTGTTATTATTTTTCATACTTCTATTAACATTAAAATTTTCATGAGTGCATACAGAACGCATACTTGTACTTCACAATTTTATGGGTTTTGATTGTACTGTTGCTCGATGCTGTAAGGTGTTATATTAATAATGGTATTACAACATTTTGCAGAGCCAGGAGAGGATCCTTTTGCCAAAAGAAAAGAAAACAAAAAGGGAAGAGTTGAAAAACAGGAGAAACATCGGCTACAGAACTTGAAAAATGCTGCCAAGTTTGGGGCTTTACCTAGGTTTGTCTCTTAATCATTTCCAATTAGCGTTGAGGTTTTTTATTGCATGGTGGCATTCTATTTGTTTCTGTTCTCATTATAATACAATATACATCATATTGTATTACTTTTGCGTGTAATTTATTTTGTTGATAATTGGTTCCTTTCTAGAAATCTAGATTTGAGTAGAGTCACACCTTAACCGGTTATTTATCGGTTGGAAAATATAGTTCAACTGTTTCATAGTTTGTTGGAGGGTTTTGATCTTTTGACATTTGTATACCTTGCACATAGTCATGGCGTCATGGTTTTGTTTTCTCTTGAACAATTTGTCTGATTGGTGTGAAGAGGAGGGCGGGGAGAAATAAAGAGTTGAGAAAAAGTTTATTGTCTGCTAAATCAATCAAGGAGGATTTTATTATCCTTTTATCTTTCTTTCTCTCAAGAAAACTAGAGAGGAACCATAAACTTCTCATGAAATCTGATACATAGTGTCTTATATTATGCTAAAAATATGTGAGATACTAGCTGGCCAATCAGTAACACTAGCAGTTGCAAAGTACTAATTGTCTAAAAACCACTGGAAATGAAATCTAAATATTTTCTATTTGCAGCCATGTTCAGTTGGCTGCTACTTCTCTGCCCATAACAGGAACTCAAGCAGCACCTCAGAAGGTTACCAAGGATGTATTAGGCAACGTAGCAGGAATTGCAGCATCCGCCACAGCTAGTGGTGGGAAATTTGACAAGAAATTGCCAGGAGAAAAGGCTCCACAACATAAAGGAAAATACAGAAAGGTGTGCACCGTGCTCTTTAACATAAATCGGCTTATTTTATATCTATGTAAATTTTTTTGGTGTAGAAGCTGTTATCTTTCATTAGATTTGCTGATTAGCTTCCTTTGTTCTATTTTCATCTAGTTCCTGCCAGTGGTAGAAGGAACAGGAATCGGATCAATGGAGAGGGAGCAAACTGAAAAAATATTGAACAAGATCATGGCCAAGAATAACCATGACATACTCAATGTTACCAAGGTACATTCAAATCATCTAGTGAAGTAACATGTATTTCAATTTTTGCTAGTAGTTTTCTTCCCTCATAATTGTTGTGTGTATTATAGGCTGTCACAGTGCACAATGTGAAGAAGGAGAAAAGCCGAAAGAGCGATAAATCGAAGGCTTCATCAACTAATAGCAAATTGAAAACTCAGAAGAAGCCTTTTAAAAAGGGAAATGCCAAGAAAGACCACTCCAAAGGAAAGTAGTTTAGATTTTATCGAAACCTGTAGAGTTTTTTGGAAACTCTTTAGTGGTTTAATTAAAGTTTTGTAGACGATTATTTTACATATCAATTGTTATCCATTTTATCATGTTTATGTCTTCCATCGAAACATCAGATATCTCGATTGATTATTACACAATTATTGGTAGAGTAAAATTACAAAGATTTATTCCTAGCAGAAAAAGTCGACACCAACACTTTTTTCCCCTTCATTTCCTAAATTGTGTCATAATTTCTGCCGACATAGAAAACGAAATTAAGCTCTAACGTTAATTAATTGGAAATTAATACATAATGTATGCTTATAATTTAGGGTTTTATATTGAAAAGAAGAAATTTTAAATTTTCAAAGAATTGAAAACTCTTCCTCCAACGAATTTTTAACTGAATACTTTTTTTGATTTATTGTGTGTATGTGTACATAATGAATTTAATAGTGGATTAATTTAATTCGTTTGATTTCTGAAATTTGAATTCAATATGTCAACAATTAAAACACTTTTTGTATTATAAAATAAACATGCACATTTATCACTATATCTATGTAAATTTGGTGGGATGTGCCATTTCTCATCTTCTCCATTTTTTTTGGTTAAAATGTAAAATATAATATTGTTTTGTAGTTTTTTTCTTTAATTTAGTCGCCATTGTTTACTATAAAAAAAAAATCATAGTAATTATTTTTCATTTCTCTCTTCATTTTTTAATTATTCTTATGTATATATTTTTTCTCAGAGACACTAGGTGTCAGATAGATCTTGATTGCATAATACATACATGCTCCGAGAGTGTTATCGGTTGGATTAAAACAAAACAGTTTATATATTATTTAAAGATGGTCTATATTTAAAAAAGATTTATGATTTTAAATTTAAAATTATAAATTTGAGCGTCCAACGAAATATCCAACGGCCAGAGAACAACTCCAGAGTATTTTACTAGATACAGTTTTGCCTAGATGCCATCTAACTATTTTTTGTATTGACAGATGCAATCCCAATCAGTGTTACCTCTACCTAAAAGTTGGAAGATGTAGGAATTGTCTTTTTCATTCTTTGTTTTTATTATATATTGAGAATGTATTAGTTGCATGTAACCGCTTCATGAATTACCATTCCGCAATTATTGCATTTCAATTTGAGTTTGTTCTTTTCTCGTGTTCTTCGCTCACCGTCTTCAATTCTTATAAAAATTATTATAATAATAATAATAATAATAATATTCTAAATGCTTTTCTTTATTGATTCTCATATCTCATTCTCAGCTACATAATATTCCAACGCGATATGAGATTCATTGCATAAAAATAATAACACCCATTTTGAATTTCTTCATTAACTTTCACATTAATCACTTAAAGTTTCATTCTTTTTTATGTTGTCCAAGTTTTCAAGATGCTTCAGCTTCGCCGCTTCCAGAGATTGGTTATACCGTCAATCTTTCACCGTCGCCGGTCTCCGCTCCGTCGTCACCGATCTCGGTGAAGGAACCACCATGCATTGTTGGGTACCTAAATTACACAATCCAAATAATCCAGCACTTGTTCTTGTTCATGGTTTTGGCGCCAATGCAATGTGGCAATACGGTGAACAGCTTCGGCATTTCATCGCACACTTCAATGTATACGTCCCTGATCTTCTCTTTTTTGGTGGTTCCTTCACATCAAGGACAGAGAGAACAGAATCTTTTCAAGCTATGTGTTTGATGAAGCTCATGGAGATTCATGGGGTCCACAGAATGAACTTGGTTGGGATAAGTTATGGTGGATTTGTTGGGTTTAGTTTGGCTGCTCAGTTTCCTGATGTGATTGAGAAGTTGGTTTTGTGTTGTGCTGGTGTTTGTTTAGAAGAAATTGATATGAAAAATGGGTTGTTTAGCGTTTCTACTTTGGATGAAGCTTCTAGTATTTTGTTACCACAAACTCCTGATAAGCTTAGGGAATTGATGAGATTGTCTTTTGTTAAGCCTGCTAGGGGTGTGCCTTCTTGGTTCCTTGAAGATTTCATTCAGGTATGTATCAATATCTATGAAACAGACACACCAAACACTACCCTGACACCGTTAATAATTTGAGAAAATGAAGATGGTGACACTCGGACACACCTTTGATCAAAAGTGTCATTGCTATAGAGTTGATTAATCACATTACTCTTCTAATGAATTTTATATCATGTATGTGATTATTAATTTGGACAGGTGATGTGCACAGATCACATTGAACAGAAGAGAGAATTGCTTGAGGCAATACTAAAAGATAGACAACTTTCCAACCTTCCAAATATTAAACAGGTATGCATATGTATCCTCTTACTATGTGTTAAAATTGTAGGTATTCTTTCTTTATTTCTAAATTATACCTTTAGTTTTCCAACCTAGTAGATATGGCTCAGTTGCATTGCTGTCTATGAAGCATTGACATAGACATGAGCTCTAGATACAACACTCACTGATACAGACATAGGCATGAGTACTAGATACATCTTCTCATTTTGGGATGCATTGATTTCTAGTTATCTAAGACACACACTCACATAACCCAGCTAGTATATGATTCACCTTCTTTTGAGTATTGACAACATTTTTTTGTTTTCATTGGAGCAGCCTACTCTAATCATGTGGGGTGAGCAAGATCAAGTATTCCCTCTGGAATTAGGCCACAGATTAAAAAGGTGATATTTCAACTCAATAGAAGTTCATATTTCTGCTTATAATATGCGTTGAAAACGTGCAACCTGTTTAACCAGTTTAGCGTGAATTTCTTCTCTTTCGAGCAGACATATAGGTGAAAATGCTCAAATGGTGATCATCAAGAATGCAGGACATGCGGTAAACATAGAAAAGTCGAAAGAGTTTGCAAGGCACTTGAAATCATTCCTCATAGATGCAGACTCGCGCCCCTCCTCGTCGCCTTCTTTGAAAGAGCAAATCCAGAAGACATTATCGTTCGATTTCAGTAAGTCATAGAACTTGTGTTTTTGGCAAGGGCATCAAGGACATCCAATTTTCCATTTATCTTGGGGAAACTACATTTTGTGAAGGAAATTACTACTTTCACTTTGTTGGTTTATTGCAAGCAAATGACCAAGTTTAATTCATCTACTTTGTTGGTCATGCTTGGTGGTGGAGGAGATATAAATATTAATTTATCAAACAACTTAAATTGTTTTTCAGAAAATATATAGTGATTCACACAAGGGACATCATTGTATAATACTTATTTTGTGCTATTGCAGTCAGGTATTGGTCAGGCTGGGGTGCATTGGCATGGTGTGTTGCTCTATTATTATTGCAGCCAATATTTGAAACCAAATTGTTTGTAATGCTTCTTATCATCTTTTTTCTAAATTTCTCCCTTTGTTTCCTCTTTCTTCATAATACTTAAGATGAATCAGCTGCACTCACACAGTATTAGTATCGATTATTTGTTGTAATTGGGAAGTTCTCTTCGATTTCTATACACAGTTAGAGTAAAGATCATCTCCATTTTTATAGATAGATCCATTACTATAGTTTTTAAGTATATAAAGAATTTCCATTTCTATAGTGTTGGATGCATTAATTCAAACCTTTATATGATGGATCCATTACTTTAATTTTAGAGTATATAAAGAATCTCCATTTCTATCATTTTATATAATTGATTAAATTTTTTAAAACTAATTATATCATGGTAATATGGTAAAATATGATTGAAGGTACACATAAAATTGTTCTCTACAATGTTAACATATATGTCTTTAAAAGAAGCTTACATCGTTAAACAATGAACTTTATGTACTGATTCCTTTGATTAAAAACAGTTAAACACGACTGACTGTGTTCTTATGTATTTGTTTTGAAACACCATATAACAAACATTTTTTAAAATATTATTGTACAAAACACAGTTGAAAAATATCTCATCATATTCTTTATTCTTTTTGAGAAAAAGATAGAGAAATCAAAATTATCAAATCTTTTTGGTACAAAATAAAATTGTTTTGACAATGTTTTTTGAAAGTGGAGAGTGACACGTGGTGATAGTAGTGAATGGTGTTGGTGTTGGATAGTGATGACGATGATGAAGGATGCAGGGAAATGACAAAAGTTATGGGAAATCCCAAACAAAGTGATAGTGAAGAATTTGGATTTGTCATAAATCAGTGACTCGATAGAGATGGAAGGATTAGATTTTTCAAATAAAATTTTTAAATTTACAATTTAGATGGTGTTAATGTCAGCACATATATTGTGTAGTCTATCAAATAATAATAACTATAGTGTTAAAGTGTGTCAAATTGATAATTACAGCTTTTAACTATTCAATTTAAATTGCCAATTAATATTATTTGACATACTAAACTTGATTGTATAATCTGAATCGTTTAATCTAAATTAACTATTGAAATAAACAATGGCATACAATTGAGTACTTCTAACAATTAGTGTGGAAGGTGGCTAGAGAGCAACGACAACGACAACTTTTGTTTGAAGGTGTCATGCAACGTTGATGATGGTATTGGGTGATGGCGCTGACAATATTGAAGAGTATTAAGTTACAATGATGATAGTGACAAAAATGTGATCAATAGTATAGTTTTAATTTTTAACTAGATTACGGCCCGCGCTGCGGGGACGTTAATTAATTAATTTTATAAATAATATTTTATATATTATAAATATAGTTATTTTATAATATTATTTTATTAATTTGTAATAATTGAATATGATTAGAAAAATTACATGAGAGAAAATCTTGTTTATGACAATCATCTAATTGAATTTTTTAAATATTTTGTAAAATTCGTATGATAACTTATTATATAGGATAATTGTTTGACTTATCTTTAATTGTTAATTTATTTTTCAACATATAATGATATTTGTATTTATTTGACGAAATAAAATGTAAAATACAAATGCAAAAATAAGATATAAAAAATTATAAATATGATTGACTATTTAATATTGTAGCGTAATCTAAATTTATTTGTTTTATTAGTATGATGTTTTAATTGCGAGCATTATGAGAATTTGTTGTAAAAATTATTGAATATATTTCATCAAGAGGAGCATGTAAAAAAAAAAAAGTTGTTGTGGCATCAAGAGTCTATTTTAAATATATATAATAGATAATAGATTTTAATAATTGGAATTAACTTTTTTAATAATTTTTCATATACTCATATTTTATGATTATTTTTAATAAATTTGTGTATTTTCTATCAAATAAAATATATATTTTTATTTTATTAAATGTTACTAAAAAAATGAATTGATATTAATGAGTAATTTAATTTTTAACGTATAAAATCATTATTTATTATAAGTGGAATAATATAATTATTCATAAAAGTAAGATTAGATAAAGAACATTTATGTCGATAATTATGAGTG
>JBBPBS010001075.1:14057048-14067437 GCA_037974835.1 Cicer judaicum | reverse complement strand
ATAATAAATTTATTTGTTTTATTAGTATGATTTTTTTAACTGCGAGTATCAGAAGTTGTTGTAAAAAACATTATTGAATATATTTTTTATTAGTATGATGTTTTAATTGCGAGCATGAGAAGTTATTGTAAAAAAAATTATTAAATATATTTCATCAAGAGTTTGAAATTTATTTTATTAAAGATTTACATATACTTTAAATTAATTTTAGATATTTAAAAGTTTTAACTAATTGTTTGTGCAATTGAATTATAGTTATGTTGATATGTACAAAAAATAAGTTCTATTAAAAATGATTTAATTTTATGCAATACTAAAATTTTCATTTATTTTTTAACATTCAAATTATCATTATAATAACGAAAATTAAAATAAAAAATAGCATTTAACTATAAATATATAATTTAATCGATAAAATTTAGTGTTAACTTATTTTTTCAGAACACATATATATAATAAACTTTTGTTTATTATATATGTTGAGACAAAATCTCTCTTAATTGGTTTTAATGATAACAAAATTAATTAAAAGATTATGATTATGTTTGATGACTAATCTGTGCGTTTGAGTGTATTCATTAAGAAAATAGGTTATCATTCATCAAGGAAAAAGAAGAAATCTTTGAGTTAAAATGCTAAGTCTGGAAAGGCCGAGGATGGAGGATCATCCAGCCGACCTCCCTACTTTGATGGTACAAATTACTATCATTGGAAAGGTAAGATGAGGCTATTTCTCATATCACAAGACAACAACATGTGGTATGTGGTGGAAAATGGAGATCATGTCATTAGAACCAACAACACGGATGCAACATCCGAGGTGAAACCTCAAGCACAATGGACGGCGGATGAAAATGCAAAGGTACTCCTAAACTCTAAAGCTCATTTATTTCTAACGTGTGCTTTGAGCAGGGAAGAATATGATAGAGTTGAAGAGTGCAAAAATGCTAAGGAGCTTTGGGATACTCTAAGGATCCATCATGAAGGATCAAGCCATGTAAAAGAAGCAAGGATAAATATGGGAGTAAGAGATTTCGAACTATTCGAAATGAAGGAGGAGGAAACTATTGATGAAATGTTCTCAAGGTTAACAATCATATTAAACAACTTGAGATCTCTTGGGAAAGTATACTCCGTTCATGAAAGGATAAGAAAAATCCTAAGAAGCTTACCAAAAGAATGGAGGCCAATGGTAACTGCCATTTCAGAAGCAAGAGACTTAACCAACATGAAATTAGAAGATTTGGTTGGAACTCTAAGAGCTCATGAACCACTGTTGTTGGCGGACAAACCAAACAAAAAGGGAAGGATGGTTGCTCTAAAAACCAGCCAAACAGAAAGTTCATCTTCCAAGAAAAATGAAGATGGCATAACAAAGGAAAACGCAGAGTACCCTCTGTCTGAGGATGAGGATGAACTCGCTCTGCTTTCTAGAAGACTACAGAGGATGATAAACAGAAGAGGACAGAATAGAGCATTCCCTCAAAAAGAAAAAATTGACAAAAGTCAAATAACTTGTTATGGATGCAACAAGATAGGACACTACAAAACTGAGTGTCCTCTCAACAAAAGGAACTCTAGAAAATTTCCATACAAAAACAAATCCATGATGATCACTTGGGATGATAGTGATGAGTCATCCTCGGAGCAAGAAAAGGAAGAAGAAGCCAACCTATGTCTCATGACAAAATCAGAAACTGAGAAGGTAAGTATTACTAATCTATGTCCTAATTGTGAAGAATTAGAAATTGAATTTGATAGCCTTTTAAATGACTCACACACTTTATCTCAAACTTGTATATTTCAAAAAAACCAACTTCTTGAGATAAAGAGACAAAATGAGGAGCTTCGGAAAAAGAATGATGAATATGTTAAAATCATTCAAGATTTGCAGCAATCTCAATTTCAAAATTCTGAGAAACAAAAATTTTTAAACAAGAAAATAGTTGAAACTCATCCTCCTGACGAGGATGCAGAAAAGGAAATTTTGAAAACTGAGATTAGGGAACTTAAAAATGATATTTCCAACTTTTTCAAATCTCCTGAAACATTTCAAAAGATTATGGGGTCTCAATCTGGAATATTTGACAAGGCTGGTATTGGTTTTAAAAGCTCTCAAAAACAAAAGTTATATGAAAACTTTTTCTTGCCTAAAAAACTAGAGGATAGGACGAAATGCACATTTTGCAAAAAACTTGGGCATATCTCTAAAATTTGTCATGCTAAGAGGAAAGCTAACAATATAAAGTCAGCTTGTTCATTATGTGGTAAACATGGGCACCATGATTCTATTTGCTATCATAAAAGAAATGTCCTCACAAGAGGAAAAACTAACCAACAAGGACCCAAAGTTATATGGGTACCTAAGTCTCTTCTAAACTCTAAAACAGGTTCATCCTCTAATCAACAAAAGAAAGCCTTGGTACTTGGACAGTGGTTGCTCACGGCATATGACGGGAGATAAGCATTGCTTCATGTCATTGGAAATAAAGGATGGAGGATCAGTCACATTCGGTAATAATGATAAAGCTCAAATAAAAGGTACAGGTATTATTGGTAAAAATAATTCTGCAAAAATTGAAAATGTTCAATATGTGGATGGCTTAAAACATAACTTGTTAAGCATTAGTCAATTATGTGATAGTGGTTTTGAAGTTATTTTTAAGCCTACTCTATGTGAGGTTAAACACTCATCCTCGGGTAGAGTTTTCTTTTCCGGTTTTAGAAAAAAGAATTTATATGAACTTTATCTTGATGATTTACCCTCTGAATCTTGTTTTTTTTCTATTGAAAAAAGATAAATGGATTTGGCACAAACGAGCGGGTCACACAAGCTTAAACACTATTTCTAAATTAGCAAATTTAGAATTAGTAAAAGGTCTTCCAAAAATTAATTTTGAAAAGACAAAGTTTGTGAAGCTTGTGTAAAAGGAAAACAAGTTAAAAGTAGTTTTCACTCTAAAAACTTTGTTTCAACAAATCATCCTCTTGAACTCATTCACATTGATCTTTTCGGTCCTATCAAAACTCCAAGTCTTAGTGGAAAAAGATATGGTTTTGTGATTGTTGATGATTTTTCTCGTTTTACTTGGGTTCTATTTTTAAAACATAAAGATGAAGTCTTTGAGGCATTCCACCATTTTTGCAAAAAGATTCAAAATGAAAAAGGATCAAAAATAATCTCGGTGAGAAGTGACCATGGAGGTGAATTTGAAAATGAATCTTTTAAAAATCTTTGTGAAGAAAATGGTATTTCTCATAATTTTTCTTGTCCAAGAACTCCTTTACAAAATGGGGTAGTTGAAAGGAAAAATAGAACTTTACAAGAAATGGTTAGAACTATCTTAAATGAAGCCAACATTGAAAAATATTTTTGGGCCGAAGCCATCAACACTGCTTGTTATGTTTCTAATCGTGCATCCATTAGAAAAATTTTAAACAAAACTCCATATGAATTATGGAAAGGGAGAAAACCAAATATTTCCTATTTTCATATATTTGGGTGTTATTGCTACATTCTAAATAATAAAGAAAATTTGGGAAAGTTTGATCCAAAATCGGATAAAGGAATTTTTCTAGGATACTCCACAACGTCAAAAGGTTATAGAATATATAATCTTAGGACTCAAACTGTGGAGGAATCCATGCATGTTATTTTTGATGAGTTTGATGACTTGTGTTTAGAAAAATTGGATAAAAATGAAGAAGATGAACCGTCAACTTCTCAAGTACCTGGTCCTCACGAAGAGGATGAGTCTGATCAAATCTCTCAACAACTTCCAAGAGGATGGAAAACAGTCACACATCATCCTCCAGATTTAATCATTGGGAATACGGAGGATGGCGTTAGAACCAGAAATTCTCTAAGGGAAAACACTACCAACATGGCCATGATCTCACAAGTTGAACCCAAAACGATTGATCAAGCTATTGGTGACAAATCTTGGGTTGAAGCTATGATGGAAGAACTCTCTCAATTCGAAAGAAACAAGGTATGGAATCTTGTACCCCATCCTCTTGAAAAATCCATTATTGGAACTAAATGGATATTTAGAAACAAATTAAATGAGGATGGAGAAGTCATTAGAAATAAAGCAAGACTAGTGGCTCAAGGTTATAATCAACAAGAAGGAATTGATTATGATGAAACGTTTGCACCCGTAGCAAGACTTGAAGCAATAAGAATCCTCTTGGCTTATGCTACTCATAAAGGTATAAAACTATTTCAAATGGATGTCAAAAGTGCCTTTTTGAATGGGTTCTTAAATGAGGAAGTGTATGTTCGTCAACCTCCTGGGTTTGAAGATGAGAAGCGGCCAAACCATGTGTTCAAACTATCAAAAACTCTTTACGGTTTAAAGCAAGCTCCTAGAGCTTGGTATGAAAGTTTAAGCTCTTTTCTAAAAGAAAATGGATTCATTAGTGGTCTAATTGATACAACTCTTTTCAAAAAGACTCATGAAAAAAATTTATTGATTGTTCAAATATATGTCGATGACATGATATTTGGATCCACAAATGAAAAGATGTGCAAAGATTTCTCAAATCTTATGCAAAGTGAGTTTGAGATGAGTATGATGGGAGAATTAAAATTCTTCCTTGGTTTGCAAATTAAACAACGAGATGATGGTATCTTTATATCTCAAGAAAAATACACCAAGGATCTACTCAACAAATACAAAATGAGTTCCGCTAAAAGTATGGGAACTCCTATGCATCCATCCTCCATACTCCACAAAGATGATGAAGGAACTCCAATTTCTGAAAAGGAGTACAGAGGGATGATAGGATCTTTGTTGTATTTAACAGCAAGCAGACCGGACATAGTCTTCGCAGTCGATCTTTGTGCAAGATTCCAATCCTCTCCTAAAGAATCTCATCTCACAACCGTAAAAAGAATCTTTAGATACCTTGTTGGCACTATAAATCTGGGAATATGGTACAAAAAGTGCTCAAATCTTGATCTTAAAGCCTATTGTGATGCGGACTACGCGGGAGGCAAAGTTGAAAGAAAAAGCACAAGCGGAGCTTGTCAATTTCTTGGAAAATCGCTAATAAGTTGGTCATGCAAAAAGCAAAATATCATTGCCCTTTCAACGACTGAAGCAGAGTATGTATCAGCCGCTCAATGTTGCTCACAATTACTTTGGATCAAAAATCAACTTGAGGATTACTCATTAAGGTACACAAAAATTCCCATCCTATGTGATAATACAAGTGCAATAAATCTTTCTAAAAATCCCATTCAACACTCTAGATCTAAGCACATTGAAATTAAACATCATTTTCTAAGAGATCATGTGCAAAAAGGGGATTTAGGACTGATTTTTATTGACACTGAAAATCAACTAGCTGATATTTTTACCAAACCTCTCCAAGAGGATCGGTTTAAATTTATCTTGGAAGAACTGTCAATCACATATTTTCCCAAAGATACTTAAAATAATTTAATTCTGTTGTTTTGAATTTATTATTTTAATATTTTGTTAGTATTTTATTATTTTAATTGTGTGAGATAAATATATGGCAAATCTGTTCCCTCAAATTAAGTCAAAAATAAAAAAGAAGAACTTTAGGCTTGTTTAGGTGAAACGTCCTCTTGCCAAGGCCATGCGCATGCTTCCCTTTACCCTGTGGTCAAATGGCTGGCACGTGATAAATAGTCCACACACATGCGCAGACTGTATTAAGTACAGCCCATGAAATCCGCTCCATCATCCAACGGCTCTCCTTCTTTCTCTCTCTCACGTTATTGCCTTCCTTTCCCTTTCTCTCTCCATCAATCAATCACATTTTCTTTTCCTTTCACGTTTCCAATCACTTCTCTCATCAAAATTAATTCTCTCTCTCCTAGTTATTATTTTAAATTCAAATTTCCTTTCTCTCTCTCCAACTTTAATTCTTTCTCTCTCCGATTTATTAAAATATTCTACAAATTAATTTCTTTCTCTCTCCGACTTTAATTCTTTCTCTCTTCAAAGTTCAATTCTCTCTCTTCCATCAGGTTCCCTTTCCAAAAGCCTTTCGTCTTCATCTTCACGAAATCCTCTCTCGACCGTGTTCATCCTCTCAACAACAATGGCACGCATCAAGACTCTTGCCAAACGAAAAATGCACCCTTTTGATCCAGAAACTGATTCTAAAAACTACTCCAGTTCTAAATCTGCTGGGGAAAAAGTTAAACAAAAATTTGTATCCCCTCCTAGGGCATCTTCTAAACCGCCTCAACCTTCTTCCAAAACACCAAAGAAATCCCCAAAACCCACTACTTCTACCAGAAGGTCCTCCAGAATTCAATATGGGGTTGTTCATTCAAACAAAGAAATTCCTCAGGACTCTACTGTGCATGTCATTGACTTGGAAAGTTCAAAAGGAAGTCCCTCTACTAAACCGAACCCTAAATCTTCCTCCAAGCCTTCATCTTCCAAAGGGCCGAAAACTAAATCTCCTAAAAAGACTCCAAAGAAATCTCGGCCATCCAAACCACCTCTTATTTCTCTTTTTGAATCCGCAGATTCGGAGTTAAACTACACTTCAAAATGGATTCATAAATCTGTGGTTCATGGCAAGCATATTGACCTTATCAACTTGAAAAATGGTGGCTTTGATGTTATAAATTTTTTTGATAAATTTGGCTGGACCTCTTTCTTTAGAGTTAATGAACCGCAATACCTAAGGCTAGTCAAGGCATTTTATGCAGCATGCAATGGCTGTAAAGGAAGCACAGGTTTCAGTTTTAAACTTAAGGGAGTACATTTGGACGTAAACCCTACTTCTCTATGCACAATCCTTGACATACAAGATGCTGGAACACATTGTTTTGCTGAGACTTGGTATATGCAGTATCTGGTAACTAGAAATTTTGTTCTTCAAAACATCCTAATAGATCCTAAGAAACCGCTCATAGCCTCAAACCTCCCTTCCATGTGTCGGATCTATCACAACATTTGTGTTCACTCGATAGCACCTCGAGCTGGGAGTTATGAAAAGGTCACTGAACTTGACATTTTAATCCTTCATCACTTGTTGACTGAAACTCCTCTTCATTTGGGCAATATCATATTTAGCTACATGCTAAATGTTGCAATAGTGGGTCGGTCCGCCCCCTATGGTATGATATTAACCAAAAAATTTAAGTTCTTTAAGGTACCACTTGATGATGAAGAGAGTATTTAGTGCAATAACTTCTTTTCTCTGAAAAACATTAAACAAATGCGTATTCCTTTGCCTGAACCAAACCCTATCTCAAAGAACGAACAACCTGCCTCGCCACTGTCTCATTCACGTACCCCCTCTTTTAACTCGGCTGGCTCAACACTTCCAAATTCTCCACAAGTCAGTAAGGATTCATCAACCCATACGGCTACTCCTCCAGCTAAGAATGGTGATGATGAGGATTTATTTTTTGATCTAAATGTCTCATACGATCATCACTCTTCCAAAAGTCCTCATAGGAACATGCATAAGAAAGAATCCACAGTAAGTTTAAACTCTTCCCCTATCTCTCCAAATATTGGTTTATCTAATTCTGGTCCAGATTTGCATAAAAAATCAAAATCTTATGTGGCACCAAATTTTGCAAATCTCTCCAAGGAAAAGGTTAAAAAATCAAAATCCACAAAGGTCCGTGATCCTACCACCAGCATGAAATCGGCAGAAAACAAAAAGGTTTTAAAGCTGCTCAAAAAGATTAGGAAAGATCAAAAGCACTTAGTGGCTAACTTTTCTCGCTTTCAAAAAACCATCACTCAGTTTGGGCTCATTTTGGAATGGGTTACCAAACATTTGAGTTCATCAGCTGTTGCAAATGATCAACCCCCTATACTACCGGCCCAATTCTCTTTTGCCCGCAACTCTACATCTTCATCATCTGAAGATTCTTCTTCCGCTGACTAACTCTGTTTTAATTTGTTCTAGACTTTTTGATGTTGACTTAATTCAGGGGGAGTAAGATTATGGATTATATTTTGTCTTATGTTGATTAAACTCTGTGATAACTTGTTCAAACTCATATTATGTTTTGCTTAACTGATGTTATGACTGAATTAATCTTATGTTATGGTTGCTTAAATTCAAATTATGTTTGTTGATGTTATGGCTGAATTCATAAACCTGTTATATTTTGCTTAAGTTGCTGGAATTTGTATTAGGTATTTATGAATGTTTTATTTACCTCAATGTTGAATAATTTCAAAAAATTGCTTTTACTTAAATGTTAAAAGGGAAATTTTTCAAAATTATCACTTGTATGATTAAGGGGGAGTTAAATTATTTCATTCTTACATAATACAAAAATCATAATCTAAAGAATTTTGTCATCATCAAAAAGGGGGAGATTGTTGAGACAAAATCTCTCTTAATTGGTTTTAATGATAACAAAATTAATTAAAAGATTATGATTATGTTTGATGACTAATCTGTGCGTTTGAGTGTATTCATTAAGAAAATAGGTTATCATTCATCAAGGAAAAAGAAGAAATATTTGAGTTAAAATGCTAAGTCTGGAAAGGCCGAGGATGGCCTGACGAGCTGAGAAAACTGCAGCCTTGTATTCTCACGGTTTTGAGTCCATTAAACAAATGCCTAACAGCATTATAAAATGAATTATCTGAATTCATTCAACAAGGGCTGAATGGTATTAAAGAATCAATTGTTTGATTCATTCAATAAAGGCAAAATACCATTAAAAATATTCAAAGAAAGTCTTGTGAAGAAAAGTGGCAAGAGTGCAAAAGCAAGGTACAAGGAATGATGATAGTAGCATGTGCCTAAAGTCAACATTTTGAAATGCATCCCAACACTTTGTGAAAGCAACACATCATGTCTTAGGCTTCTTAGGCAAAAAGGCAAAATGCACCTTTATGTGATACAAAAGGATTTAAATTCAAAATAATCAAAAAGGTAACAAGAAACATGCCTTAAGTAAATGGATCACATGTCTTAAGGCAAGGAAAGAAGCATTCACGTGAAGCCTTCCCATTGTCTTGAAGGAAGGAAGAGAAGAGGACATCACATGGTGGTTGAAGGCATTAAATGGAGGAAAGAGAAAAAGCTCACATGTGAAGCTTTTAAGGCATTGAAGAAAGAGAATGAAAATTGACTACACACAATATTCAAACCTTAAAGAAAGGGAAAAGAATAGGACATCACGTGTCCCCAAGTGCCAAGAAAATTGTTACCTTGTACAAGAACATGAAGGCATATTTCAAATGAGCTGAATGGCATTTTCGTAAATATGAAGAAAAACCTTGGCATTTCTCAAATGAATTCTCCAACAATCATAAAAGGCTTGGCTTTAGAAATGAACATCATAAGAGCTCTATAAATTACAGCAAGCTGTTCTTCATCAACACACAACACACTTGCATAAAAATTTATCATCTAAAGGCTATTAAGAGCAAATCACCCACACTTCTTACTTTCCTTGATCCTACACTATATCTTTGTATATCTTGTGAGAAAGTATTAAGTATCAATCACTCTCATATTACTTTGTAATTTCCTAGTGAGTCACACTTGGAAATATTCGGAAATTGATTGTAAGCTTGGTGAAGCTAAAGAATACACGATTTGTAATCATCCTCGGGTTGAGGATTGATCTGTTTGAAAGTTAGTGAAATCTCACTAGGGTGTGAGGACTGGACGTAGCCATCTTTGGGTGAACCAGTATAAAATTGTGTGTGTGTGTCTCTTACTCTACTCCTACTCTTTTGCTCAACTTAGATCTAAAGATTTGAAAAGTTGCATCCTCGAGCTACCCATCCTCAACGAGAGGATCGTTTTTTAAAACACTTAGAAATTATTTTTAAACAGCAAAATCCCTATTCAACCCCCCTTCTAGTGATATTTAGCTACATCAATATATATATATATATTATAATTTTAAATAAATTTATGTATTTTAATAATTGGAAGTATATAGATTATAAATTATTATTAAATTGTCAAATAATTTATAAATTATAAATTTACTATAAATAATTGTAAAATAATTTTATAATTAGTATGATTTTTTTAACTACGAGTATCAGAAGTTGTTGTAAAAAACATTATTGAATATATTTTTTATTAGTATGATGTTTTAATTGCGAGCATGAGAAGTTATTGTAAAAAAAAATTATTAAATATATTTCATCAAGAGTTTGAAATTTATTTTATTAAAGATTTACATATACTTTAAATTAATTTTAGATATTTAAAAGTTTTAACTAATTGTTTGTGCAATTTAATTATAGTTATGTTGATATGTACAAAAAATAAGTTCTATTAAAAATGATTTAATTTTATGCAATACTAAAATTTTCATTTATTTTTTAACATTCAAATTATCATTATAATAACGAAAATTAAAATAAAAAATAGCATTTAACTATAAATATATAATTTAAT
>JBBPBS010001075.1:14016586-14056753 GCA_037974835.1 Cicer judaicum | reverse complement strand
TATATATTTTTATTGTATAAAATGTTATTAAAAAAGTTGATTGACATAAATTGAAACAAATTATTAATGAATTAATATTAATGAGTAATTGAATTTTTAATGTATAAAATTATTATTCACTATAAATGGAATAATATAATTGTCCATCAAAGGAGAGGATATTTATGTTGATATTTATGAGTGATTAGGTGGTTTTTTTTCATTGAATTTATTGACTAATAACATAAATTATTACCATTGGTAAATAACTAATTATATTATAAAATAATTTATAAATTTATTATAAAATAATTTGATAATAATATAGATTATAAATTATTATCAAATTGTAAAATATTTATAAATTATAAATTTATTATAAATAATTGTAAAATAATTTTATAATTTATAAATTTATTATAAAATAATATTATCAAATAGAAATTGAAGGTATTAAAATAATTGTGGAAAAAATATGAGAAATATGGATTAAAGAGATGTTGGTGAAGGAGGAGGTCTCAAAATTGAGAGGTACACATCAGCTTTTTAGCTGATGTGGATGAAATATGATGAAGTGGCGAAATATGATGATGAGGCATCGGGAGTCTGTTTTAAATATATACTAGATGTTAACCCGCACAAGGCGCGGGTATATTTTTATTTATTTAATTTAAGTGAATTTAAAAACAATTAATATGAAATTTTATGTTCTAATTTTGTATTTATATCAATAATATATATATACAATTTTATTAATATAATTCATAGAAGAGAAATATCAATTTAAAAGAATGACTTGAATAAATAAAGTAACTTATTAATATTGAGATTGATGGATATGTCAAATATTGAAGTAATGTATTTGACAATTAAAATTAAGAGAGAGACTCAATTGATATACAATTGAGTTATAAAATATATTACTTTATTGCTGAAACTAAAAATGATTAAAGTGAAATAGTTGAAAATACATTCACCTTGTATTTTATTTTATTACTTTTTTTTTGTCTCACTCGATCATTTTAATCATTTATCTTTGTGGTCATTGTGAATTTTTTTATTTTAAATCAGATATATTAGAATTTTAATTTACAAACATTCAAACAACACTAACAGAGTAATCATAATGATTAACATTTTGGTTTTAAAATTGAAATTCAAAATTTATAACAATTACAAAATATTAATCGTCAAATAATTATAAATATACATCAAATACAAATAATTGAAAATGAATTACTTAAATTTCATGTCAATTAATACTATAAAATAATATATTTAATTTAAATAGTTTCAGTAAAATAAAGCCGGCCAAAATTCAACACACATGACTTTGTCAATCATTTCTAAATATTTATATGCTATATATATTTACCAATATTAAAAAATGAAAATTAAATATAAATATTTTTTGTTTTTTCACTCGATCATTCTAATCATTGATCTATGTGGTAATTGTAAAAGAAATTATTTTAAATCAAATATATTGACTTTGTAAAACAAATCAAATTTAATTAATTTCAATAAAATAAAACTAACCAAAATTCAAAGTGTCATGACTTTGTCCATCATTTCTAAATATTTATACACAATATATTTATCAATATTAGAAGTAGAAAATCAAATACAAATATTTTTTTTCCACTCATTTCAATCATCAATCTTGGTGATAATTGTGAAATTTTTTATTTTAAATTTGATATATTAAAATTTTAATATACAAAAATTCAAACTATTATTAATATTAATAAGAGTAATCATAATGATTAATATTTTGGTTTCAAAACCGAAATTCAAAATTTATAACAATTCGGTTACAAAATATTAATTGTCAAACAATTATAGGTATACATCAATATAAATAATTACAAATGAATTACTTTAATTTTATCTATTTATATTTGACTTTTACTTTGAATATTGGTAAATATATACAATATATAAATATTTAGAAATGATAGACAAAATTATGTCTCTTTTAATTTTAGTCAGTTTTGTTTTATTGAAACTAATTAAATTAAATTTGTTATTTTATAGTGTTAATTGACATTAAATTAAAGTAATTTATTTGCAATTATTTGTATTTAATGTATACTTGTAATTGTTTGACAATTAATATTTTGTAACCGAATTGTTATAAATTTTAGATTTTAATTTTGAAACCAAATTATTAATGATTATGATTATTCGATTAATATTAATAATAGTTTGAATGTTTGTAAATAAAAATTCTAATATATCCGATTTAAAGTTAAAAAAATTCAAAATTACCAAAAAGATCGATTATTAAAATGATCGAGTGAGAGAACAAAAAATATTTATATTTGATTTTCTACTTTGAATATTGGTAAATATATATAATATATAAATATTTAGAAATGATGGACAAAGTCATTTCATTTCACTGAAACTAATTACATTTAATTTATTATTTTATAGTGCTAATTGACATGAAATTAAAATAATTCATGTCAATAAACATTATAAAACAACAAATCAAATTTAATTAATTTCAATAAAATAAAACTAACCAAAATTCAAAGAGTCACGACTTTGTTCATGATTTATCAATATTTATATATTATATATTTACCAATATTCAATGTAAAAAATCAAATACAAATTTTTTTTGTTCTCACTCATCATTTTAATCATCAATCTTTGAGATAATTGTGAAATTTTTTATTTTAAATTAGATATATGAAAATTTTAATTTACAAAAATTCAAACTATTACTAACATTAATAGAGTAATCATAATAATTAATATTTTGGTTTCAAAACTGAAATTCAAAATTTATAACAATTTGGTTATAAAATATTAATTGTCAATCAATTATAAATATACATCAAATGCAAATAATTGCAAATAAATTACTTTAATTTAATATCAATTAACACTATAAAATAACAAATTAAATGTAATTAGTTTTAGTAAAATAAAACTGACCAAAATTTAAAGAGAAACGACTTTGTCTATAATTTCTAAATATTTATATATTATATATATTTATCAATATTCAAAGTAGAAAATAAAATACAAATATTTTAACTTTAAATCGAATATATTAAATATAAATATTGAAATATATATAATAGATGAAATTAAAGTAATTCATTTGTAATTATTTGTATACTTATAATTGTTTGACAATTAATATTTTCTAACCAAAATATTTTGTAACCAATATTAATAATAATTTGAATGTTTGAAAATTAAAATTCTAGTATATCCGATTTAAAATTAAAAAAAAAATCACAATTACCACAATAGATGCAGATTTCTACAATAGATGTATATTTGTGTTCTGAAATTTAAAATGATTTAATTTACTCAATTCAATTCTAAACTTGCTTAAAATTATTTGAATCTAATTACATTTAATTTGTTATTTTATAGTGCTAATTGACATGAAATTAAAATAATTCATGTCAATAAACATTATAAAACAACAAATCAAATTTAATTAATTTCAATAAAATAAAACTAACCAAAATTCAAAGAGTCACGACTTTTTCCATGATTTATAAATATTTATATATTATATATTTACCAATATTCAAAGTAAAAAATCAAATACATATATTTTTTGTTCTCACTCGATCATTTTAATCATCAATCTTTGAGATAATTGTGAAATTTTTTATTTTAAATTAGATATATGAAAATTTTAATTTACAAAAATTCAAACTTTTACTAACATTAATAGAGAGTAATCATAATAATTAATATTTTGGTTTCAAAACTGAAATTCAAAATTTATAACAATTTGGTTATAAAATATTAATTGTCAATCAATTATAAATATAAATCAAATGCAAATAATTGCAAATAAATTACTTTAATTTAATATCAATTAACACTATAAAATAACAAATTAAATGTAATTAGTTTCAGTAAAATAAAACTGACCAAAATTTAAAGAGAAACGACTTTGTCTATAATTTCTAAATATTTATATATTATATATATTTATCAATATTCAAAGTAGAATATAAAATACAAATATTTTAACTTTAAATCAAATATATTAAATATAAATATTGAAATATATATAATAGATGAAATTAAAGTAATTCATTTGTAATTATTTGTATACTTATAATTGTTTGACAATTAATATTTTCTAACCAAAATATTTTGTAACCAATATTAATAATAATTTGAATGTTTGAAAATTAAAATTCCAGTATATCCGAATTAAAATTAAAAAAAAAATCACAATTACCACAATTACCACAATTATCTTTGAGATAATTGTGAAATTTTTTATTTTAAATTAGATATATGAAAATTTTAATTTACAAAAATTCAAACTATTACTAACATTAATAGAGTAATCATAATAATTAATATCTTAGTTTCAAAACTGAAATTCAAAATTTATAATAATTTGGTTATAAAATATTAATTGTCAATCAATTATAAATATACATCAAATGCAAATAATTGCAAATAAATTACTTTAATTTAATATCAATTAACACTATAAAATAACAAATTAAATGTAATTAGTTTCAGTAAAATAAAATTGACCAAAATTTAAAGAGAAACGACTTTGTCTATAATTTCTAAATATTTATATCTTATATATATTTATCATTATTCAAAGTAGAAAATAAAATACAAATATTTTAACTTTAAATCGAATATATTAAATATAAATATTGAAATATATATAATAGATGAAATTAAAGTAATTCATTTGTAATTATTTGTATACTTATAATTGTTTGACAATTAATATTTTCTAACCAAAATATTTTGTAACCAATATTAATAATAATTTGAATGTTTGAAAATTAAAATTCTAGTATATTCGATTTAAAATTAAAAAAAAATCACAATAGATGCAGATTTCTACAATAAATGTATATTTGTGTTCTGAAATTTAAAATGATTTAATTTACTCAATTCAATTCTAAACATGCTTAAAATTATTTGAATCAAATTTTTTCAACTGTTTGTAAGCTACTCAACACATACTACATTGAAGTAAAACTAAGAATATGAGACACACAAAGCAAAGTGACACTTAAAAACAACTAAAGAAGGAAAATAGTTTAGAAGGGTGAGGGAAAAATATTAATGTATAAATATACCTTGTCATAGCATTGAAACTTGGGTATGATGGGTAGTGAAGTTTGCCGGCTGGTCTCATTCCAACTTGGATTTCCTAGATAGTCGCAATGATAGAATTTGATGTAAGAAATTGTACATAACATTAAGTCACTATGAGACATATTGATTTCAAAGATTGCATAGAATATAATTGAATTTATGGTAGAGCAAAATAAAAAATGGACAAAGAGAAGGAAATTTTTTGTTGCAATGAACCAACTCATACCTATTTCAGTGTATCTTTGGAGTAGAGTCGGCGATTTTGAAGAAGAAGATTTTGCGAGGATGGAGCACAAGAGGGAAGAAAAAATTGTTGGATGAAGTCATTAAAAATTTAGGGATTAGAGGGATTAAAAGAGGGACAAATTATTTAGAAACTAAGTAGAAAAAAAATGAAGTGAAACATAAAAACACAAGAGAACTCTCTAAGGCGTACACATATGCTTTTTTGCTGAGGTGGCATATATTTGCACATGTGAAAGAAATACTATGAGGTGGCATAGGAGTCTGTTTTAAATATATATAATAGATAATAAATTTGTATTTGTAATTACACTTGAACTAAATTGTAGGTATTTTGACGGTTGGGATATAATTACAGTGATTGTGGTTTTTATTGTATTCCCATATTATTGATATAATAATTTATTACTTATTTTACATACAGTCCAAAATAAAATATAAAGAAATAAATAAAGAGTTAGAAGAGTTAGAATGGTAGTCCATGTTCTCTGCAAGGAATGGAGGATGGTTGAACAAACAAGAAAAAAAATCCCTATTAACTTAATTATTTAATCATCGTTTTTAGCATTTTTGTAAAATAATATCAACAATTTGATTGTAATTAATATTTATATTATAAAAATTATTTTTGATAGAAAAAAATATATTTAATTTATCTTATGGAATATTAACTAACAAATAGGATTTAATAGTTGCAATTTTAAAAAACTTATTTCTTCAAATACAACATAGTAACATGAATAATTAATAAATGTGCATATAAAAATAATTAAATTTTTATAAAACTCAATATCATAATAGTTTGATTTTAAATCTTCAAACAAAATTTACCATCAAAGTTATAAAAATAATCATATTTCAGTAAATTTTAAAATTTTTATTATAAAATAATCTAATATTTTAATTCTAAGCAAAAATTCAATTATTTATTCATGTGTTCAACTATTCAAACATACTACGGAGTTAGCCAATTGTTACCTTTTCATTTGTTCATATTTTTATCATACAAATCTTTTATTTTAATATCTATATATACAATTGTTTCCTAAGTAAAAGATTTAGTTATTTATTAATATAATTCAATAAGTATAATTCAAATAGTAGTCGCATTAATATTGATATGTATAAGTATGTGGTTAAAAATCTGATTCTTTAATTTTCCACATTTAAAATGTATGAATTTAGTCACTAGACTATTTTATTATAAAAGAGTAAATATGTAAATTGATATATGAAATTATAAATGTCAGTTAAATTAATTTTAAAAATTTGTGAATTGATAAATACTTAATTAAAGTTGTAAATTATTAATCAAAATAGTTCATATGAAAACTTGTCGTTAAATATTATGATGTGACACTATAATTGAATATGTGACTTATCCAAATTCGTCTAATATTATTGTCATTTTTTGATGATAATTTTGTTAATAAAATTTTGTTATTTTAGAGATAAATTTGTGAAAATTGTAATTGCACTTAGATTAATTATAAACAAAATCGTTAATGAAATATTTAAATTTCATCGAAAAAATAGTCCATGTTGTGATGATATTGATGAGATCAACATAAATTAAATATTCAATTAACATGTTATATCATTATAACATCATAATTAATGATATAACATCATAATCTTTAATAATAAAAATTTAAATACAAATAATTTTGATTTTATAATTTTAGGGATACATTAGCTAATTTGCAAAGTTCAAGAATTACTTTGATCGACATTTACGATTTAAATGACTAATTAATTCATTCATAAATAATTAATTCCACCGAGAAATTGTTGCTAAGAGCGATTAATAATCTCAATTGTGCTCAAAATTACTATTACATATGCTATGATAAATAAATGTGAAATGATTTAATTTGAGTTTCATCTTTGTAAATTGTAATTTTATTTTGTATTGTAAGTTGTATCTTGAATAGTTTTTCATTAATATATTTATTGATTTATTAAATAAAAATTATGCTTTCAACTATTATCATCTATCATAATTAAAGTTTGAAATCACTTTTACCTTTAACTATATGGGTAGTTTAAACTATTCGATATTTATTGTAACATCGATCCCATTATTATATTCTCGATGGAGTATAAAAAAAATGCTAACAAATATTTTTTAAATATTAAAAATAAAAATATAATATTTAAATCAATATATTTAACTCTTTAAAATTAAATATTTCTCACACAAAACATCTTTCTTTTTTAATTCCTAAAAGAAGTGCGTTAATCACTTATTAGCATCAACCTATAAAAAAAAAAATAACGACAGAAAAAATAAAGATGGAATGAGCAAAGCATATTCCATATTTTTGGCGAAACAAGAAAATATGTATGGTGGGAGTGACAAGTGAGAAAATCCAGCAAATTGAATTAGGTATCTTGAAATAGGATCATTCCTGCTGGCTGAATATTACTTTTCCTATTTTGACCCTCGCCTGAATTAAATGAAAATAAAGAAAAAGTAAGTAATAATAATATTATCATTACTACTAAAGTAAAGGTAATAAAACAAAACAAGCAGCGTATACAACTCAAATAAGATGGAGTACTGCACTATGCACCTAATTATAACAAATATTATTTAAACTTTTTATTATAAAGAAACAGAAAATAAAAAAGAAAAGAAAAGGGAAGAAGAATTTATTCAACCAAAAATGGGGAAGGGGAAGAATGCGGAAAATACGGACGGTGGCATGCCGATGCCACTTCCACTTCCGCCGCTTCTCCGAACACTAATTTCTTCCCTTTTCAACACCGCCACCGATAACAATAACAATTCCTTCCTCTCCTTCTCTTTCAATTACAAACTCTTCCAAACCCTTCGTTTCATAATCCTCACTTTTTACATTTTTCTCCTTCGTTTCATTCCTTCTTTTTTCTTCTTCGAAAATTACGAAAACGCCGTCTCTAAGCTCAATTTCAACCCTAATAAATACTCACACGATAAAAGAAACGACACCGCAATTGGTCGCGCTCTTTCTCAGCTTCTTTCTGCGTTAAACGATATTCCTGTTAGTTCCAGAAAATACGAAGTTGTTCGATCGTTAACGGAGAAGATTATCGATGATAATCACAACGACGGTGTTCATTCGTTGCGTGAGGTTAATCGTGTTGCGCTTGCAGCGGCGTTTGGGAGGGCGTTGAGGCAGCTTGAAGGGAAGGTGGCGGAGTGTGGAGAAGGAGATGTTGAAGGTGAAGGAGAGGGCGGAGAGTATTATTATAGGACGGTGAGGCGTGGTATACGGAAGGTAGTGAGGGTAGTTGGTTGGAGGGTTAGGGGAGGTGAGGGAAGTTTGTGTGGTGTTCCGGCAGAGAAATTGGCGGCGGAATTGGTTTGGATGGTTAAGAAGATGGTGGATTGTGGTTGCACCGATGAAGCGCTTCGGAGATGGGCAGGTGCTTCTAATTTGGGCTTCCTTGCTCTTTCTGCTGACCCTCGTTTGCAGGCTTCGCTTGTCAAACTTGCAGGTAAATATAATCATTCTTCTTCTTTATTAATTCTTTCATTTTTTTTTTCTTAATATTAATTCTTTATTTATTCAACTAAAATAATAATTTCATGTTGCAGATCTTCTTTTCTTCATTACGTATTTAATTTGCATGCAGACTCGTACAAACTTTTTCTGTAGATTAATATAATATATTTATTTTTTGTGTGATCAAAATACAATATTGCTAATGCTCCCTATAGATGGGTTGAAATTCTAACATTAGATAGTAACAACTTAACATATCAAAATAATACCACATCAAAATAATACCACATAACCATTTGATTCTAGTGTTGAATGGTGATGCAGACGATTAGCGTGTAACATTCAATTCAATAATAATACTATAGTATTATTTTGTAGCCGCAGTTTAAAATAATACTGGTAAAATATTTTATTCTTATGATTGTAAGTGTCAAATTATTTTATAGTGTTTATCTCTTTTCCTCTTGATTTTATTAGAGGTATGTGTAAAAAAATTATACTCTTTGAACAGATTAATGATCTCTTTATTATTGTTGCAATTTTTTCTTCTTAATATTTTATCTTCTTAATATTTTATCTCAACAACAAATGAAGTAAATAAGTATTGAGGTTTAGATCTGCAACACTAAAAAATTCCCTTGGTGGAGATTTATTGACCTAGATATTAGTTGAGAATCTTGAGATAGTACACTTCTTTTTGTTATCTTTTTTTTTTCTTAAGAAAAAAGTCATTGACGCGTGAATAAAGCTGGTTTGAAAATAAAAGCTTGATGGTGTGGTGTGAACGTAGGTTGGGAAATTTTTAAGATAAAAATCCAGAGATAATATGGCCGTGAATTGTTCAAACATTTTGTCAAAATTGTTTTGTTAGTGGTTCATATCATTCGTTCAAATGCAAGAAGACAAAAATGTTATCCAACTTGTTATTTTAGCAAGGGCACGTGTCTTGTTCTCATCATCTTTAAAAAATTAAGTAAGCTGCATTAGATAAGGAGCTGTATATATTATGTATTCTACTTTGAAAAGTTTCAATAATATAAAGTCTTGATTATAGATAAAAGAAAAAAAAACTTTTGACACCAATGGCAGTAATTTTTTGTTAAAAAAATAGCTATAAAATGTTTTTCTTTTTTAAATTAAGCAAGTCATAAAATATTTCTAAGAATGAATGAAGTGTGATTGAAATATTATATGACTATATATTATATTATTCTTTTATTTTTTTTAAATCTAAAATGTATAGCCTTCCTAAATTCTGCTCTCAAACAGCTGCAAGGCTTCATGCTCTCATTAAATTGACTTGTCCCATCAAAAGAAATGTGAAAGTTATATTATAATGGAGTGAATCCCATTGACTATTTTATTGAATTACTTAGGTAAGAATAGAGAGAACCTATAGAAGAAGAATAGAGAGAGTGAGAAAAAAGAAGGTTACTACATCACACATTTCACACCCTTCCCAGTTTTCCTTTCCCTGTCTTATACGCCTTACCCTCCCATCACTTGTTCCACGTGCTTCTTTCCCATTCTGTTACAACCAATTGTTGCTTACTTGGCTTTTCCTTAATTGGGGTCATCACATATACATACAATAAATAAAGAGCACCGTGTAAAATTTATAGTACATTTTTACTAACTATATACTCCATCCGACTTTAAATATAAACTAAAAGTGTACTTTTAGGTTAATTAAAAAGAGTACATCTAAATAAATTAACTTTAGGCTCATTTTACATGTGTTAGTTTACGTTTTCTAACAGTTGCCCTGAATTTTCGTGGCAGCATTCCTTTTCAAAGAAGTTAAAGACATGGGCGTAGATGAAATTGAGGAAAGCAAGATGAAGCAATGTTTGCAAGTAAAGTTAAAGATGTTACAAACATGGCTGCCATTGTTATGCAGAGCCAGTAATGGCACTGATGCCCCGGCATTGAGCATCAATGAGAGGGCTGAGCTAGAGAGAGTGTTGGAAGGCATTATAGAGGGGTTAGAACAAGAGAAGCAGGAACAGGTTCTTTCTCTTTGGCTCCACCATTTTACACATTGTTCATCCTCTGACTGGCCAAACCTCCATTCATGCTTTGCTCGCTGGTGCTGTACATCTCGCAAGCAGTTGCTGCTTTTGAATGATCATTGATATTTTATACACTTTGCAATTCATGCAGAAGCAATCAATTACAGTTATCCAACTACAACTCTTGTTTTCAAAAGTTCAATCACCATTCCACTTAAATGTCTTGAATAATGTAAAAAAGATAAATGGGTAACAAGTATTATTCTCATGGGAATCGATAGAGAAAATGTAGATATTATTTGTATGTTTAAACCGTTTACACCATTGATAAATTTGGTAGTGTTGCTTCTTATCGAGCCACTGTGTTGGTAATGCCTGTTTAATATGGTTGATGTGGCCTCTCTATCTATGAAGGGTACAATTTCTCTTAAATTTGTCGTATCACAATTTTATGGGGGTTCATTTATTTACTTTCTCCACATTAACTATTTTAGAATCTAATTTTTCTTTTGCCACATTTGGTCATGAATCTATGTTTTGAAACACTGTTGTGCTTCTTACATGTGTTTGTACGAAGGGTTACACCTATTTGTTTTTAAGAAAATACTTTCCCTTTTCTTTCTATTCTGTGAAAATCATAGCAGAACAAATTCTCCAAAAAAGAGAATTGGGTCAAGAATTACCAAAAGGAAGTTATTTTATGGAGAATTTTCCTCGTTACGTTGCACAAACCTGTAAAATTAAAAAGTTCGATGCAATGCATTTTTTCAAAGCAGAACAATTTTTTGGGGTAGCATAATCAAGCTTGAATCAAATATTCCAATTATTACAAATAGACAAAAATAGATGATAAGGAAAGGCATTCGTAAATGCGGCAAATGTGGCAGTAACCATTGGCACAGTGAGGTGGTAGTACTACACTTATTTTCCTTTCCCAAATCGACACTATTTTATTTTATTTTCCTCTTATTCATTTTATTTTCCAAAGCCCCTCTCAATTATGCATCACATTGCAATAAACTTCGAATAAATATCGAATTTCTCAGAAGACGACAGTTGTGGATCCTGCACAGAAAATCCATTTTCAATCAGCTCCTTATAGGTTATTAAAGTATATAATATGATATCAATATATTTGTATGAGAACTGATGCAATACATGAGCATACTGCTGCCGATTGTCCATGGCATTCTGTTGATAATCCGGGCCAAAAGTTCCTTCTCTAGCCCCACGGATTGTAGAACGCATGGCACTAAGCAATTGACCATAAGTCAGTTTAGGTTCAACTTGCATGGCTTGGATGAAACTGTAAGTCAAGGCACCAGCACTTTCACTACCACTAAAGGCCTAATAAACCAATCAAAGTCTTGTATCAGAGGTAAATTATATTTTAATTCAGATAAATACAATCCGTGACAAGGATAAAAGGATGCATCAATCAGCATTCATTACTAATATTACTAACCGATGTGTCTGCTGCATTTCCATCATCATCACAAGCTGAAAAACAAACTGCTAGCCCACCTCTAGTGCCCTTGTAGCCAGCTCTGGAACTTCTATGATCTTCCCATCCATAATAACCTTTTCTGTTTTACTCCAAAGAAAGAAAATCATATCTATGTTTATAAGGGTCTGTTTATTTTGAGTAAACGTTTTCTGTTCTGTCTTTACTTTTAATCACAAAACTTTCACCTTATTTTTAATCTATTTCAAACATTTGTACATGAAATATTTTGTTATTTAGATTCATGACATATATACATACACATACATAGTTTTGATTCTTAACTAACCTGTTAATCCTGCACATAAATGGTAAATCAAGAACCGTCCCACTAAAGCATGTATCAATGACAGCATGGAGTTTGGCACCTTGAGGTAGAGGCCTAACAATTGTAGAGTTGATCTCATCGTCAACAATCTTCCCTTCGTGCTCGTAATCAACTGGGCATATTGCTTCATCATACCCATCAACCTCATCCATGCTACGGTCAACTTCCCTTGATCCATGTCCTGAGAAGTGAAGCACCAATGAGTCCCCTGGTTGGCAGCCCTCAACCAACCACCTCATTGCCATTCTCATGTTATATTTTGTTGGGATTCTCATCTGATTTCTCTCTCCTGGATCATCTGCAGGTTTTTTTCAGTATCATTATATATAAATATAGACAGAATAGCATGAAAGGAATGAGATTGAGACCATATTTGGCTTTTGGTGTTAGACATTTATCTTTAAGTCTAATTAAACCATAATCATCATCTCATAGGACATTAGCATCTGAAGTATGTCAACTTTAATTTGCAGGTGTATATGAAATATGAAACTGGTAACATGTCTAGTATAGAACAACGATAAATTGATAATAAGCATCATTAGCTAGTTAGTAGTACCTGTGAGCATGCGAATGGAATTAGCAGGAAAACCCAACTTCTCAGTAAGAAAGTATTTCATGCAGTGAACATCATTGAGAGAACCTTTAATTCTGTTAACCCGATTACCATAACTAATGCCAAATAAGACAGCCCTTTTGTTACCATATGGAGAAGGAGGTGTCATTGAAGGTTGTGGGCCCCTCAGTGGCTGTTGCCAAAACTGTTGTCTTCCATAGGTAGGAGGAGGAGGATAGTTTGTGAAGGAAGTTATGTTGTTATTGTTATCGACAGAAGAGTAATTGGGTCGGAGTGATGGTTGTTGGTTGAAGCCCTGGGAATGGCATCCAGAACATATAAATGTTATGGAAGTGGCATAGGCTTCTACTTCTACTGGCACTTGTATAGCCCTTCCACATTGACTGCATCTTGCTCTTCTACTTGCCATCTTTTGGAGCTTTGCAGAATATTTTGTTTGGTAAATGTTCTGGTGATGAACTTCAGTTGGAGGTGTCTCTATTTAATCAAGTGTGTTGGAACCTTTTTGTGATAGGATGTTACAATGTGGACATATAGAATCACATTCTATTTGTCTTTCCTTAGTGGACACTGGAATATATCAATTATCTCTTTCTTTCTTTCAAAATATGATTTCAATAGCATATTATTCACCAACTGATTGCTGAGATGAAGATGACAGAATGATGACAAAGGAGATTATTTTTTTTAGAGCTAATTAGTTACAATAGTTGGTTTTATATGATAATGAATTGTAACCGGAAAGAAATAAAGTAGGGAGATCATGAGACTAATATTAATTAAGTTCATATTTTTAGCGAGAATTTTTAATAATTTTCAATTATGAATTTTTGTATCCAGTCCTATAGATTAGTGAGTAGGATACAGATGTGATATATGACCAAACATTATCGTGTTGTTTGATTCATGTAGCTGACCGTGGGATAAAACTTGATTGTCATTGTTGTATGAATTTTTGCATCTCATTCTGGACCAATCTTAAGCCTATGTTTTCCAAATATCAAACACCAATAAGCCGGCCCCTCTTGGTCTCAAGACTAATCATTGTATTGAGAGTATCTGAGTATCTACCAAGCCACATCGTCAATGACCAACTGAAGACAGTTAGGCTGTTATAGTTACAGGTCATTACTATCACATCAGAGACAAACAAAAATGGTTACTCAGTTGGCAGAGTCACAATCCTCTATATAAGGGATGACTCATTTCTTCTAAAGGTATATTTAATGTTTTCATAGTGAAACCTTTTCACTATTCTCCTTTATTTACTGACTGAGTACTAGGGTGCTTATAGGTATACCTCCACTGCTCTATGTTGTTGCTGTCATTATTTCCTGTCACTGTCAGTAACATCAGAGTTTTTTTTTTCTTCTTTAAGTAGGGTGTGAGATTATAGGTTCAGGCCAAAACATAAACATGCCACCTGAAACAACTTTTTTTCAATTGTTGCACTTTTAATTTATAATATAGTTGCCTCATATTTTGTTTATCTCATGTGTAATCCTATTCGGTTTAATATTTTTAGATTTCCTATATTTTTCCTTTTTGACATATTTTGTTTCTATTGTTACCTCTTAAACCTGCTTGGTGTAACAAAATGATATTTGATAACTTTTATGCGCATCCTTTATTGATATTATTTGAATTAGTCCTAACATGTTTGCCACTGAACTTTGAAAGAATGAGCATTCGTTCATTCTTACATTTAAGATACAAAAGTGTTGGGGATAAAATGTTTTATTTAGGTGCTTAAGCTTTTGTGTTGGTTGATTCTCAACATGGTATCAAGTTAACCATGTAGTCTAAAGTTTTGTTTCAGATTGCGCCCAGATCCAATTCTTAATGGACTCTACTGCTGAGAAGCACGCTAATAAGCTGCACTGTAATAACAGCAGGATCCGCGTTGAACGATTATGTAGAAATCACGCCGAGATTCAGAGTATGTGTAGGTACACCACTCTCATCCGAGGAACAGAGTAGTTGTCTGTCGACTTGAGCTTCAGGTTTATTTCTTTTATTTTTATTATTCTAATAAAAGTTCAGAAAAAAGGTGGTATGCATTTTAACTTGACAACTTACGCTTTTAGAATAGTTAGTTCATGACAAAAAGAACACACTTAAACCAGCCTAGCTGACAACTTCCCCTAGGCCACATTCTTTGGGATTACTCTCATCCTCATTGAACATTGATAATGTTTAGAACAATTTTATAATACATTCATTAATTCATCTACCTAGTTTCTTGGCAAAAGATTAGAATTGATCTACCTCAGCAAAAAGAACAAACAAGAATAGAACCAAAATTCAACAATGTAATTTACATAACTCATTCACCTCCTTAATATATCATAAACACATAAATAAGAGAGAGTAGTTTATTCTCGGGAATGACTTAATTTGCATCGATGTTTAGGAACAAATGATTCAGTACAGTCAAGTACTTCCCTTATTCCAAACTACACATCAGTCTTTTTCAGGGTACCCTTTATTTATGTGTCACATTAGAAACAACTTGGAAGAAATATCAAACTTCTCAGAAGATGACAATTGTGGCTCCTGCAAAACACATTATGAATCAACTTCATGTAAGTTAGGATGATATAAATAAATAATTGATGACAGCCTCAGCCTTTTATATAACCGATCAATACATGAGCATACTGTTGCCAAGTGTTTCTGGCAAGATCTTGGCCTTTTAGTTCAATTTTTCCTGCTTTAGCCCATTGGTTTGTAGAGATCATGGTGTTGAGCAGGTGGCCATATGTCAATTTAGGTACATCTTGCATCACTTGGAGGAAACTGTAAGTCAAAGCCTATTCAACCATCAAAAGCCTTTGTTTTTTCAGTAACAGTTATGAATATTGATTCTAACTCGTGTACATCAACCATTAGAATGGAGAAAAAAGATGCATAATTCATTATTACTAACCGATTTCCTTGCAACATTTCCATCACCATTGTCATCACAGGCTGAAATGCAAACAGCTAGCCCTCCTTTTGTGCCTTTGTAGCCAGCTCTCCGGTGTCGATGATCTTTCCATCCAAAATAACCCATCCTGCTTGAACTCAACATAGCCTATTTTTAATGCATCAGACCATCTTGTATAAAATAACATTAATTCATAAACAAACTAACCGGTTCATCTTGCACACAAATGGTAAGTCAAAAATTGTTCCACTAAAGGATGCATCAACAAGGGCATGAAGTTTAGCACCATGTGGTAGAGGCCTAAAAATTGTAGCATTGATTTCATCGTCAAGTATCATCCCCTCATGCTCATAATCAACAGGGCATATCGCTTCATCGTACCCATCAACCTCATCCATGCTATGGTCTTTAACCCTTGATCCATGTCCACAGAAGTAAAACACCAACGAGTCCCCTGGTTTGCAGCCCTCAACCAACCACCTCATGGCCATTCGCATGTTACTTTTTGTTGGAATCATGTTTTTCTCCTTGGAGTCATCTGAAGGACGTGTAATAAAAGTGTTAAATACATACATATGATTAGTAACAATTATGTCATAAATAATAAACAATGCAACACATAAGCATGATGCATATGGACAGAACATATGCAATACAACATAAACATATCTCTGTTTCTAGCATATGGTATGCTGTGCGGATCCCTATCTATACCACTGGATAGAAGGATTTGAAAAGAAAGTACCTGTGAGCATGCAAACGGAATTGCTAGGAAAACCCAACATGTCAACCAGAAAGTGTTTCATGCACCGAGCATTATTCGCAGAGCCTCTAAGCTTCCTCGGTGCCCCTGCGTTAGCATAACTGATTCCAAATAACACAGCCCTCTTGTTACTAAATGCAGAAGGAAGCCTCAATGGAGGTGGTGGCTGAAGCTGAGGATAATAGGAAGGGACATGTGTTCCATAGGTAGGAGGGTAATGCATGCTGAAATTGTAGTTGTAGATGCTAAGGAAAACTGATCCATTCCCATTTCCTGAAATGTTCTGAGGTAGGTTGTTTATCAATGTTTTATCCTTGTGTGTGCCATCATCACCATCCTTAAATACAGGATTAGCAGATGTAATAGACTTCAATTCCAGACTAAGCAGCTCTTGTTTTGTGTTAGTGTACTTAGCAATTGCATTATCCTGGTTGTGCTGATACGTGATACTCAAGTTGGTGTTTTTCATGACAATTTTCAAGCAGCTAAATGCTTATTGATATAATGAGTGTGAATCTGAGCTTAGCTGCACCTAAATCATGTTTGATAGACTCAAGACAATGAGGGAAGGAGAATCATCTAAGATAAGATTTATATATATGTCTTTGAATCATTATCACTTCATCAAGAACCAGATGCTGCTGCCCATTCTCAATTCTCTCTTGTATTATACGAAAGGAAGACCCATATTATTTTAAGAAGATTATATTCTTTGTATGCAACTTCAAATTGAATGGCGTGCCAATATTGACTCGACTCTTTCCTAATTAATTATATGGTGAGATATGAGAGTGTGAGGAATCTGGTCTGGAAAATGTTCTGTAGTTAATCATACAATATTCTTCATTTCTTCTTTTTTAAACCTCCCACAAACATTTTTCACTGATTTATTGGATGAGGTTTTATTTTAGTATCTCATGCTAAAATGTTCTTCAAAATTGAAATTATATGCTTTCGGCCTCATGTTAACCAATCGATAACGTTAAAGAAGAACATATTCATTATTGATCAATACCAATTTACATAAGTGCTGCTCTTCTACAATTGCAAATTGTCGTTGGATCGGTTACTTTAGGATTAAAAAAAGGCGGATTTTTAACTTGGAGATTCCCAAAAGGACTCTAATCAAGATTGCTCTTTCTGTCGAATCGAAGCATGGTTGCCAAAATTAACCATAAACAAAGTAACATCATTTAAGTAATGCATTCATAAATTCATCTACATAGCTTCTCAGCAATAGCTCATATAACATTTGATCTATCATAGCAGAGAACAAACAAGAATAGAACACAAATCTCAACAATACGATCTAGATAACTAATGCACGTAGTCAATATAAATTGAGGGAACAAACATCTATATGAGGAGCTTATTGTCCAAAATGACTTAATCCGCATCAATGTTTAGGAACAACTAGTGTTTGCACAAAACACATGAAATGAGACAAAACAGCAATACAATACAATACAATACAAAATAGTACTTCCCTTGTTAGTTTAAAACGAAACCTCGCCAACTGGTCACGTGTCTTTTTCTTCCAACAGGACAGACCTCCCCCTACCTGTTGTGTTGTGTGTCACGTTAGAACAAACCAACTTCGAATAGATATCAAACTCCTCAGAAGACTACAGTTAGGTGTAGCTCTTGCAAGATGCACTTTGAATCAACTTTATGTAAGTTATGGTATTTGTAAATATATATAGTGTGTTATAAATAATTTTTTTTATACTTTGTGTAACTGATGTAATATATGTGGGATGATAGCGCTTCCAAGTGTCCCTTTCAACTTTCCTGCTTTAGAGTTTAACCCAATGGGTTGCAGAGTACATCACATTGAGCAAGTGGCCATATGTCAATTAAGGTACAAATCAGCCTTCAAAGACATTGTTTTGATAAACTCCAACTGATTTACTTCAAGGGCTTTGTTCCGACATGCATGCTCAAAATGATATTCTTGTATGAACATCAAATTTCTCCGATGATGATAAGAGAGGATCCTGCAATGTTCCAAACATTTCATGAATGAAGAAAAAAATGGAAGGTATCAATGCTTCTTTAAAGCTACAACATAGGTAGCTCGTTTCCTATATCATAGATGATGCATATTTGGGCATAAATAAAATACAAATGATAAGTGATTAAATGAGTTTCTTAGCTTTAGAAATTGAAAATATTAGAGATTAATCTAAAACAACTTATCATAATTGTTAAAACTAGTATGCCCCTACTGCTGTGACCAGAAAACACTCGCAGATACCAAATTTGTTTCTATAATCCTAAATTTGAGTCTCTTATGAAAATCTAGTTAAGCTTGCACAAACAGGACTTTTGAAGATCATGCTAGATGCATTTATATCAGGAGAAAAATAATGTTTGCATGAAAGGGTAGCTGCTACTTTAGGATATTGGAGACCCTCAACAGCTGCAGTATGGTGCTGTAGCTGCAGAGGATCCGCACTTTTCCCTCTGCACCCCCTACATCCTCTCTATCTTTTTCTTAATTTTCTTCACTCTTGATTGTCTCTCAATTTTTTCATCATCTACTCTCTCTTCTCATTCTTATATTTGCACTATAGATGACGCACAGCAGCAGAGGATTCAAGCTCATGGAAGCCTACCTGCTTAACCCTACGGTGAAAAACGCGTCTCAAGAACCCGTTAAAGTGTTTGCTTCGGTGAATCTTCGCAATTTCCTCATGCAATTTTTCTAGCAAACCAGCATATGTGATTCCAGAATGTTCTCTAATTATTTTTGTCAAAAGAAAGGTCATAACACCGTTCATCTCATTTCCTCCAAAAGCCTGCACAGATTGGTCACAACTCACAACTCAAGAAAAGAAGGATGTAAACAACAACTATGTCTATTGCATTGCAAGAACAGAATAAAAATATATCCAAAAATTCTTACTGCAGTATCAGCAGCCATCTGTCCATCTTCACAAGCACTGAAGCAAATGGCCAGTCCACCATTTTTACATTTAGTATCAGGTTCTTTGCCAGGGAGTTTGTTATCCACCCATTTCCAATTTCCACTGCAAGCATATTTGCATACAAGAGGTAAATTAATTAGTTGACATTCAAAGGACTAAAGTGAGGTTTGGAATGAGTAAATACCCAAATTGGTATTCAAATTTTAGGACTGTATCAATCTAGTCCCTCACGTTATTGATATTTTGAAGTGATCATTGAAATTGCAAAATTTTAATTAAATTCATCTCTCCATTGATATTTGTAGGGACTGGAATGACATTAAGTTGGTAATATTGAGGATGAATTTGAAACTAAATGAATAATATCAAGGATGCATTTGAGAACTGATCTAGACAAAAGGACAAACTTGATTAACAATTTACAATTATAGGGATCATGTCGAGATAATGATAACATGGAGGACTATGTTGATACAACCTTACAATTTCAAGGACTAACTTAGTCATTTACTCAGTTTGGAATCAAATAGGAAAATATTTCCAGCACAAAGTAAGTCGTCTGATAATATACTGATGGCTTACATGAAATTTGAGGCAATGGATTAGAAGCAGAAAATTAAATGGAAGAAAATAAAGCATTAAACGTATATTTACTTACTCGTCTTTTTTATAAACATACATGAGATCAAGAGATGTTCCACTATGACAAGCATCAATAATAGCATGAAGTCGAACACCTTTCTTAAGTGGTCCGACAATGGTAGAATTTATTTCATTGTCAGTGATCATCCCTTCTCTAATAAAATCAACAGGGCAAATAGTTTCGTCAAGCCCATCAGTTTCATCTTTGTGTTGTGCTGGTTGTTGCAAACCATGTCCGGAGAAGTAGAACACCAACGAGTCTCCTGACCTGCAGTCCTTCACCAGCCACTTTAAAGATTCCATTATATTCCTCTTTGTTGGAATCAAATTTGGATCTTTCTGTTCTTCTGCAATTTACAGGTTTCACAGTAATATCAACCTCTTATCTTTCACCATTACCACAAAATCTGGCTCTAGTACTTTATGTGTTTTTAGCCCACAAGAAAAGTTAAATATGTGATGGAATATATCTTTATAACGCATAATTGATAACTCAATTTTCATTTTCCATGACATATATATATATATATATATATATATATATATATATATAAAGGAAAACACGTGAGTTTTTAGTGGACATTTTAATTTGTCATTTCACTCGATATGTCTTAGGGAGCATATCAAAAGAGATGAGTTTTACAATGAAAGGTTTATATCTTGATCATATAGGTATATATAGATGGTCGGAGTTATTTAGGTGACACATGATCACTTAAAAAGTCATATAATTTATCTTCTAATTTTGACTATTCATGTATATAGTTGTGTGGTATATGTTCTAGTAATGTATCACATTATAGTTCAAAAGGAGTTTTCAATTTAATTAGAAAGCATGAAAGAAACAAATAAACATTAAACAAACACGTGCATGAACTTAGAATTGGTATCAAAATAATCAAAGTTTGTAGCAGATACCTGTGAGGACACGTATGGATTGAATTGGGAATGCAAAATTATTAACCAGTAGAGATTTCATGTTAACAACATCATTGATGGTTCCGCTTAGCTTATATCGTCTTTTGCTGTAAGTAACTCCACATAGAACTGCGCGCTTGTTACCGGTTGTAGTTGGATACGATGACAAGGACAATGAATTAGCTACATTTGTGTTAGCATTGTGTAGTTGTTGATCTTGGTTGAACAATTTGGCCCCTCCATTGTTTTCTGCTGATTGTTTATAACCTGAAATGGAATTGCTAACACAGTTGCATTCATAGCAACGGGAAGTATTTTTGCAATCACTGCAGATAAGTTTTGTTTTCCTAGTATGCATTGAACTAAGGAACTTATGGTAATCTAAGCAGGCACTAGCACTGTTTCTGGTTAATGAAACAACATTGTTTTTGCTTTTTCTGGCTTTTAATTTATTATCATCCATTGTTTGAACTTTGAACCTGCCAAGTTTATAATAAGCAACCAGAAAGAAGACTATATATAGAGAGAAGATTTCAACTCAAACGTACCATTGGATTTGAGCTGTTCTCAGCTCAAATGTGCATATTCACCTTTGTTAATGCATTTCCTTTCATGAGTTGAAAATTGTGCTCCAATAATAAACTAAAACTTTGTAATCTTGGCAACAAAATTGAATATATTTTTTTGTATTAATAAAAAATGTCAAATGTGGAATCCATTCCTTCAACTGAGCGATGCATAACGGTCACCTTTTAGTGGTAAGGTCTGGTAACTCTGGTTCTGGGCTGGAAACTCGAAAGCTGAATTCGTGTGAAAAGAGATTCATTTATAATTAAAGAAGAATACTTGTTATAGTTGGGGCATCACATTTGTGTCGAAGATATGCTTTTATCTATTATTTTCGCATTAAATTGTTAAGAACCAGATGCTCTTAACTTTTGTTCGTCTTTCCATATAATACTATTTTCTGACATAGATCCACGTGTGGTTTTTAAATAATGTTTTTCTAAAAATCTACTTAATGGAAAAAAAATTTAAATAAAGATTTATTTATAAATTGTTTAAGCATAGAAAACTGATGTTTTGAAAAAAAAACTATAAGAATATAGAACACGTTTAGATTATTTTAATATGTTCGGATTAAATCTCCAAAAATATAAGAAATTTAAAATTTTGCAATAACCATTATTTTATAAGATAATGGTGCTACGCGTATAAAATTAGAGAATAACAGGTGGATTTTAGTGCTAGTGGTTACAAGTTTGGGCTCTTAAATATGGTATCCAACTGTAAAATATTTTTTTGTGAAGAGTTCAACAAATGGTGCTACGCGTATAAAACTGATGTTTTGACAATACATTTGAATATATTCGTATAATAATAACAGTTGGAATCATACAAATTTGAATTGAAACTGAGATGCCAGTATAAATTTCATATTTTTACTTTAACGACAATTACACTCACACACTAATTGTATGGAGTTCAACTGAAAGACCTCTAAGACAATTACAGCAGTGATACATACAAAATGCAAAAAAACAATACTACGTGATATCATTTGTTCTCTTGTGAATAAACGGGATAGTGGGGGTGATAATACAACATACAATGAGTTGATGAGATAAATCTATGCAGGCACCACATTTGAGCACTCTATATCGACCCCAAAAGCTGGATTTTCTCTTCTAGATTTTCTCTTGTGGTAAGGTAAGGTAAATCCTGCTACTGATTTTTATAAAGATCATTCGCCTGCCAAAGTTTAAAGGAAAAATACTAAACTTGAGATCACATGGAATATGATATCGGCATGCCTGCCCTGCAGTTATGACAAGTAAGACAATAAGATAACTGAAACCAATCATCCAACTTTTTCATTGTGTTCTTTTTTTTCGCATGTGCAGTAACAACCGCTTTTAAGCTCGTCCCTTGGTTCTTAATATAAACAACAAATAACCTGACCCACGATGCACTCAGTTTATCAAAAGTCACCTATTCAGTTACTAATGCATATTTTCAGATATTGAAATCTCAGAATAATACACTCTACTTAAAACAAAGTATTGACCTGCAATGTCTTTCAGTTAGGAAAACAAAATAATGGTAAGGAGATAAGATAACAGAAATCATTCTTATCAAATCATAAATTTATAGAGAATCAACAATTACCAGTCTAAATGTGACCAGCATTTGGTGATCCACTGTCCAACACATTGATTTGACCAGAGATTTTTGCCTTACAAGCCGGACACATGAATCCAACAGAATCTGATTGTAATTCAGAATTAACAGCATCATGGTTAAACTCTATTCCACACCATACACACACAGTTGTAAGCTGGTTTCTCTCATCCACATTTAACATAACTTCTTGTAATGCAGACTGAGCTGAGGATGCACGTGTCCCTTGCACCACTATGCTATGTGCCAAATCAGTTGACACATCAAGAGAACCTTGAACACTTGTAAAATCATACTCGAGAGAACCTATATCTTCTAACCTCAACTCCTGGAACCCCTGTCAATGAGCAATAACAAGAATTGCTGCATAAGAGAATGGGTCGTAGCTAATTGCTGCATAAGAGAATGCAATGCCCATGATTCTAGATTCCAATAATCATAATTTTCTTTTAGCACTAGTTCAAATGAGAAATGTACTAGGCATGTTTGTTTCAAGTACACAAGTACATGGTCATAGCCTAGCAATTAGTGCTGCTGAAATCTCCAATACACTGAATTCAAGAGTACAAGAAATGTGCAAGGCTGATGAGCAAGTAAGATATCATGTAAACACATTCACAAACATGGTAATACTAAAGCCTATCTACTAATACAGAAACTCTATTAGCATTGAGTCAAACAAGCACTCTATTAATACAGAGACTATCTACCGGACACAATGACAATTGTAAATCAGGTTGACATGTTTAAGATAACATCTGTAAATAATGAAAATTTAAATATAGTGCAACACATCAATACAAAATAAAACCTGAATACATTAGAAACATCGATGGAGGTAAGCACAGTAGACCAACTTCCATGCATATGCATGAACATACAAAGGGCTTTAAATTAACCACTTCCTAAGCGGACACCAACATAATACGTGTAGGAATGTTCCCTCTATTTTCCAACATAAATGAAACCCTGACAAATTGACAATAATGGCAATGATAAGTTATGCCTTATACCTTGTCTGAGCTGAATGCAGAAAAAGAATCCAAAGATTGTTCTGGGGATACAGAGGGGTTACAAACCCTAGATTGTACAACATTTTCTTTAGATGCTGGCATTGCTGTCACTTGAACATTAGCAACAACAGGTACATCCTTGCGGCCATCTAAACCAATTTTCAAGCCACTCTTATTACTATTGTTTCCATCAAGTTTAAGATGCCCCTTAGTATAAGTGCGACCAGAACTTTCACTCTTCTCAGATCCAGGTATCATGTGATTCCCAGATAAAGGGAGCAACGGGCTTTGAGAAACTCCTCGCAGATCAATCCCAGAATGATCAAACCCCTCAACAGTCAGCGCCACATCACATTGTCCATAAGAAGTATCAGGAGCATCAACATTTTGCTTATTTACAGATAGCAAGCACGTGTTATCTAGAAAACTAAACATCTTTGCATCAACAACTTGATTATCTTCGTCAATTTCCTCTACTGTCCCATCCATGGGTAAACTAGGACTATCATTTTTGCCAATCGAACTCTCTTCCATTTGCCATTCATTGATCGGAGACTCTACGTTTAATTCTTCATCTAAGTCACCACCTGCAATATCTGAAACGGGAATCGTATTCAGTTTAGATGAACAATATGGTTCCATGACAGAATCCTCCATAATAGAGTTTTGAGCAATTTCAATGAGGGCATCCATCTTAGATATCCTTGAAGGCATCTCCTCCCTGACTGGTGACTTGTCTTGTCTAAGGACATTAGGCTGACCCGGTAAATCTTCAGCTTTCCTGACATAATTCCTAACATGAATCCCAACATGGCCATTGTAGCGACGCCTTTCCAAAAACACCTTATGACAGAACTGGCACTCAAACTTCCCATCTTTCATTATAACTCCATCTCCAACAGATGAACCAAGTCGATACCGCCTCGTTGTCCTTTGGTGAATAGACAATAGGTGCTGCAAGTACGCATCCTTCTCATCAAAGGTCATGCTGCACTTGTGACATTCAAACAGGTCATGTATTTGCACATCTGCAAGATTCTCCATCTCCAACAAGGCAATGTCCTTCAATCTTTCATTAGAGACAGATAAACCAGACACATCTGAGTTAGTGGCAACAATCTGTCGTTGATCCTGCTCCTCGCGGATAACACCTGCAGACTGCAACATAACTCGGTAACCTCCACATTAAAATCATAACAGATCAGCAGCAGCAACAGGGTTACTTACATTTTCAGCAGTCACTCTCTGTTCCGGCAGTACAATTTCACTCCTATGACTGACTTGTAACTGTAGATCAGGTTGACCGAAAAGAGACTGCAAATAGGAAGAAACTTCTTTGCAAGAGACAAACTGTTGTCCTCTGGGGCTGGAGAGTAACAAAAGAATAAATAAGCTCCAAAAAGGAAACCAAAACCAAAAAACAAATATATCTACACTAGAGAAGTCCTCACTCCTAACCCAATGATAAGCATAGCACATTAATGCTCTTCCAAGCTGACAACAAACAAATCCCATAACCCATACACATGTACTACATTTTGCAATTGAGGGATGCTATTTAGTAAGAAAGATTGAATCATGAAACACTTGCAACTAGTGAATTAATCAATTAATCAATTAACCAATTAACTAGTGTCTTTATCGGGAATCACATCATGTAAAGATCATCTCCATTTCTCAAAAGAAATGGAATTGTTCATTACTATAGTTATGGAGTAAATAAAAATAAAGGATATAAATGCATGCATTCCTAAAATGGATGACATTAATTAAACATTTATACATCAAAACTGTATTAACGGACATCTCGATTTCTTTGAGAAATGAAGAGGATCTCTACTCAACCACATAGGGTATAGTGAATAATATAGTTACTACAAGTTTCCATAACTACATTCATGATAGATTGGCGAAACAATTTTCATGACATTTATCATTATCCTTTGCAATATTGTGATGCAAACATGCAAATGATATAAATGTGCTATCCTAAGGTTGAATAAAATAAAATAAAATAAAATAAAATAAAATAAAGAGGATTAAACCTAATATATCTGCGGCAATAAATCCATGCACGACCATCTTTTCTCTTCAAACTGAGAAGAAGTTTCCAACCAAGAGGCAACAAGTCTCCAAAATCAGCAGCATCAACGATCCTCCTCTTCCTCCTCCTACTTCCCCATTGACCAACCAAATCACTCAAAAACCCTAACAACTCCTCTTCCCCACTCAACCCCTCCGTCCTTCTCGCAAGCTCTCCGGCGAACAGATCTTCGGCATTCGACAACGCAGCGAGATCAATAACAACGCCGTTTTTGTTCACAATCTCCATCCCTCTGTAACACTCATCCAAATGCACTTTCACTTTAGGTTTCCTCCCTCTCTTCCTCTTCCTCTCTCCGCCAGCAAATATCACCGGCGGGGAAGTAATCGTAGGCTGAAGAAGCTCCACCTGATCGAACTTAGGATCTTCTCTAATGAATTGCTTGAGGTAATCGACGATGACGCGGTGGTCGGAGGGGAGAGACGGAGTTGGAAGAAGCGGTGCAACACGGCAACGACGGCGAGGTCGAGAATAAGTTTGACGGTGTGAACCGGAGCTGTGGTTGAAGATTGAGGGATCGATTTTGGGAGTAACGGTTTCGCGCGTAGAAGTTAGGTCGAAGGTGGTGAGAGAAGAGAGAGAAAGAGCGTGAAGTTCAGACTGTGAGAGAGTGGTTGAATCAATGAACGATAACAAATCCATCTTCACCGTTGATTTTTGTTCTTCTTCGTCCTTCATCTTCTTCTTCTATATTATTGTTCAGTTTCTCAGTGATGAAAATGCTTCTTCCCCAAAGGAATTTAAATTCTTACATCTTCTCATTTACTTTTACTTTGACTTGACTACTGTTTTTCTTCTTTCTTTTCTATTTTAGCGAATCAAATAAAAAGAAAAGCCAGAAGGGGAAAAAAATCTGGGTGACTATTTTTTGTTTTCCATTTTTACGGATTGATAAAAAAATGAAAATTATAAAAATAAATGACGAATTACTTACAGTATAAAAACAAATTATTCATGCCTTTTTATTGTACGTTGACATTCACACCAAAATTACAACAACAACAAAAATTAAATTAAATTCTCTGAATAATCTGAGATGTTTTAAAAAGTGTTTAGTTAGATTTTTAATTTTATTAATAATTTATGATTAGATATTTGAATTAAAAAAATGAATTCTTAATGTTTTTATATATAGTATCAAAATGTATCTCACGAAATTTGAACGAAGTATAAATAAATTAACCATACATAAATAGTTAGATAAAACAGAAACTAAATAATAGACAAAAAGATAAATATAAATCAACCGTTAAAAAATTGTATCCTTTTCCTCGAAATAGTTCTTTACATTGGGCCAAGTCCATCCTCTTTAGGTTGGGCTCAATAATGAGTCGTGTGACCACTCTAATTACTAAATTATACTCTACCTCACAAATCTACGTGAAATATTCAAATTATGGTTCATCATAATAAATAAAATAAAATAAAATTATCAAATGTCAAAAATAGAATTTGTGCAATTTAAGTTTATCTAAGTTTATCAAAATGCAAAATTTTCTTTCATTTCACAAAATTTCATATGTCTTTTAAAAAGTATAATTTAAGTTTTCAAAATATATTTACAATCTCATGTAACATAAGAGTTTTATATTCCAAATAATTTTAATTAAATTTTTTAAAACACATTAAAATCTTAATCAATAAAAGAGTTTTTCAAAAAATTTATTTAAAAAAACATAAAGAACAAACTGAAATTTAAAAGTTAGAGATACAATTATCGATATGGAGTAAATTTTTCTCATTATAAGTCCATCTAATCCTCTAATACTAACATTAACTCTTAAAGATAGTATAATTTAACCTTTAATCTTAAATATAAGAAAAATGACGTATTGTACTAAAAATATTTTTGTTATATATAATCAACGTGAATGAATAGCATGTACAGAAGGATAATTTCAATCTATTATATTATAGATAATAAAGTTAACTACTTCGCAAATATATTAAAGGGTTAGTACACTAATTAAAAAAAGTTAACATTGTCCAGTTCATTTACTTTTATTAGCAACACATGTCTTTGTATTTATTCTATTTAATCTAGTACAAACAAATTAAAAAAATATTCAATTTTAATGGTATCAAATAAAAATAATTTTAACTATTTTCACAATATTTAATGACGTTATTCACACGATATCTAATAAATATCAATGTTATTTTTAAATGATTGTTCTATTTTCATGAAACAAATTTTTATATGAATGGTCTTTTGAAAATACATTTTTTTTCTAGAAGATCAGAAAGATTAATTACACTTAACTAAAAAATTAATAGATGTGAAGTTAGTTTTACTTATATTCATTCCATCCTAAAATATATACTACCCAGAATATATACTACTACTTTAGCTTATGACACACAAACTGAAAAATATAGTTAATATGCACACACAAAAACGATTTAGTTTACAAAGCTACCTAATATTGAGAAGGAAAAAGAAATTATAAAAAAACAGATAATGCTACTAATAAATATTAAAGGATCCATATAATAAGAAAAACAATATTAATATTTCATTTATATTGTTATACATTTTATCGATATTATAAACCAAATAATTATTTTTTTACTAAAATGCCTTATACATAGGAGAGAGGAACTGAGGAAGTATAACAAGAGTGCACATTATTAGACATACTTAATGTATTTTACAAACTTTGTTAGTTTTGATTATCCCTTTTATTAGGCTTTCTGTTTTTTGTTAGTTAATCAGTTACATATTCCTTTTGGGTTCAATCTTATATAAAAGAGAGAGAACCCCTCTTTTGTAAAGTAAGAAAGATTTATTATAATCAATATAGAGGTATTTCTAGATATGCCCTCCATTGAATATGAAATTTACTAACATGGTATCAGTCACTCTAAACCTAGTAATTTCTCATTCATCTTCTTCATCTTGAGTTTTTTTCTTCTCCTCCTCCTCCGCGATTTCTCTCTGGTTTTTCTCTGCAATTCGCGATGGATTCTGATCATGATGCATCTTCTTCTTCATCGTGTGATGATCATTCCAACATCCAACAAGATATCAAAAAATCCCCAAATCTCAATCGCAGTTATCAAAATGACATGCTTGATCCCTTTTTTATGCATCCCAGTGATAATCCTGGCCTTGCACTTGTGTCTCCACCTCTCAACAACACCAACTTTCACTTATGGTCTCGTGCAATGCTAGTTTCCATGCATTCGAAGAACAAATCTGGTTTTGTTCTTGGAACTATTTCTCGCCCTAAAGATACAGATCGACTTTCGATGGCATGGGATCGATGTAACACGATGGTTATGTCTTGGATTACGAACTCACTCGAACCGGATATCGCACAAAGCATTATGTGGATGGATTCGGCTGCAGAGATCTGGCACGAACTGAACGATCGATATCATCAAGGAGATGTATTTCGGATTTCAGACTTACAAGAAGAAATTTATGGTCTTCGGCAAGGTGATTCCTCTATTACGATCTATTTTACCAATTTAAAGAAACTCTAGCAAGAATTGGAGAATTTTTGCCCCTTGCCTTCTTGTTCTTGTACACCTGCTTGTTCTTGTAATCTCTTACCAAAAATTAGGGAATACAGAGAGCATGACTATGTCATTCGCTTCCTTAAAGGCTTGAATGAACAATATTCCCCAGTTCGATCTCAGATTATGTTAATGGAGCCTCTCCCTACAATTAGCAAGGTTTTTTCGATGCTTTTACAACAAGAACGTCAATTCTTTAGTCATACGGAAGAACTTAAAACTGTCGCTGTTGTTTCTAACTATAGTCGTGGATTTGGCCGCGGTTCATCTTTGGGTAGTGGTCGTGGTTCTGGTGGTCGTGGTTGGGGCTATAAAATTTGTACTCACTGCAATAAATCGGGTCATACGATAGATGTTTGCTTTAAAAAACATGGGTACCCTCCAAACTATCCACGATCCAATTCAGGGGCTTCCAACAATTGCTTATCTACCAGCCCTGATATTGAGGATACTCATCCTTCCACTACTTCTGACTCTTCAAGTTTGGACAATGCTACTCAAGTTTTCACTTTGGATCAGCAAAAGGCTTTGCTTGCTCTACTTCAGGCCTCCACATCCTCCTATACTAGCACTGTAAATCAACTTCAACATTCCCCTTCTATCAATTTGGGTAATTCTTTTTCCCATCAAATTTCTAATTTAGTTTCTAACCATTCTTGGATTATGGACACAGGTGCAACTGATCATGTTTGCTTTTCTGCCAACATGTTTCAATCTATTAAAGGAATTCAGCCTGTTTCCATTAAATTACCTAATGGTTCTTTGATTATTGCTCAATTTGCTGGGACTATTTTCTTTAACAATAATTTTTACTTAAATGATGTTCTTTATTTGCCTCAATTTTCTACTAATCTCATTTCAGTTCCTCGGTTAACCAGTTCTCTTAATTGTCATCTTGTATTTCATGCTACTAATTGTTTGATACAGGACAACATCTCCCTGAAGATGATTGGTACAGCTAGTATTCATCATGGCTTATACTTGCTTGATTTTCCCACTTTTCATACTCCTGTTCAGATTCATAATTGTACTGTCAATTCTATTTTGCAAACTAGTTTACACCATGTTTTAGGTTCCAATTGTAATCTTTGGCATTTTCGCTTTGGGCATCCATCTGGTGATACTTTACAACATCTTAATAAAGAGTTTTCCTTTGTTACTGTTAATAAAAGTGTCATTCCTTGTGATATATGCTTATTTGCTAAACAAAAGCGATTGCTTTTTCCACATAGATCATTTGTTTCTGCTGCATGTTTTGATTTAGTCCACATGGATATTTGGGGACCATTTTCAGTTCCCTCTATGTTTGGTTTTAGATATTTTCTAACTGTTGTTGATGACAAGAGTAGATTTTGTTGGATCTTTCTTATGAGACTTAAATCTGAAACAACTGCTCTTATTAAATCTTTTGTTTCCCTTATTCATACCCAATTTGATAAGAAAATTAAATGTATTAGAACTGACAATGGCAATGAGTTCCTTATGAAAGATTTTTACAAAACTCATGGAATTTTACACCACACTTCTTGTGTTGATACCCCTCAACAAAATGGCATTGTTGAGCGAAAACATCAACACATTTTAAATGTGGCACGTGCTCTTTTGTTTCAATCAAAATTACCCTTAACTTTTTGGGCTCATGCCATTGTCCATGCTGTTTTTCTTATCAACAGACTACCCTCCAAGTTACTTCAATTTAAATCCCCTTATCATATACTTTTTAATCATTCTCCTGATATTTCTTCTTTAAAAATATTTGGTTGTTTATGTTTCACTACTACTATCCATTCTCAAAGAAAAAAGTTTGATTCTAGATCCCGCTATGCATTTATTTAGGACAAAAACCTGGTACCAAAGGTCATGTCCTATTTGATTTGAATAATAAGGAAGTTTTTTTTATCAAGGGACACTATTTTCTTTGAGTCCATTTTTCCTTATTCTATTGATAGTGATCCACATAAACAACCACAATCTAACAATTCTGCTATTGATTTTGTTTTTGATGATTTTTTTTGTACTAGTTTACCTTCTCCTTCCCTTTTCCCTGTTTCTCCTGTTATTTTGCAAGACGTTGCAGGTTCTACTTCAGATAATTCTTCCTCTCCTGTTGAATCTACTGAAACAGAAGCACGTTCACCTACGAAGGAGTGTACAGTTCCTGCCTCTGCATCGTCCACTGCTGATTATGCCTCTCCTGCTCATCAATTGCCCATATTCCTTCCCATACGCAGTGGCAGAACCATTAAACCTCCTTCATATCTTACTGATTTCCATTGTTCTCTCTTGCAAGGTAGTATAAATACCAACATTTTAGTTCCTAATCAATTTAAAGGTACTCCGTATCCATTATCCACTTTTATTTCTTATGACAATTTATCTTCTGCTCATAAATTTTTTACTATTAATGTTTCTACTTTAAAGGAACCTTCTTCTTATTCAGAGGCCATTAAAGACTCTAATTGGAGAGTTGCTATTGACTCTGAACTCCAATCACTTTTAAACAATAACACTTGGGAGTTAACTACTTTACCTCCCAATAAAAAAGTGATTGGTTGCAAGTGGATTTTTAAATTAAAATTTCATGTCAATGGTACTATTGAGCGCTACAAAGCACGCCTTGTAGCTAAAGATTTTAACCAAACTGAAGGTCTTGATTATCTTGACACTTTCAGCCCTGTGGTTGAAATGACAACCATTAGATTACTACTTTCAATTGCTGCCATAAAAAATTGGTTTCTTTTTCAACTTGACATAAACACAGCTTTTCTCCATGGGGATCTAATTGAGGATGTCTACATGAAGGTTCCTCCTGACCTTCATGTTCAACATAAATCTCAAGTTTGCAAACTTAAAAGATCCCTTTATAGATTAAAACAGGCTAGTAGGCAGTGGAATTTGAAATTATGTTCTTCTTTAAAACAATTTGGTTTTCACCAATCTAAATCTGATTATTCCATGTTTACTCGCTCTAGTATTGCTGGTTTTACTGTCATCCTTGTTTATGTTGATGATTTACTTCTTGCTGGTGATAACTTGGCTGAAATAAACTCTGTTAAGACTTCTTTACAAACTGTTTTTAGCATTAAGGATCTTGGTGTTCTTAAATATTTTCTTGGTTTCGAAATAGCACGTACTAAAAGAGGTATTTCCTTATGTCAAAGAAAATACTCTCTAGATCTTCTTGAAGATACAGATTTGCTAGGTTCGAAACCATGTTCTACGCCCATGGATCCTAATTTAAAATTATCTATCACTTCCGGTCAACCTCTAAGCAATGTTACTACTTTTCGCCAATTAATTGGCAAACTGTTGTATCTTACAAATACTCGCCCTGATATTTCTTTTTCGGTTAACGGGTTAAGTCAATTTCTGTCAGCACCAACTGATATACATCTAAATGCTGCCCTCCGCATTCTCAGATTCATCAAAAACAGTCCTGGGAAAGGTCTTTTTTTCCCAGCTAATTCATCTTTCAGCATCAAGGGTTTTTGTGACTCGGATTGGGGTGCTTGCTTAGACACTAGACGCTCTACTACTGGATTCTGTTTCTTTCTTGGTTCCTCCTTAATTTCTTGGAAGAGTAAGAAGCAACCAACTGTTTCCCGTTCTTCATCTGAGGCCGAATATCGAGCCCTTGCACAAGCCACCTGTGAAGCACAATGGCTCTTGTTTCTACTATGTGATCTGCACATTATTCATCCAAAACCAGTTGTTCTCTATTGCGACAACAAGTCAGCCCTTCATATTGCATCCAATCCGGTATTTCATGAACGGACAAAACATATTGAGATGGATTGTCATGTCGTCCGAGACAAAATTCAAGCAGGAATTCTACATCTTATGCCTATATCTACTACTGATCAGACAGCTGATTTATTCACCAAAGCTTTGCATCCTTTTCCTTATTTTCGCCTTTTATTCAAACTTGGAATGTTAGACATCCATTCCAGTTTGAAGGGGACTATTAGACATACCTAATGTATTTTACTAACTTTGTTAGTTTTGATTATCCCTTTTTATTAGGCTTTCTGTTTTTTGTTAGTTAAGCAATTACATATTCCTTTTGGGTTCAATCTTATATAAAAGAGAGAAAACCTCTCTTTTGTAAAGTAAGAAAGATTTATTATAATCAATATAGAAGTATTTTCAAATATGCCCTCCATTGAATATGAAATTTACTAACACACGTCAAGGCAAACACCATTACATCAATAGGGATGCTTGAAGATAAGGTTACATTATTCTACTAATAACCCCAATCCCCACAATTCCATTCACTACTTAATTACTCCTCTGTCCCAAATTAGTTGATAATTTTGTAAAAAAATAATAATCTCAACATTAATTATTTATTCAATTTTTAATATAATTTTTTAATTATATTATTTAATTAATATTATTTACATTATTTTTTAATGCAACATCTTACACTAAATATTTATTACATTGATAATACATCAATGTATAATAAAGATAATTTAATAAAAATATCATTCTATCTCTTTTATTTATATATTTTTTAATTTTGTAAAATGAATAAATAGTTCATTAATTATTTTGAAATGAAATTAAACATTAATTGAAGTTTACCCAGTCCATCATGATGGATCACAACAATCAACACCTAAAATTATCGCATGTCAATAATAACCATCATAGACTACCTAAACTATCTTTTATTCCAACCGATTTTTTGAATGTAAACAACAATAAAATAATTTACAATAACTAAATATATGGTTGATCTTATATAATTTTTTAATTAACAAATAAATTTCATAGAAATAAAAGAAGTAATTGAAAAATGAAATTTTAATTAATATAAGGTGTTTTTACTCATATGACGTGTTTGAAGAGTAATATAATTAAATATATGTTTAAAATTTTAATAAATTTGACAAATTACGACGAAATTAAATAAAGGGGCGAGTAGAATATTATTAAGATAAAATTAGGAACTACGTCTACTCAATTTGTTTCGTATTTTGGTGCCTAAATTTCTGATATGATACATGCAACTAAGATATCACATTGAATCTTGAATTGGATTTTAGCCCTTTATTGTATTCTCCTTCAGAAAACGACTGAACAAAAAAGTTATCGAAACAAATAAAAGTGTCCTCTTTTGTAGACTTTGATGGCAAGGAGAAGCCAAATTGGAAAGTCAAATTGGCCCTAATAATAATTGATTTCAGCTTGAACTTAATCCTCAATTTAATCGTGCTCAAATTTTACTTTTGATCACCGCAAAAAATAAAAAGTAATCATATTATTTTGTTAGGGACTGAAAGTTACTTCCTGGAAAGGGACTTTTGTTCTTTTTATTCATGATGGTGTTCAAAAATCAAAATTACACCTAGGATGTTGTCTCATATAACAACATCTACTTTGGGATATTTAGTTTTGAAAGACCACTTGATTTATTTAAATTTAAATCAAATCATGTGTCAATTCAATTCAAGTTAATTATAAACATTTAGTGGTAGTCAGCTTTTGACCAAAAAAGACAATTTAGTTGCCATTTAAAACAAGCATGAGTAATTTGAGAAAATAAACTGGAGTGAAGATTAATTTGTGGTACATAATGGATACAAGACCAAAACTATTTTTTTTTATATAGCATAAAGACCAAAACAGAGCCATAGTAGTATTTTTACCCAAGGGAACAATGAAACGAGTTATGTTTAGTTAGGCTGGTTAATAAAACAGGATTTCATCTTCTTAAAAATAAAAAAAAAAATTTAAAAGTTGAATGTATAAGTTTCGATATAAATTTAATATTTTATTTTTATATTTAAATTATTAATAAGCATTCTAAAGATATTTGTTAACATTTTTTAATAAATATATTTAACTACACAATATTATAGTAACTGTTAATAAATGTTCTAAAAATATTTGTTAGTATAATAAGTGTTCTAAAAACATTTATTAAAATTCAAAAGCCTTTTATCAAAATAAAATATTTAAAAAAAAAATAGTATTATACTATGATAACGACCTTGATAATTGACTTCAAAGTCGTCCCCTTTGTAGAATGAAAGTGAAAAGATGCATGTCTAAGTCAAACGTTTTCATGGATTCACTACCAATAAGTGGTTCCCTTAAGAAGGACGTTTCTCCTAATACGTACATGCATTGGAACAAACTTGGAGTTGGACAGACACCTACAAAGAAAGACTATCTTACATGAATTAATTAATTGCTTATTATATACATTATTAGAGACGGATTTAAGTTCAATAAATTGGGGGCATGCAGCTACCCCAATATTTTTATTTTATTTTATTATTATAAGTCATCATATATTTTATATTTTTCTCTATTAAAATTAAGTCTTGTAACTACTTAAAATAATTTACTAATTTTTTATTTATCAAGATTTGCTAGAAATTAAGTTCCCGGATTCTAACAAATTCAGTGATATTAAACATATATGTACTTATACATATATACAACAATATTTTTTTATTTATATATATACACAACAATATGAGAGATTAATTTTTTTAATCTGACGTCAAAAAATGATAAATTTTTTATTTGACCAAAAATGTTTATTTGGTCATAAATATAAACTTTTTGTTATATATATATATATAACAATTTAAAAACAGACGTTCTTTTAATTTAAAAAAAATGATATTTTGAAATTTAAAGTATATTTTTTCATTTATGTATTTATTATTAGAAACAAAAAACTGACAGCAATACTCTCTACTAAGAATACATGTACGTATTATAGACTTCATTTGGTTTATATTCCCAATGCTTTGTTCAATTTTTTCATTCATATTCAATAGTTATGATTTTGCATTTTTAATTCTTTAACACTTATGTAGTGAATGTACACAATATATATATATATATATATATATATATATATATATATATATATATATATATATATATATATATATATATATATATATTGACGAAGGAGATGGAATTGAGCTACCCACATTTCGCAGGGCACGCTAGACCACAACCAACCAGGTGATGAAAGCATAGTATGGATATCATACAAATCAAATTAAAATAATAAGGTAATCATTTAATATTTAATGTACCTAATTCAAATGACAAATAATGATATTATTAATTTAGACAAATTATTTATATAATTTTTATATTGTTATATTACTCTATAAATTACAAAATATATTAATAATAAGTATTCTCTTATAATTCTCTACAAAATTATTATCTTAAAATATGTAAATAGTTTCTCTCTGTTTCTCTATTTTTTTCTTTCCTCCAAATCTTCCATTTTTTTCTAAACTCTCAAATAAAGCTTGAAGTAATGAATATATGAATCACTTATCGTATATATTTAATATTTAACTCATTCATAGTCATGTGAGACTTAATCGTTCACACTTGACATAACAATTTTTCCTTAACGTGGATCTCTTATATTTTATATTTGCATCGTGTTATTATCAACGGAACATAACTCTTTACTACATTGTCAAAAAGACTTTTGATACAAAGATTAAAGATCGATATATATCTCCGCTCCTGTATCAAGCCAAATCATATTTTGATTCCACTAGTTGGGATGTTCGGGGTTCATAAACAACAATGAGTCTAATGCTTTAGGACTACAAGAAACTTAGATACTATATTTCTATAAAAATACAAACTTAAGAAAATAAATATAAATCACGTCTTTTATATATATAATATTTAGTTCACTCATAGTCGACGAAAAACTTAACGACTCATACTTGAATACAATATTATTAACATATATCTTTAACACAGTATAAACGTCGACGTATCCTTTTAAATAAGAGTGTATGAATTGCAATTTTGATCAATTTTGACTCAAAAAAGTATGATTTTAAATAAAATATATGGAGATCAATTTGATTTTGCTGACAAGCTTAAAAAATAAATTAAATTTAACTAATTAGTATCATTACAAAAAAGTTTAAAAACCTACAAATAATATATAAATGTGATGAATCACACTAATACAAAATTAAAATTTATGTATGCGATATGGTTCAATTTTAAAAAGTTATTCAAATTTCAATTCGACCACGTGACTTTCACAGCATAACATAAAAAGTATCTACTAAAATTAGATTTTGTGTGGTTTTAAGCTTTATTGAAATGATCTGGAATTTTATTTTAGATCAATTTGGATATAAATATCAGTACTTATACTTGTAAAGTAATTAGATAAGCGGGTTCTTATAGATACAAGTGTTTTTATAAGTAATCTCTCTTCTTACTTTAGAGAATCTCGTTCGATAAATTTATTAAAATAAATGAATATTGTTAAAATGTAAATAAATTTATTAAAATAAATGAGTGTCATTAAAATCCACGAGAAAGAGTATTGATTACATTCGTTTAGTAAATTTTTTTAGATGATGATTTAGATATTAGGTGCTTATTATTAAGAACTACCGTTAAAAAATTATAAAAATGGTTGATGTATCCAAGTAAACTCTGCTTAAACACAAAAGAACGATATACATTGTAGATGTTATAAGGACACTAGTCAAGTATCAAACAATATAAGTTTAGCAACTATTGAATTTTCAAGGGCATTCAAAGACATATTTCTTATTAAATAAATTTTTAGTTTTATAAAATTACAATAATTTTTTCTTGTACTATGTAAAAAAAATAACATTTTTTAGTTCTTATACTAAATTATCTTGTACGCAATTTTAGACAATTTTAAAACAAAACATGTTTGTTTGTTGTTTTAAATTGTTGAATAATTTTTATAAATATATTTAAAATATTATAAAAAGTTTTTTTATAATTTTTGTGTGAATAAATTAAATATAGTTTTTTTATAAAACAAAATACAAATTTATAAATGTCATAAATTTAAGATAAAAGTAATCAAAATTTAGATTTAAAATTTAATTTAAACTCATTTTTAGTTACTAAACTTTTTATAAGATTGTAAATATATTTATAAAATAATTATTAAAAAATATATGTTAAAATTCATTTTTTAAATAATCTCATGAAAAATAAATATTTTAAAAGTAATATCACCATATTTTATTTACGATTAGAAATCCAACAAATTGTAAATATTGTGAGAATGGATCCCTCTCCATTGAATGTAGTGTGCCATTAGTTCAGCCTATATCATAGACATACTACAATAAATTCATACGTCTTCATTAATTAATATTTATCTTCTCTTCTTAAGAATTGCTATTTTGAAGAGTATATGATAAAAACATAAAATAAATACAAAATTTTGACAAAAAAATAAATATATATTTAAAAAATACAAATTATTTTCACAAAATAAAATAAACATTGGTATTTCAAAATCTAATTTAATATGTTTTTAGTCCAACAATTATTTTGAGAGTATATTTGAACACCTCTCTAAATCTAATATCTATTTACTAGAAGTCTAGGATAATTGGAACCTCCAGGTTTCTTCCTGCCATCCTCACCTAAGTTCATAGTCCCAGAATAGCTCTTGAACTAGACATATTATATAATTATTGTGATGTTTCATAATACACATTATTATTTTTTAAATATTTTTAAATAATATTATTTATACTTTTTAATTTAGTGTTATTTTTTTTTATATCATTCTTCAATGATTAATATATACATAACTTGTAAAATATTATTACAACTTTCATTTATAATAGTAAGAAATCTCCAATAATTAAAATTGATAATTCAGTAAAACGATGTTTTAAAATAACTGTGATTCACAATTTTCAGTATAATTTTAATAGTTTTTTCTCTTAAACTACTATTCAATAATTACTATATATACAATATCAAAAATATTATCATATTTTATATCAATAATAATGAAAGATTTATCAATAATTAATATAATTAGTTTGATAAAATAAATTATATATTTTTTATTATGTGTGAAAAAATCTCAAGACGTAAGACG